>CM065171.1:2144956-2502456 GCA_033026295.1 Channa striata
TGTACCGCTTATGCTTGGTTATGTAGCCGTTCTCTTCATGGAGCACTGGAAGAGACGACAGATGCGACTCAACTATGTCTGGGACCTGACAGGCTTTGGAGAAGAGGAACAGGTGAGACAAATAATTTTAACAGTTTTATTTTTCCATGATTTACTGACAAATACATCCACAACAAAACTACACCATTATTACAGGCAGAATCAAAATAACATAATCCTCCATATGACAGCATGCACGATTATTACAGCTTAGTGGCTGCTGTGGAAATGTCGCTATGATAATGTTTGGTGATGGAATCACTAAAAAGCTGCAGGTGAAGGAAATAGATTATGGTTTTATTAATGTGAAAAATATAAATGTTACTCACTGTATTCAACTTAAAACTGACATACAGGCAGGATATGCATATAAAGTAGCTCCTCTGTCTTTTGTGTGCGCCCAGTAATGAGTCAGCTCTGAGCAAAAATGTTCCCACACAAACATCACGGCCTCAGACATCAGGACTGAATGTTCTTTTTTAAAAAATCACGATGAAATGAAACACTGCCTTTCATATGAATAATTAATTTTTCTGTATTGCTCTAAAAGTTTGAATGTTCTGAGAAAATGACCGCTGACTGACATGTGTTTGTTTTCCGTGTGCTTTGTGTGTGTGTGGTGTATTTTGCAGGAAGAACACAAGGTTTGGATCCAACTTGATTTACTTCTCTCTGTCCCTCATTATTAAACTTACCTTCTTTCTTTTTGATTTACTGTTTTAGATGCGTTGTGCGGTCGCTGTTAACACTAAATGTTTCTCCCTCAAGGTGTCTAACGATCTAACTGAGGTGTTTTCACGTAACATTTTCATCTTTTTGCTCATGTGTCCTGTTTTTCTGGAGCTCCTCTTTTTCCCTCTGAGGTCCATCCTGGTGCCCATATTCATGCGGCCTCTATGCACAAAACATTAACGTTTTTTCACTGCCATCTCTCTTCATGTTCTAGCATGTACCTTACTTTGCAATTTGGAATTTATTTATACATTTGGTTACTGTATTTTGGCTCTGGAATAAGTTCTATTAATGCTACACTTAAGGCAGGACCCTAAGTTACAAGCACCAATGGTTTTTAGCCAGTTTACCTGCTCCAGTTTACGGTCTCAGCTCATTCTGGACACATGGACAGGGAAGACAGGCCTATGCAAAACACAAAAATGTTAAAAAGCTGTAACTATTTGATAAAAGTAGTCCTTAAATTAATCCTTCATATATACATATATACATATACAGTATATGTAAATATATTAATATATGCACTACCTTCATATTTCGACCATCATGCTCTCTCTCTTTTTTACCACCTTTTCCTTTTTTTTTTGCTGTTTTGATTCAGTTTTACCTCTCTGATCAAATCAAATCAAATTTGATTTATATATCCTAAAAAAAATCACAAATTGTCCTCTAGAACCTAACAATCTGTACAAACAAAACACCTTTTGTGTTCAGACTCTCGAATCAAGGAAAAGAAAAAACTCTTGTTGCTGTAATAAGCCATTGCTGAAAAAGACATGGTCTGGATGGCAGAATATGTTACTCCCAAATCTATATATATATTATTCAGCATTACTGGAGCCTTTACAGATGTGTAGGTTACGCATACTGTGTGCTTTAATGCACCTTATTTTATGACAGATGCTGCCTTTTCAGTGCTCACAACAAGTCAGACCCTTTCTCGTTAGTTTCAGAACAGAATTTCAAATTTGGACTTGTCAGCCCTCAGTGCTCAGGACTGTTTCTTTACATGGCCGAGTTGTGACTTACATTTCCGGATGCGGAGACAAACTGTGTTCGCTCTGTGTTTTTAGAGGTGTTCTGAAAGCCTGTCATTATTTTGAATATGAATACAAGAGACTGAGCTTTTTCAACAATTCAAGCCTCAGTAGAAATACCTCAAAATCCCAGTCCATGACATCAGCCTCCCTTCACACACTGCAAGTCACGGCTTTGCCTGCTGGCTGCGGCTGAGTCTGTACAATCCAATATGTTGTTTGCCTTTTGTTAAGGCAGGTTATACCTGCATCGGAGTCCTTTTATCTGTGTTTACAGTCTGTCTGTCCATCCCCTCCTTAGCTTCATACATGGACCTCCAGGCCAAAAGTAACTGTCTAACCATCAGCTTTGTTTTCTAGTGATTCAGTTTCATCTGTAGACACAGCACTTCCTCATCACTCTTGGCTGACTAATACCCTACTGTAATTCGAGAACACTCGCGCTTACTTCTGGCTGAATATTACTTACCATCACATGTTATACACATCAGTACTGAATTCCTCACCATGAAAGATTACTGTACAAATTAAACAGCTCACATTATGGGTTGATTAATAGCTGGATTGGGAAGGGAAATGCAGATTTGTGAAACAGTTCCCCCTCTGCACACAGATAAGCAGCAGCCACATTTTTACAAAAAGTCAAAGTCCTTTAATGTTCCAGCGTGCAACATTTTTCCATAAAAATATATACATTCACTACTGGTCAAAATTTGTAGAACACCCCAATATTTTTTGAATTATTTATTGTAAATTCATAACGGCAACTTCCTGAATAGTAGTAGTATTGAAGCATAACAGGTAATGTAAAGCAGTTTCAGAGCAGGCAGAGGGAGGACTAGGCAGAGCAGAGAAGACTTATTTTAAGTCTCACGTTAACCTTAAGTACAAACTGTAGCTTTAAAATTGGGAAACAGGTTGAATTTGTGAGCTTTTATGCACAGTGAACTCAGCTTCAACTTGAGTTCCGCTGATGTTGAAATATCACAGCTATACACAAAATCAACATTTAACTCATGATTACATCTACTGTTCTATTAATCTTTCCATGGTGGGTTGATCCATTTCTCTCTCTTCTTGCACAGAGGGCTGAACTTGCACATGAACACACCATGATCATTTTGCAAATCGTCATGCAAGCGGGCTGTTCATTACATTTGTCTCCATTCTTTAAATTCCTTACATGTTTTCTCTACTCTCTACTGTCACATTTTTACTGCTATGTTCAACAATTTCAGGTACTGTTTTATTAAATGTGACTTCTTTTCCAGGACCACAACCGAGCAGAGTATGAGTTGGGGTTATGAAAAAAATGGGAAAAAAGGAACATAAACTTGCTAAGGTAATAATTATTACTCAGATTTTTGTAACTTGTAACTATGGTTGCATAACAATAATAGTGGTAAAATGTTTCATGTTTGTCAAGTAAGACCATGTCTGATCGTCACAAAATGTTTGAAATCTTCTACAAATGATCTCCCTAATAAAATATAGAGTGCCTAATTTTTGGTTTGCTGTAACATTTTCAAAACATACGGCAACACTCAAGATGGAAAGACAGTCCATCAGCAGCTGTTACATGACAGGAAACACAAAATCAACATCTTCACTGCTGAAATACTGAAACATGTTTCTATGTAATAAAAACACTGAGACATAAAGCCACACTGAATTTGACAGAGTCCAGCATATTCATGTGGATTATTAGCCTAATGCCTTTTGGCTTGAACCAAGGTCTTCCTTTTTACCAAATGCACAAACGGACACACACACACTTTGTGACCCAGTTCTCTGTAGGCTTGAATGTGACATGACAGCTTAGGGCAGAATTAGCTGTGCTCCACTGGAGCCCCATAGTGAGCGTGTATGCTCATGTGTGTCCTGTGTGCATCAGCCGCCTCAGGGCGTAAAGAGCCGCTACTGACGTGAGTCTGTGGCAGCATAAACACATACGTTAACCTACACACAGCAGGAGATAGAGCTAAAGATTCCGACATAAACGTGTGTGTGTGTGTGTTGTTTTAGGGCGAGAAGGTGAAGCTGACGTGCACAGACAGACTGCCAGCCTACCTGACCACTTTGATCACAATGACCTTCCTGGTAAGACTCCATTGTCTCTGTCCCCTGTTACATCACCAGCCTCTGCATTTGTGGCACGGAGCCAATATTGTCATTTTTAATTATTCTTAAATAACCCAATATTCAGACAACTCTCAGTTTTCTGATTTACTTTCAAATTAGATTAAATAATAGGCAAATAATTATAATAAGACAATATCTATAATAACTAAAAAATTGATTCTCAGGCCTGAGTTCTGTTATCTGGCTCCAACATCTAAACATCCTGAATCCTGATGTTAAGAAATCGAAACAGTACAGTAGGAAAAAAGGAGCTCTATGGAGCCAAGAGACAATAGTCCCCACACATTTTATGTTTTTATTATGTTTATGTCAACAAATGAAAACAAGTATAGTCTGGTTCAGAGGTGCTGTGGCTTTGTTGGGTTAAGCACCTGTCTAGTAAACAGCAGCTAGGTTTGAATCCCGGCAGTACCTGCCCCTTGTTAAATCACTCGAAGAAAGCAGCTTGTCTACTAATCTGAGAGCGAGCTGGCTGCAGATGACAGGTCTTTAAACGTCGGACACAGTTACTGTGTCTGTGGCTTATTAGCTCGACTAACGTATTCCACTAACCCTAACCACTCAGAGCTGTTGCCTAAACCTAACCATCTTCATCTAATGTTAAGATCAATTTCTCTACAATTTAGCAAGTGAACAAACTTCTCAACAGCCATGGATTTTGAACTTTTCCCTTTACCATGTTCCTGCTTTATTGCACTCACTCAAGACAGCTACGGTAAATTGCTATGGAAACGCAAATGCAATTTATTAAGAGCGAGAAGTTCAAGAACCACATTCACTGTTACATTATGTAAATTTTTTCAAAAACATTCTGGACTTTACTCCGTCTACGGGACTTATACACTGTACAGTTTTTCCAAGCCTTGTGTGTTTAGACTGTAGAAAGATAGTCCACGTGAGACCTATCAGCGTGTGTCACCTGCACTGCCTCTCGTCCTTCTTCTCACTTTTAGATTGTGGTGACATTTGCCATCGTCTTTGGTGTCATCCTATATCGGATTAGCATTAAGGCAGCCCTGCACATGAGCACCTATCCTGCAGCACGGTCCAACATCAGAGCCACCGTCAAAACCACTGCCGCCATCATCAATCTAATCATCATCATCATCTTAGATGAAGTCTACGCTGCCATCGCCCGCTGGCTCACCATACTGGGTGAAGCACATTTCACTTCATTCACAGCTTAGTTTCTCATTCCTGACTGACTGGATCAGAGGTCTTCTAAAATCAAGCAGAGGTGTTTGTAAAAAAAAAAAAGAAAAGAAAATACAATAAAGCTTACTGAATATCTAAGGTATAGTTGATTGAAAGGTATTTATAAATCGTGTATGTGCACTATTCTCACATCTGCTCAAAGTTTCTCCAAACAGCCAGTTATGGATCAGTATGAATGTTGTGTAGGTTTTACAATTGGAAACATTCATGTGTTTGACAAAGACACATCTCTTTTTTACAGAGGTTCCAAAGACAGACAAGAGCTTTGAAGAACGCCTCATCTTCAAGACTTTTATTTTGAAGTTTGTCAATGCCTTTACACCCATTGTCTATTTGGCCTTTTTCCGGGGAAGGTAAAGAATGACCTCTCTCTGCTGTTTTTGCACACTGTCCACTTTGTTCACTTCCTGCTGTCATCATCTGACTAACTGTTCAACACTTTGTGTTTGGTTCGCAGGCTTGTTGGGCGGCCCGGAAACTACCTGTATGTTATTGGGTCGTACAGAATGGAAGAGGTAATGTAGCTTCATATTTTATACATTGTCAATAATTTCTATGAAATGGCTAAAATCAAGCACCTTTTTCCTAATTCATCATCACATACATCACTCAGACTGGAGGATCTAGGGCACTTCTTTGGGACTATTTTCAGCGGTGGATTTATACATATTTGTTTCTCTAGTATTGTGGTAGCAGGAGGGTGGATATGAAACCGAGCCAAAATAAATGACTGAGTGTGTGTTTGGTAATGTAGGAACATGTTGCACATCAGTTCAACAGTGTGGCTCATGTGGCATGTTTTTTATTTCGCTGGGACAACAATGGAGCTCCGTGACTCAGATTAGGAAGAGAGTCCTGGTCAAGCAGAGACATGCATCGTTGGTTTTAACATTTCTGTGGGATTAGTTGACAGTAAGAAAAACATCTCCTCTTTTCTGTGAAGCCTCAATTACCATTATGTCACTTTTTTATAGTCATTGTTGTGTCAGACAGAGTGACATCAGGAAGTTATTGTTCCCTTTATTGCAGTGATGTGGTTTGTGTTGTGCGGCAGCAGTTCTGACATGAATAGCCAGACAATGCTTATTATATTTTCAAAAAGCGTGCTACGTATGTGTGAACATGGAAATGCTGAAATGCTAGAGCTGACCCGGGTTACTGCCACACGCTTCAGGTTCCTCTGCCCAACGGCAGATCTTTAAACGCTGGTTCTTCTTCCGCGCTACTCTGCTTCAGTTGGATCTCCTGACACCTCCAGACACTTCCATCTAATATTCCCTTCCTCTGTCCCCAGTGTGCCCACGCAGGCTGCCTCATGGAGCTGTGCATCCAGTTGTGCATCACCATGCTGGGCAAACAGCTCATCCAGAACAACCTGTTTGAGATTGGCATTCCGTGAGTTCACAGCAAACATCGTGCACACACATGTCGGTGACACACAGATGACAAACTGAAAAACTGATCACAGCAGTGGCTTCAGCAGACCACAAAGCAAATAACGCACACCCACTAAGGTTTACTTTCACTGGAGGGAATCGTTTGAATGTTTGTCTGGTTTGTAGACACACTGATCTGGAAACCACAGAAACTCTTGCTGAACTCTGTCAGCTTGGGACTTTCTCTGTCAGACTTCGTCGTTATGGTGCACTATGATGGAGGTGTACTTTACTGGATGTTTGTTTCCTGCCCTTCAACACGGTCTGCTAAAAGCGCACAGCTAAACTGTGTCACACGGAGCTCATAGTAAAATATTAAAACATTATTTATCAAAATTCTATACAAAAGTTGAACAGAAGGGCGCTATATTATCTCCACAAATTTAACTCAAAAGATTGTTTGTCTTCTTTTCTAAATTAACGGTATTTTCAATAATCAATTAACAGAAGCTATAATTAGAGACTAGAGTGGTGGGTCTCCAATCCGGGCTTGTTTTCTCTTCTGTGCTGTAGTCCTCTTTGTCGTCCAAAAACTGTTGAATGTAAGAAAATTAAATATGTTTGAAGAAATTATGGCAGTTTGGGGCAACATTATTAAGCCGCTGTTCAAACAAATTCTGTAGAATAGAGAAACATGTCACCGAGTGGACCAGTGTGTTTTTTGTAGTTTTTTGGACAACAATGGAGGACCCGGCTCAGACAAATCAGATAATCCTTGTTAAAGATAGAAACTGCACGTGAAAAGTAGAAGTCTTTGTCAAAAATAGGATTACAGCCAGACTTCCTGCTCAGCCAGTGAGGTAACAGTTTGCATGCATGTCAATCCAGAGTCATATTCTAATCAGTTCATCCCTGAGTGCCATTTTTGAAAAATCCCCTATCGGGAATTCACAGATCTAGTGTAGTGTTGGAACATATAGACACTTCAAAACTAAAATAAAAATGTTTTGATTTAAAGTTTGAAGCACTTTCTGCTCTTTAGGCACTTTTAACCACTCGTGCAAAAGGTTACTTTTTACTCTAAATGACTGGTTTTCTCCACAGGGGAGGAAAAATCAAAACCACCTTTTGACCTAAAGAAATGCAGAACTCTAAAGGACATCTAGAGATGTCTTTACCAATAATGTGTATTTATGTATGTTGTGTATTTTTGGCAAAAAAGTTGTCCAGGCTTTATTAACAAGGCTTAATCTTTTATTTCAACCGTTGTCTGTGGTGTGTGCAGGAAGCTAAAGAAACTGCTCCGGAGGAGGAAGTCCGAGCTGGATTCAAAGGAAGAGGAAGAGCTGAACAGAACCCTGCAGCGTTACGAGAAAGACCACTTCCTTGGTCCATTTGTCGGTATCAGCCCTGAGTACATGGAGATGAGTGAGTCTAAATGCAAATAAAAAAACATGTCAGTCACGCAGTGCCTCACCTGACACGAAGCTTTAATTAGTCGACAATCAACACATGTCTCCATCATTCTGATCGTGACTCCATGTAATCAAATTTTAGATGATGACTCATAATTGAACTTTTGGCTGGTAAACATTAGTGTCCTGAAGTGTTTTCTTAGTCAAGTAGTAGTAGTACAAGCAGAAAAAACTAATTTGAATTAAAAAAACAAACATTTAAAACAAGAAATTACATTTAAGGTTAGGGTTAGAGTTTTGTGTTTGTCTTTGATATAGGGACCTAAAATTATGACCTTTATGTCAAAATATTATATTGTCCTTTGAGTCAAAGACTGTATTAGAAAAGGTTTTAGTAAAATAATGAAATATTTATAAGCAAACAGTCTACTGTGGGTGGCAAGGCACTGTCAAAAGAACTCAGATGTGTACAAAGGAGTTTTGAAGTCTTTAATTAAGACGTCAGAGGTGTTACCAACACAACTCTGCCCCGGTCAGGTCCTCCTTCCAAACCTGATGGCACAAACTCAGAAGCCCGTGACAACTTTGAAGTAGTTACAAGACTTCACGGTAAAGAGATGTCACTGTGTACACGTGACAGAAATATTCAAAGTGCTCCACAAGTTTCATTTGAGCTTTGCTGAAGCACCTAGAAGACTCTAATGCCAGATGAAAAAAGGAGCTCTGGTCAGGTGACACTAAACTTAAGTGTCACCATCTGTCAAAAATCAGATCTGAAGGAACACAAATTCACTATCCAAAGAACATCATATCTACAATGAAGCATGGAGGTTCCCGCATCCTGTTGTGGGGAGGTTCCTCTTGTGGGACTGGGCCACTTGTCATGATAGAAAGAAAATTGATGGGCCCAATTATCGTCACATGCTGCTGCCCTGTGCCAGAAAGCTGAGGAAGAGCAAAGGGTTTATAGTGACAATGACTCACAGCACACAGGTGTGCTAAGATGGTGCGGCAGTATCCAAACAGACTCAAGGCTGTAATTAAAATGTAGAAAATATTAACACAGGGCGATGATCCTTTTCCAAATCAAGTTATTGTAGTTTATTTTTAGTTATTTTCAGAGCTGTTGCTATTTTAAACACATTATAGCTGAAATCAAACTTAACTTAGATTTCAGGTTCACTGTAATTTAAAAATTCCACAGAACAGTCAGAATTTATAAGCAGATTGTCCTTTGTGTGCACCAGAGGCTTTCAAATTATAAAAAATATATATATGTATATATAGACACATATATGCACATTAAATGCACTTTATGTGCATATATAATAATTGGATTCAGACATTTAATGATATTTGGGAGTGGGAGAGCTGTTACAGCTCCCACACTGATGTTATCCTAATCTTATTTTATCAAAATCTTTATTATCATTATCATCATTATTATTATTATTACACGCTTTCTTCGCCGCTAAACTATTTCAGAACCGTTTGTCGTAAAATTCCTAATCGTAGGTCTGGCTGGATGCTATTACGTTTCTCTTTTCTACCTCTTATACTTTTTATTAGTTTTAACTTTTTGTCGTTTATTTTTCGTCCATGTTAACGGATGGGAAAAACTTGAAACTTTCCTTCCCTTCCCTTCGACGTGCCACTTTTGACGAGCTTCCAGTTTCGTCATACTTTGGCGTAGAAACTTCATTCAACTTTAAACGAAGTCTAGACCCTTGAAACTTTTGCCTGTCTGCTGACACTCAAAGTTCTTTCCCTTTGTCTCTAGGATTGATACTTTTTCACTTATTGCACATTTTGCGACGCTAACTCTTAGCTTTTCCTGTTAGCACGGGAATTGGAAACTGTCATTATCATGTGAACAGACACAGCTGCTTCTGGTCATGTGATCAGCCTCAGAGCTGCGTCCAATCACGTTAAAGGACACTTCTCATTACTGCTAATACACAGACGAGACACACACATTAACAGGAAACACACTTAAAATATTCATTTTGAAAATATTTTTTTAGCATTTAAATGCTAAAATCCAGTCTACCCACAGGGGACACACATCTTTGTACTTCCTTTTCCTTTTTAATGGCAGCTTCTTAGTTTTTATATTCTTTCTTTTTTCTTTTCACTTTTTAGTGACAATTTTTTCTTAGTAACTTCCTTCTTTTTTGCTTTTACTTTTTAAAGGCAACTTCTTCCCTTTTAACTTCTTCTTTTCTTTTTATACTTTTTAATGGCAACTTTTTACTCTGTAACTTCTTCCTTTGGTTATTATAAACTTCTTTTAACTTTTAAAATCAACTTTTACTGTAAATTTGTTCTATTTTTTCTACTTTTACTATTTATTTTTTCAGTTTATTTCTTTCTCCTTTTGTACATATTTATCTCTCGTCGTCTTCTGCGCCCATTCAGTGTTTGCCTGCTTGCCTCCACTTTGGCGGTTTCAAACGTGCAAACGTCTCAACTCTCGGCAGCTTCCGAGGATCTGCGTCTTTCGGGCGACTTAACAGCCCTGCCACATTTCTAGTTAGTGTTAAATATCCTGCCTGAGCTTTTTCCTTCTACTTCAGAGAGTGAATCAAATCTACATAAATTTCGTGTCCTTGAGCAATATTAATAATTAATACTGCAGGTTGCTGCACCACAGTAGCTCCACAATATTGATTTTAGCTGTGCTCCACTATACAGCCTGTGGGTTATGTGTCTGACACGCAGAACATCACATATAAGGTTCAGACAGTGAGATATAACAGCATGAACATGTTTAAAATGGATATGTTATGGATAATATAAAAATGTTTCTGTTAACTATGTTCCACCCTTCTGAACTATCTACCCACTGTAACTTTTTTATTTGAACTGAACCTTGTGGATTATAGACCAGCATTCCAATATTTTACTATGTCTGTCTCTCTGCTCATTTCTATCCCCCCCCCCGAATCTTTAGTCATCCAGTTTGGAATGGTGACTCTGTTCGTGGCTTCCTTCCCTCTGGCGCCACTTTTCGCTCTCCTGAATAACATTATCGAGATCCGTCTGGATGCCAAGAAGTTTGTGAAGGATCTGCGCAGGCCGATTGCAGTCAAAGCCAAAGACATTGGTAGGTGTTTATTGCCTCAAAGCACACCACACAAGTCTTCCCCAAGATGCTTTTTATTTGTCTTCAGCTGCAGGCGTCCAAGACAAGAGCCAAAGAATGTAAGAGACAACGTGTGCGTGCACTCTGCGTGAGTGCAGGTGAAACCTCATCCTCGAATGTTTATGACTGACGGAGCTTTAAAGGAGAAGATCTTCCTGTCCACAGTGACTATGAACTTCTTAACAGGGTTTCACTGCAATAAATGTGATCTCAGAGTGAGAAAAATGCATCTACAGACAACATGCAGCTTTCACTGTGTGGATCAAATGAAATCATCTTCTAAAGTTACTAAAATGTTTTATCTGTCTGTCTATCTGTCTCTTACCTGAAGTTTCTAGCATGGTTAAACAATGAAGTCAGTGTCCTTAAATGCACCAGGCATTCAAAATATTTATTTTGCAGTCCCATTACTACACGCCAAACTGTAACTTGAAGCTAATAGTGCCTCTAACATTCCTAAGCACATACCTGTAACATTCCCAACACACACAGTCACACAGTCAAGTCGTTTCTTGAGTCTCCGGGCGCTTGTGCCATCTATCGGTGGCTGCCTCTTACAAACCCTGTTATCCGTCACCCTGTTAACACTGTTTTAACCTTCTGTCTTTGTGCAGGTATCTGGTACAATCTCTTAAGAGGACTCAGCAAAGTAGCAGTCATTGTTAATGTAAGTCTTATGTGTCTTTACATTCAAAGTGAATTTGGCTGGTCAACACACTTTTCAAACCAGGGGCCACATGTAGAAACAAGTCTATGGTTCTAGGCCACGTTATTTATGAGTGACTCATCACGATTAAGTGAGAGTAATGGTTTTCATGGCTTTATCTGATGCAGAATACTTCCTTACAATATGTCATATATATGCAAAAAGTAGAGGGTGCACAGTTGTCTGGATTTAGTCTGAGGGCTCTGAAAGTGTCAGACTTGAGAAACAAGAGATATCAAGCAAGTTAAACACATGGTGACAGTGACATCTACTGTTCAAACTAAAAACTCCTTCTATCAAAGTCAACAGCTCATGGCTCAGGCCACCCAATTTTTATTTCTTGGTTAATATGATTCTAAGAGCACAGTAGGTGATGCACATTTTTCTGTCCCTCAGGCCTTTGTCATCTCTTTCACCTCTGACTTCATCCCCCGGCTTGTGTATCAATACAAGTACAGCTCTGATGGCACCATGCACGGCTTTGTCAATCACACTCTGTCTTTCTTCAACGTCACTGACTTCCAGCCGGGCACAGACCCACTGGAGCCGATGCACCTGGGCTACAAGGTCGAAATATGCAGGTGAGGTTTCACTTTACAGCCGGTGTAGCAGAGAACAGTGTCATGATCTGAAATTCTAAAGACGGATTATTTTCATTTTTATTTGGCTTGGTTAACCAGGTAAAACTAAAGACAAATTGTAAAGTCAAACCTTTCAAAGTTTCCAAGTAAAGCATATTTTGGACCAGTTTTTTCTTTCTGTCTGCAGATATAAGGACTACAGAGAACCCCCCTGGTCCAGCACACCCTATGAACTCTCTAAAGAATTCTGGGCCATTCTGGCAGTTCGCCTCACCTTCGTTATTGTCTTTCAGGTTTGGACCAACACAAAAACAGTGGTGGAAGGTTACTTAAGTACATTTTTCACGTATCTGTAATTATGACTACTTTCACTTTTACTCCACTACATATTGAAGAAGATATGTCACTATCTATACTTTTTACTGCATTGTATTTCTTACACATCACATGTTAAAATCACATTACTTTACGTACATGTAATGTGATTGTAACCAAGAGTCCCCACACAGGCACAGGCAGGTTCAGTGTCAGTTCCTCCTCCCATGATCGTATTTAAAAATCTTATTTGGAACGTTACAGTAGCAGTGCTCAATATGAGCCGGTACCCACTAATTTACTGCTCTGTGTTGTGCTGAGTTTGGCCTGTCTACCACAGGCACAGCTAAAGCGGAATCCCCGGGATTCAAAATCAAAAATGAAGTGGAACGTGGTGTGAAAGTCAATCAAACAATTTAACGACGAACGCTTCAAACGTTTCCTAACTTGGCCGTCCTCCTTCTCTGTGTGCCATACGTGCAAAGGGGAGATGTAAAGCAGAGCTATGTGAGTTCTTGGTGCTACTGCGCTGAGAACTGGGGCAGAGCTGGTCCCTGCTGATTCACACATTTTAATGACTGAAGCCATTTTTTTCTTATTCTTTCGTTCTGAAGGAAGGAGGGAAGGCAGCCGTCACAGAACAGCTTTAACCCATCGTTCATGTCTCTTACCATTAATTTGTTAAATTATTTTCAAATGTTCAAACGTAAGCATTTTCCTGGCAGGAATGGGTCTCACTTGCGGTACATAAAAACAGTAATCATAATATAAATATAATACAGTGCGGTATCATTTATATGATATTATATATTCATATATATTTAATTGTTTTATGTTTTATATTTTAGGAAGAGAACAGTAGATTTCATGTTTTTGCAGGAATACATTTTTATGTTAAGCTACAAAAGGAAGTGGACCTGCTAATATAACCTCTCTGACACAAATATTTGTGCCTTGTAAGAATACACAACACATCTTCTTTCTAATTTCTCAAAAAAGTGCTTCTCGATTTAGTAGCCAACAGTGGGCAGTTAGCCGGTCTGATCACTTCACTCTGTTCTGCGCAGAACGTGGTGATGCTTATGAGTGACTTTGTGGACTGGCTGATTCCCGATATCCCCAAGGACATCAGCCTCCAGATGCACAAGGAGAAGATCCTGATGGTGGAGCTCTTTATGAAGGAGGAGCAGGGCAAAAGGCTGGCAGGGCTGGACAGCTACAGGCAGGACAACTATAGCTTTCCCTCGTCAGACAACCGGAGCTCCCCGCAGCCCCGCTCACGGCCCACGTCACACTCTAACTGACGGCAAACTGTGCAGCTGCTGGGAGCTGAGAAACAAGGTGCATCCAACACAGGGAAGAATGAGCTGATGGTGACAGTTCGACCTTAGAAAACTGTTTGCCTTTTTTTAACACTTCCATATTCATTTTACAGGTAAGCACACACAGCATCATTAGCCATTATTCATAAGCCATAATTCACAGTTAGCACTAACTATCTTTAATGTTTATGATGAAAACTTTTAGCCATTTAGCATCATTTTACTTAGGGGAAATTTCCTCCTTGATGAGATCAAATTCTATGTTGTTTGAGAAAGTAGTGCTAAACCATTCCTGCAATTTTCCGGGCAGTACGTCCACAACTGCCAGCTATTCCACAGAAGCTAAAAGCTGATTTTGTCTCTGTCACTCTGTCCAAATAGATGAAAAATTACCTAGTGGTGTCTTACAAAACCCAATGTGATTACAACCCAAAAGCAAATCCTCCCTCCTGCTATTTTTTTTTCATTTTTGCACAACTACATGGAGTCAGATGGAGTCATTTGTGTGGAACTGCAGGTTTTCACAGATGTCTGTCTCATGATGCCTGTGGACTTGTCCACCACCGAGCTCATTGTTCCATTTAGAGTAGAGTCAGTTCTTGGAGTCATTTTCACTAGTCACTATGCAATTCATTGTAATGATCTGTCATGATGTCAAACTCCGCTCAGCCGGCTGAGATGCTGTACTGTACATATTGCATGTCCTGGTTCCCCTCACTAACATCTGGTTTGACTTTGAACCGCCAATGGGAAACGTTGCCTTATGCAGCTTTAAAAAGCCCATCAATTGGCAAACAAAAGTAAATGAAACCAAAAAATCCAATCACATATTTGCATGTACTTTTAATAGGCTTACAGCATTGTTTATTAGAGAGCTTTTCAGAGGACAATCTGGTCTTTCATACAGGATCTCATCCTTATATCTGGTCATTTTGGTAGCTGGTTAGTTTAGTGTTAGCAACTGTAAATGAAATGAAAATGTCCGGTGCGAATGTGGGTTTCATCATTTACTCACATGCCCAGTGTGCGGGCAGGTTGAAGGTTGCACACTGAAAATTAAACTTGTGTGTGTAATGTGTCGTTGTGCTTTTATAACATAAGAACGTCACGTCATGCTACAGATAGGACTGAATAGGTTTTTGTGTAATTTAAAAGGATGTTTTATGTATTTTGTTTTAAGTAACGTAGGAATGTCTTGATGTGCCTTGAAAGTAGTGAGGTGAAATTTCCTGATTCTCCCTGCCCTTAGTTCTCCTAGTCTCTCCAGAGGCTAATTCAGCTCCTTTTGAATTATGTTAAGATTCATATATCAATTTTCATTCAACAATGATCAGTTAAACTAGTAAAACAACATCGTTTCCTGCCTTAAATTAACCGTATACACAAACCATTCAATATTTTCCTCAAGCTAAAGCTCCTTAACTGTTGAAGCACAAAGACTGAATGAGATTTTCTTTTGTATTTATCAAACTGCAAAATCATATGAATCTGCATATGGGAGTTTTTTTACGCTTTTTAAGCCAAACAAATTCTATGAAACGAAATGTGCAGGGTACAATTCTGCCGCAGTTGTACATAATTTAATAACTCCAAATTTAACAACCCAGACTGACAGAATGTATTAATACATGCTTTATTTTCAGTGAGGTAATGATCTATTTAGGTCAAAATGTTTATCTGTTTATGTTTTCATTGTTTGTGTTTTTGGGGTTTTCTCAGCCCACCACCAGAGACTCTATCTAAAAGTTTTGATTTGAAAACTTTTAATGTACCAGGAAAAATCATAATCAACGACAGATGTTTAAGCAAAAACTGCACATTTTATTACAAACATTTTTAGCAACTCTTTATACTACTAGTATAGAGTTAGTGTTAGAATTCAGTGAAATATGACAGACTGTGTTTTAATAAGAAAATCTTTGCCCTTTAAATATCTTATGAGCTGATGTCACATATGAAAACCCTTTATGTGCCCTGTGTGATGTCTTCCTCCCGCCGTCTGTTGCTATGTTGCATATAAATACTACAACCCATGACATGCCAATATCTATTATAATGTATGTCTATGCATGTATTCGTCTGTCTCTGATATTTTGAGCGTTTTATGTTTAAGTTCAAATAAATGAGTCGAGTGCCTGTGGTGGAACTTTCTTAAAAATGTCTGCCTTTCACTTTAAATCACATGGACATACAGATGGTCCTTACGTATAATTAGCTGATATTTTTTTCACATGATGCATATTTTGTTTGTTTACTTGAATTACAACAAATGAAAAGTATTAACCTAGGACAGTGGATTTGTTCGAGACAGTCCATCAACTCCTCCTTCCACCTCCATGATTTACTGATGAGGTTAGGCCGACATCTATCGTCTTTTCACAAGCTCTGCTCCAACACGTTCTTCACTTGGATATAAACACTCATACTTTGACTCATCAGTCCACAAGACTTTGCTCCAGTCCACTGTTCTTACCCCACTGCAACTTCTTTGATTTTCCAGCCTAATTCTGTGCTCAAATATGCTTCAATCAGAGCTGGTAGAAGTACACAACTCCAAACTGAGGTAAAAGTGCAAGTTTTTTGCCAAACTAAAAAAAAAAAAAATCCAACGACCATCAGCAGTGGTTTGGATCAGAACATTGTGGGATTAGATGCTGATAATGTGAGTGAAAGACTCCCACCGAATGGCTTTTGATGTCTGCCTTCACCAGCTGTTCATGATGATCTGAAACAGAAGAGTTAGTGCAGTGAAGAAGGGACTCTGAGGTGCTGCGGACTGCGGATGGAGGTTAGGGCTTCCTGAGCCCGTTAAAGACTCTTTATGCTTGCAGCTTAAAATGAAACGAGCAAAATTCAAATGACATGATGGCTGGGGTTTTAACAGCTATTGCTGAGACATCGGATCCAATCCCTCACTACTGCATGACACTCAACACCTGCTAGAGAGATGTGTTTGATGGCAAGATACAGAAAATAATCAGATTCGCTATTACAGGAATAAAGATACTGTGTGTAGGCGTGATGGGAGAAAATGTGTTTTCCACTTGAAAATTATCACTTCTTCTGATTCCCGAAAAAACAGATCTTTGTCCAAGCTTGTTACATTGCTGGTACTTGGCCTCAAAATCAGCTACACAAACACAGATCCATCTTTCAGTGGTCAAGAATTAGTCTCACACATAACTCCCCATATCAACACAACATGTTGATTTTAAGATGGTGTCAACATTCTTTCTCTCAAGTGAAAATTTTATTCTAAATATGCTTGAACTACTCCTTTAATTTGATTGAGACAATTTCTTAAATCATAGTAATCAAATAATCATCATGGATGCAGGCGTTTTTTTAATGCACTTTTATGTCCTCGCGAACATGCTTGTATCCAAATGACTCAGAAATCTAAGTTATCAAATCAAATCTAGTTAAAGTTAATAGTTCTAAATGAAATTTTCAACTGTAAAGTTGGCACCATCGTTTCAGTTTTATCTTATCAGAGAACTATCATTCTTCAGAGAGCCTTTCTGTTTCGGAATCACATCGACACCTGGAAGCTGGCAACACCATTCTACAATAAAATACACAATCTGACCTGTGGTCTCTCAGCTCCGTTAGAGAGTTTGATGTTACAGTTTTTCTCATTTGCTGAGACACGTGTGTGTCCACTCTGAAATCACATTTTCATACCACTTCACACAAAGGCAGAAACAGAAACTCTCTGCCCAAAATGACAATTATATTTGCATTAAAAATGCTCTCACACTAAAAAACATTAACCACATACAACAGAAGCTAAACTTTCCTCCAAACAACACAACTTGTACTCAAACCAATACGTTATTTGAATCAGTCAAATTACACAATAAATCTATTAATATCCCAATATTTTATGGTGATTTTACTAGAGAGAACAACCTTCTGCACCTGCACTTTTTGAAATGAAATGTTAAATTACAGTCAAAACTGTATGCACAGTGTTTGTATTGCTTTCTCTCATCAGTCAAAAAATAATAATAGAATATATAATAATAACAGAAATGTCACTGAAACAATTACATTTTATACTGTGCTGCATATCATATTTCATTGAAACACAAAAGCTGAACACTGTAAGCATAAAAATACAAAAAAAAACCACACTACAAGTGAATGACGTGTGTAACTGAATGTTTCTGTCCTTTTCTGATTTATGTGCACTTTAATCTTTCGAATGACTCCAGGTCTCCAGTGGGGAACCTCCCACGGAGAGGCTGATGTCATCTGGAGGGCGGGGGCTCGGGGTTTGGGGGCTCGGAGTTTGGGGGCTCGGGGTTGGGGGGTCTGTCCGAGACACGTTGGCTCAAACTACACGCAGTTGTCCCGTCGCAGGGTTCGGATGGTCTTAAATGCAGAGCTGAAATCCATCAACCCGATCCTAGTCCACAGGCCCAGGGACCGAACCCACCCACACACGGAAGTGAAAGTAAAACTGTATTTCCTACTTTTGAGTATTTCCTAGTTCACAGAACTCGGCTTGACGGTTCAGACATGAGCTTGTCACAGTTTAACGTGGTTTTGCTGGACATTTCCAACCAGCTGTCCGCGGAAAACCTGGACACCCTGAAGTTTCTGTGCAGAGAGATGATCGGGAAGAAGGACCGGGAAAAGATCAACAGCGGGATCAAGCTGTTCCAGCTCCTGACGGAGAGAGGCAAGCTGGGGCCTCAAAACCCCGAGTTTGTGTCCGAGTGTCTCCGACAGATCCAGCGACACGACCTGGCAGAGAAACTGAGGAACTTCGAAACCGAGTCTGCGAAGCCCGAGGACGAACCGAGCGATACGGAGAAAGGTAAGAGTCGGAAGCGGCACGAGGCCCGAAGCACGAAGAGCTGCTGCTTCTCCCTTATGAAATATCATAACCGGTGTGTACTAAACTGGTAAACAGTCTAATGATCAGGTTATTAGACCTGAACCCCCCCACACACACACACACACACACACGTTTCCATATTTTGACATTTCATATTTGTGATTACTACTTGAACCAAAGCCAAAGGGCGTAATCACCACAGTCGGTTTCACCTCCATAAAATTCTAACACAGGTGACTGAGATGATTTTTAAAAATTTGTTCGTTTGTTAGGGCCGATATATGGCCGACTGTTGGTTTCAACCATTCAGCTGTGTCTCCTCCCAAACAGGTGTTTATGTCTTATGAGAGTGATGGGTGAAATTCCTCCTTAAGCTCAGGGAGTTTCCCAGGTCAACATGAATGAACCTGCTGCTGCCTCCTTGGCCTCCGTGTGAAAAGCAAAGCAGCCCGTTTTCTGTCAATGTGTGACACGCCGTCAGTTTCCAAAGTCTCCCAGGAAGATGAGTCCTAGAATTTGTAAATCTAAAACTACTACGCACCGATTTACTCATATTTCTGTTTGTCTCATCAATGAGCAGTCACCAACATCTCTGTTGCGGTTTCAGTTTTGCAGTTCATATGTTTTCCACATGTGCGAGACCATCATCTACACACAGAACTCACATCTGGAACGTTCCAGTCGCTGTCCCCTCAGTGTCCACAGCAGCCTGTCGGACACTGTCTTTACTGACATCTGTCAGTCAAAGATAATATTACATTTTCCTCCTTGCTGATCCCCGTCCACCACATCATTAACATCAACACGTGTTCTTAATGAGCATTTATTATTGATTATTATTATTGATTAATCTGACCACTGTGCTATAGCTACAATAAAAAAATCAGCTGATTAATTTTAAACAACTTTAAAACTACAACATACAAACTGTTCTAGCATTATCATGGGGCTCAAAGTCAAGTCAAAGTCAAATCTTCATACAAAACCTTCAGGAGGGACTATTTTTGCACTAATAATAGATAAATAACAGTTAAATACAACCTCTTAAAATGACATGGTTATAATAACGTCAAATAAAAACACAGTCAGTTTTGTGTTGACCGTGTGTAAAGAAAATGTTGACTCTGTAAAGATCTACTCTTCAACTGTCTCTACATATCCAGAATTAAACATTTCCCATTCCCATTTTCTTCTGTTAGCTGCGTATCTCACCTTTAGACTGAGGGCGGATGATAGGACTGTAAAAAAATATTAATATACTTGCAACATTAGGTTTTGTGATGTTGTATTGATTCTTAAAATAGTTTGCTTGCAACATTTAGTGACAGACAGTAGCACATTTTGTGTTGTGTTTAAAGTCCTGACGATGATATAGATGTTATGATTAGCTGCATGTATTATGGCATACAAGTAAAATTTGTATTTACTTCAGTTTTATGCATATAAAACAGAATATGGTGGTAGTACAGGTTATGTGAATTATATCACCTTGTTTACAGTATCGCAGTATAACAAATCACAACCCATGTATCATGACACATATTGCTAGATACATGTAGCTGAGCTTTGTTCTTAAATGTCTGTTCCCTCACTGTATCCTCCTCCTCCTTCAGTCAAACTGGACCTTGCTACTGAGGTGATCGCAGAGAATCTGATCAGAGGCTGGCGTAAACTAGGCCGCAAACTGGGTGTGAAAGATGTAAAGTTGGAGTCCATCAGCAAGAAGCATCCTTCAGACATTGAGGAGACAGTGGTGCAGCTTCTGAAGGAGTGGAGGAAGA
The DNA here is from genome assembly GCA_033026295.1 of Channa striata. NCBI lineage: Eukaryota > Metazoa > Chordata > Actinopteri > Anabantiformes > Channidae > Channa > Channa striata. Next base: position 2,165,609 of record CM065171.1, read on the forward strand.
GTGTTGGGGCCGAAGCCCAAACTCAGAAGCTGCTAGAAGCCCTGAGAGCCTGCCAGTTCAACCTGACTGCTGATAAAGTGGAGGAAAGACTGAAAGAAAACGGATATTGATGGATTTTTACATGTCAAATAAGACTGAGATTAACAAGAATGTCATTTAAAGAATTCAAGGAGAGAAAGAACTGTTCAAATATGAAACTGCAAAAATAAATGAACTTCGAAATGTGACAACAACATGCAACATATTAGAATATAGGTTTAAAATAGCTTCTTTCAGTACGAAGAGTTGCACTTTATTGTGAGCTGATTTTGGTCATGAGTCATGTTTTTCTCTGTAGATGAAAATAGAAACATGAACTGATTTGACGTCATTGCAGGCCCTGTTCTTTGACAAGACAACACATTGGATTTAAACATCGTTGGATCAGGAAGTCCATCCAGTTATGAAAGTGATGTTCCTGGCAGTTGTTCACAACCTTATCCGGGATTCGAACAGCCAGCATTGCTCATTTAATCCTGGATCTGTTTATCAATATAAAAGCAACAGCACCCTGAGTTATAATCCACTAATTATGAAACTATTTACCTGATTTTTTTTTATGATGTCACCTAACGATCAGCCAGCAACATGGACACTTCTGCAGGTGGTTGTAGAAACATATCATAAATATTAAATGTTAGTCAACACATCTGCCTCATAATGATATTTTTACTACATTACATTGTTTTGAATGATTTATTAGAGATATTGTTACATGATAATGTAACAATTTACACCATTTAGTCCTGATTAATCAGATGAGTTTGATGTTTTGGGAAGTCAAGGAGTTAGATGAGTAGATCAATGCTATTCTAATTTGCAGTACTGCTGAATTTTTGTATTGACATTTTGAATACCTGTATGGATGAAACATAATGCACATGACATGTCAGAGGAGATGCGGTATCTCTTGAGAGCTGGTCCAGCCTAGCCAGAGCCACACTTCCTGTTTCTGCCAGACTTTATAAGAAATTAAACTAAGTAGATGCTGGCTATATATTGTGCTATAGTTATAATTTTATGTGAGTATATACATGGTGAGTGAGTGAAAGGTGAGAATTCTATTGTTTATTACTGAGGTTAAAGTGGGTGGTGCAGTTGTACTTGAGTGCATTATAAGAAGAGGTGGTTGTGGCCAGAATTCATAGCTGGTACAGATGGTACAGGTAAACCTAAAGTGGCCCGTGTATTTTTAATAGACAGACAGTGGTTACAAGCCCCCCTAAATGAAGCATATTTTCTGAAAAATAAGGCAATAGGAGTGAATTGCAATAATATTTTGGATCAGCAGTCGATGACAGTGGGGGTTTAATTTTTAATGTAAAACCAAAGTCAAGTAGACACATTAACATCACAAGAATTAGAAGGTTTTCAGCTTTTTGTGAAGTTTCCAGGTTTATTTTTACAGGACAAGTGTCGTTCCTCCATGTCATCCAGGGATCAGAGCTCACATGCAGTTTCTGGAGAGGACATACATGACATTAGTGGAGCTGTAAGTAGAAGACATAGTAAACACTGGATTGAGAGATCATTTTCTGTATGTGTGTGTGTGTCGGGGGTTCACTGTGGTAAACTGTCCAGCTTGTGCTGCAAAAATTAGTTATTATAGTAGCAATTCTGAACTTGTATATTCTGTAGTCAAGTCTGTCTTTAAAAAAAACCCCACATGTACCTACTGAACATGTTTGTTTGCTGATGGAATCGTTCTGACTTCCCAGTGTAAAGACTTCCTTTACATGTTACATGAAATGAGAGAGACGGAATACACAGTCTGTGTTCTGTGCTGTTCTGTCACTTTATTAAGCAAAGTGCCTTGAGATGACTTTGCTGTGAGTTGACGCTACATAAATAAAGTTGAATTGAATTGATTACTTTGACATGTCTATGAGTAATCTAATCGTCTTTCTCCAACTGGGCATGTGCGTAACAACAGGCTGCAGACAGTGACCTGCACACAGCTGAGTGAAAGAATGAAGCCTCAAACGACCACGGATGATCGTTTATCTTTTTTCATGCTGTTATCTCATCCGAACAAGATAATTATCTCGTTATCTCAGGGTAACAACTTTAATTTGCCATCATAACGAGATAATGGAGCTCAAAATGTATCTCAACAAAGTGGGTCTTGTTATCTCAAGATATGAAAAGAATTATCTTGTGATCATGAGAAAAGAAACTTTGTCACATGAGAAATGATCTTAATATTTTTTTGTTATAACAGCATAAAAATATAAGTGGCTGTTCTCAGCTTGCATAAATTTGCACTGGAATAATTTGGTAACACACACTGCTGAAGCTTGAAATTTGCTTTGCCAGAACATTGGGAAGCATTTTATTAGAGAACTTGGACTTTGGATAATGTCCTCCCTCACTTTTATGTGGAAGTCAATTATTTACTCCGTGTTCTGTTATATTATAGGGAATATTCCAGCTTAGACATCATAAACTTACAGCACTTGTACAGTCTGTTCAGCCTGTCAATGTCATTGTTGCTCATCTGCGTGGCCTGGCCAAAGGCTACATTGCTGTTCGGGATGGGCATCATCGTGGGAAGGTTGTTCTTGGAGAAGGCATACCTGGAGAAGGAAAGATCGTACTGTAGTGTAGGCAGGTTGAAATTAGTTTTGATTATCTGCAGAGAAACATTTCCTGATACGTCTGATAGTTGTGGTTATTTGGGGTGTAAAACTGTATAGTTTTATAGTGTTTAGCAGCAGATTGACATGGGATCTGCGATCTACACGACCTACACGCATTCTGCAAAATCAGCCAGTAAGCTTTGACTCAGCAGCCAGTCCTTGGAAAGAGACTACTTCTCCAAGTAATCAGAATGTATCGCGCATAAATGATGACGTCCTTACTTCTCGTACTGCATGACAGAGTTGTAGTCATAGGGAGTTCCCTGGTTTAGGGTATTAATCTTGTAGAAGTTGTAGTCCATCCCTGCAGAAATGAAAGAATCATCACATTTACACATCCATGTAAATTCATGTGAGAAGACTTGAGTTTCATTTCCAGAAAGATAAGGTCAGTAAATAATGCAAATGTCACGAGTGCAATGCAATGAGTGCTGTCACGAAGCTCTGTTAAAAGACATAAAATGACCAATACTGTACAGAGTTACCAAATTATGAGAAAGACCAACAAAATGACCACTACTAAAGATTTACCAACGATGATACATGTACAATGCAAAAGCACAAAATAATTTCCGTAAACTTGGAAAAGGACAGTAAGCAAAAAGAGATTGCAAATCACTGTGTTTGCCTTACTGTTTCAGCCTAGGGATCCTCTATCTATCTACCAGGACCTTTTATTTGCCAGGGGTACCGTGGCGGGGATTTCAGATTGGCTGCTACCTGTGCAGTTTTATTTAACTTATTCATTTGTTTTATGTTTTGTCTTGCCTGACTGACGTGGTTATTAAATTTTCACTATCAAGACATGACATTCCACCAGTCTGTTTCCTTCTGCATATGTGAAAAAGTCTTGTGTGTCCAGAGGGAGTGTTGTCTTATGTCCTTGGCCTCTGAAATCACTTGTGGCATTAGAAAGAAGTGAGCTGACCCGGCTTTAAAAGCTGCTACTAGCACATTTATCTGTTGGTGAGACAGCTGCTTTGGTTTGGAGAAGAAAGAAGAGACAATATCTCTGCTTTTTCCTTTTTCTTTGTTCTTTTTTTCATGATTCCAAGTGTTTGCACTTTAAACACACTTTCAACAGCGTGTTTTTGCTTGCCTGTCATTTTTAGCAATATGTGTTGTTGCTCATCCTGCCCATTGAATTTGTTTCTGTCCATTTTCTGACATTAGTCAGGTTTAACTCAAACAGTGGTAGCACTACCTTCTATGATGTTTTCCCAGTAGACTTTGATGTGGTTGTCCCTGTCAGAGCGAGTCTGTTCGTGGTTAAAGCCAAGGGCATGGAGCAGCTCGTGCTGGACAGTGCTGTGGTACAGGCAGCCTTGACGGCTCAGAGAGACAGTCTGACCCCCACCCTGACGTCCCACATAGGAGTAGCAGCTGAGGGGGAAGAAGGTGTAGAAAGCAACAATGTAATATCCTTTCTCACATAAAGATTTTCTCCTTACTCTACTAATCGCTGATCACTACGTGCAGCTGTTTACATGGTTGCTGATCGACTGAAACCCGGCCGGTGTGTCTTACCCGTTCCTGGACTCGATGCTCAGCCAGTTTTGGTCACCGTTCTGGTAGGGTCTGAAACGGATACAGGAAACTGCAGAAAAGGAGTCCAGTCCACGAGTGATGATGGCCTGCTCTCTGGACGCTGGCAGGACAAACACGGCATCTTATTGATGTTGTGTAACTGAGCTGTCCACTCCTTTGTGTTTACGTGTTTTCTACTGCAATATTGTGGATCATACATCATTACCATCGAACATTTGAATTGCTTATTCATGGTTTACAGCTACTGTTTTATTTTTAAAAAATAAGCGCTACTTTAAGACATGAAACTCCATCAGAAGTAAAATTGTTGTATTGAAAATGTACAGTTTATGTTTGATTAGAGAAGCATTATCTGTATATGTACTACTGATCTATGGAAGATTATTATGGCCACTATGAACTACTTTATGGAGTTCTGAGTTCTTTGTGGCAGAATTCTCAAATAGAACTGGAATTGGAGAACAAAGTAGGAGATTTGCAGCCCGTTCTCATTCCTGAGGCGTCAAAGCTTTGGACGGTCCTTTGAGTTATATTTGGACACATAAGGCACAGCTCATGTTGGTTATCGAAGCTCAGAGCTTTCAGTGTAGTTAAATAGAAACCTTGACAGTTAGTCAATTTCTGGGGAACTCAAATATATTCTTATGACGGGCCTAAACCATAAATACAGATATGAATAATTAAAAGTGGAGCTCCTTGAGTCCTAGGTGAAATGTGCCATCCAACTATTGTGTGAGTACAACATTTTATTTCTCATAAAATGGATTAAAAAAGACACTTACAGAAGTGGTTGGTGATGTAGTAAGGGATGTACACCTTCCCATCACTCCACTTCCCCCACAGACAGCCAGAGGCGGTGCAGGGGTCAGCGTTTCTGTCGGCCTCAGACTTGATAGCGATGTCTCCTCCAACCAAAGTGGGCTCATCCGAGTCAGGGACTGAAAAAAACAACACACATGGAGATGAATGTGAAATACATAATGGATACACTGTTGTTTTTTAAGGCCATCATACAATTTGTCCTATGACATTTTTGAGGACAGTGGTTGATTGGTCTGATGCTAAACCAACAATGGACACTAAAACTATCCATACAACTCAACTACTGCTGTTATTCCTCAGTGAATGTGCTGTATACTGTAAATAATGAGAAATCTCTGACAGGTATCCAGACTTCTTGAAGAATGCTGATGAATAACATAACGCATAATAGAATGTTGCTGTTGTGTTTAGTGACAGCATTGATTTTATGTATTGCAACTATAAAACTATCAGGGGTCTAAACCGAAGATTAAGTTTAGGAGAAGCTCTGCTCACTTCGGGCTCTGTTGGCTCTCTCCAGCAGTTCACCAACAGAAAGCCGTGTGTTTGTGTCCTCCTCCATGGTAGCAACATCTGCACAACACATGACATGTGTTAATATATTCAGCTTGGTTGCTCTTATACAAAGCCATCAAATATCTGAAAACACAAAAACGAATTCTAAAACAACTTTAAACCTGCATAAAGGTATAATTTTATTCTTACCTTGCTGTTTTCAACCATAATGACATAGAAAAGAAGGGAAACGTGTTATAGAAATGCATTCACAAAGACAGGATTCAACTCTGAACTTAAATATCCGTAATTTACTGTACTTCCAACTAGTAATAATTTTAACAGGCTGGAATAAATAAAATATGTGACGTTTTTACTTTTAGGGTTGAAGAACACAAATCTCCCCATTAACCACCAATTTGTGTGGCAGCAATCCTATATTTTATTTACTAAATAAAAGCTAATTGCTAAATTATTTCTCATAATCAGCTTTCACTTTTATATAGTATCCAAGCTAAAATTTATTGTCAAGCTTTTTAAAGTTAGAAACTTTAATAATAAGACCTATTTAATATGTCTTTAAGGCACATTATATTTTATAACATTATCTTTGATTTATTAAGGGACTCTAGTAATAGCAGTAGTTTTTAGTATTTTCTATGTATTTTTTCTTTTAGATATAGCTTTAACTGAAAGCAATACCAGTCAAAGATATGGAGGCTTGTAACTGCGTCTTGTTTTTCTCTTTGTCCATGTTAACATCCTCATTTTAATCATTCTAACTGGTGTCTGGCCGGTGCATCTAGGCCTTTGTGTCATGTCATAAGATGAGGTGTTCTTAGAATTTTCTACCTCAGCCCATGAAGAAGACATCAGCAGCAGGGCCACGAGAGACCAAGAGAAAACCAACATGACTGCGACAGACCTGTGATAATGAAAGGGAGGACGAAGAAGGAGAACATAAGAAGAAAACTCATAGTGAGATAATGCACAAAACTAAATTATCCATCCAGGTTTTATTGCTCTGTATAAAAAATATCAAGGCAAATGCCACTGGGGATTTCAATGTGACTGACACTTTAGTCCGTACCTTAGAATCTGCAGAGGGTGCTTTTGTGTCACCTGGCGAGTTTTTATATGGTTCTAATAAGCAACCTGTGTAAACACAACAGCTAAACTTTTATCACTCTAAATGGAAATGTTAGCGTACTTCCAACTTGTGTGAAACACTGCATCTGTCACAGTCCTGCACCTGTTTTGGAAGAGGTATTTGTAACCATAAAAGAAAGTTCTACAGTCGTTCTCTAACACAATAGCGTCTAAAATACAGCAGGCACATGTGAAACAAAATAAAATAAATTCTATAATCCCTGTCATCCTTTCAGTTTAGTCAAATTTCATTGAGAATTCCTTTTTTCTCCTAATATTGACATGAAACATTGTTAATAGTGATAATTATACTGCACATAAAGCTTTTTAGATAATTAGATATTTCGAAAATCAAAGCCCCCCCAGTTACCAACCCCCCTCCCATCCCAAAGGTTTTGAAATAATTGCACTTTTGGTGTATTTGCTTCCTCAGTTCGCTGCGTCTGATACCGCGGCTAACGTGTTACTTCATCACTTTTTGTGGCAGTATCACAATAAATTAACGAGCAGCAAATCTGAGAAACCTGGTCCCCTAAAAAACACCTGCAGGCCATGCTTCATTTTTGTAGGGTGAGCGGTGGAGCGCTGCTGCATCCACTTCTGCAAGGGCAGCAGCATCTCGGTCCAACTATTATGGATGTATCATTTCCCTCAATGTTTGTCATTAATTCAAACACAGCATATGTGGTGACTATCACTGAGTGCCACTTTATTCATTTTAATCATTTTAAATTGGTAAAATCTAATGTCATGTATTTCAATTGATATTCTCTCCACACACACTGACTTGTCTGTGAACAATTGTCAGTGCTGACAGTCGTGAAAAATCCAACTCTTCAAACAATTTATTAGCAGACATGTAAAGGGCGTAGCTGTTAATGTTAGCAGAGTCTGGTCAGTATCGACTACTAGTGCATCTGAAAAACATTAAAAGTTGCTCCTCGATCCAGATGAGTATTAAAAACCAACATCCAAGATTTAAAAGGGCTCATTTTGGGGGGCTGGGTAAATGATATTGAAATGATAAAACAGTGTTAGAATCATTCAAATACACACAAATACACACACACAGGAAAGGTAGACAGTCTGACTGAGTCATCTTCCATTTACAATACACCTCACAGCAGAACTTTAGGGAAATGGTGCCGACACCCTGGTGCCACACAGCAGAGGACACTTTTAGAGGTCTTGTAGAGACCATGTTTTGGCAGGTCGGAGGTGGTTTTACAGCAGAGGAAGCTACTTCTGAATGTTGTGGCTGATGCCGGTATAAGACTTTTTCATCAGTTATATAATGGCCTCATGGGAAAGGCTTTGAAGCTTGAAGCCTTTTTTATTTGGATAGTAGTATTGACCAGTTTTTTTTTTGTTTTATGTTGACTGTATTATCTCCAACCTAATGGCCTTGGAGCCTGAGTTTGAAACTTCTGTCACATAAAAACTCTTTGGCTCTTATCAGCGTGAGACACTGAACACACTTTTGTCAGTATAATCCCACCCACAGCATGTGACACCCACTGGGACAAGACCATGCTTACAAATATGATGCTAAAGTAAAAAGGGTAAAAAAAAACATTTTTATATAAATCATTAAAACATACAAGCTTCTTGATCAATTACATGTTGCATTTCATTTTAATTGTAGTGTGTAGCCAAAACCAAATACACTACTGGTTTAGGGGCCTGTAAAGGAGTGAATAAGCAGGAATCTAGTGTTCTATACTGTGACAGTGGTCCATAAACACAATTGGTGAGTAGTGAAAATAGATTTATGAAAATAAATATTTCATGAACCACTGCGCACCATAAACCCTAATAGTTGGAAGCCCACAAAACAACCTCACTAAAACCAACAGACAGAATAAAACAAGAAAATAGCTGTAGAGGCACGTTTTAGCTGCCTGTCCAAATAGTTTAGGAAACAAAGCTTTTAGCATGGTTTAAGATAAAGGTGGGTAGACTGATACCATTCCTGAGTTGTTGTCAGGATGTTGTTCATGTATAGCAGACATTTGTTTCCAGTTTGTTTAAAAATAAAGTATAAATTTTATTAATAAAAAGAAAAAGTTCAACAGAGTTCGGATAAACAGATTATTTTAATATCTCCACAAAAGGCTGTTGTTCTGTGGTTTGGACTCACTGGCTCAGTATCAGTGGTGGTTCTGGAGTGTATGTGTAGTAGACAGCACTGCACTGACTCACGCTGACCAGCGGAGGACAGCCACTGCAAATGCAAATATTCAGAGGGAGCATTCGTGCTTAAACGTAAAAAGGATTGGACACCAGGTCCACCATAACTTTCACCGGTCTACATCCTGAAGTTTGCTCTGTTCAGTGCTTATCATGACAGGAGGTCTCGTCCCTGTGTCCTTGCTTAAACATCCCTGATGTCCACTCTGAATGTCCTCCTTGATCTCTGACTGATGTTGTTATTATTTTTTGAGATTTGCTAGTCAAAGTTTATTATTTTAGTATTGCTGTATTAATGTATTTAATCACCTAAACTATTTTAGAATGTGTAAAAGTGGCTGTTATAGATCTCGCTAAGGTGCCGTGGTCTCTGTGTATTTTATCTTGCGTTGTCCTGTTGAAACATCTGTAGCTTTTGCTCTTATCAGTGTCACACATTCAACACGCTTCTCTCCACCCACCGGGGTAAACATCCTCTGTGACAACGAATGGTAAATGTACAGTGGGGGGCGTTCTTTCCATCCACGGCTAATGTGTCTGATAAAACTATGTACAACTGTCCTTACAATACAAATAGGTCTTAAAGTTTCTGAATACTTGCAGAAAAGAAATATCCTCACTGTGTTTGTTGGGAAAAACACTAAGAGTGAATTGAAGACAAATGAAAACAAAGATTATTATGGAATCCCAAAAGGAGGGTTGGCTTTGGGCGACTGTGGCGCAGTTGGTAGCGGTGGTCCACTAATGTTGGTTCGATCCCCGGCTCCTCTGGTCACGGGTTTTGAGGAAGACACTGAAACCCCACTTAGTTGGTCCCTGGTGAGCGTCGGCCAGCTGCATAGCAGCTCCCCCATCAGTGTATGAATGTGTGTGTGTGAATGGGTAGATAAGAAGCAGTGTAACGAGTATCAACAGGTAGAAAAGTGAAAAGTGGAGACCGTTTACTTTCAACCTTGGACATACTTTGTCATCTAAGTTAATCATTTTGCAACACTAGGACGTGTCACCTTGACCAATGGCTTTACCTAAACCTAACCATCCTCATCTTGAGGCCCATCTCTTACCCAGACTTCTAAGAACTTCTGGTTAATGTGGCAAAGTAGGTAGCGCCAGTTGTCCACCACAGCTACAGTTGTTGTTGCGATCCCTGGCTCCTCTGGTCACATGTTGAAGTGTCCTTGAGCAAGACACACCATCGGTGTGTGATTGTAAGTGTGAATGGGTAAATGAGAAGCAGTGTAAAGCGCTTTGAGTACCAACCGGTAGAAAAGTGATAGATAAGTGCAGATCATGTGCCATTTAATATTCACTATTTCCTGCAAGGGTTGTTAATCTGTCATATCAATGACATATGCAGAAATCAGACAAAGTCCAGAGATGTGCTTCACACATACAGTACATTGTAAAATATTTATACCCCTTGAACTTTTCCACATTTTGCCACATTACAATCACAAATGTAAATGTATTTTATTGAGATTTTGAGAGATATTGTATTGATATTGATATTGTGTTTATTTGTACAGCACTTTGGTCAGCCAAGGTTGCTTTAAAGGGATTTAAAGTTGACTTGAGGCTAGATTTTATGGGATAGACCAACACAAAGTGGTACTTAATCAGGACGGTTTGGAAACGCTTTGATAAGCCTTGGCTGGTTAAAAAAACATCTCAGTGCATAATTTAAAGTACTCCTTTTATTGTTTGATTTATAAAATGTATTCAGCTTGGTTTATACAGTATAGTTGATTAAAACTAAAAAGGGAAAAGAAACGCTTTTGAATGCATGACTAACTAAACCACTGTACTTAGTTTAGATGTGATAAATTATATGCATGAATGAGAATGAGTGCACTTTTTCAGAATAGCTTTATTGGATGCTCATTGACTGTCGTGATGATTACTTCAGGTCTGCAGCCTCTGATGTTTAGTGAACACAACATCTGGCCAGACTTTCTCTGTTACAGTGGACAATACAGATGTGGAGTAGGATCAAGACAAACCATTGAAAGGTGTGTATACACATACAAACATACATATATACAGTAAAAAATGTTTACAATGAGCTAATGTGAATACTTACAACATTTGTAGAGCTTTTTGAGCCTGTTGATGTCATTGCGACTCATCTCCTTGGCATTGCCAAAGGACACGTTTGGATTAGGGATAGGAACCATGGTGGGCTGGTTGTTCTGGAGAAGGCGTACCTACAACAGTAGGAGTTAACGAAAATTCTGCAATGGGTGTACTGTGGTTCAAGCACAGTGCAGAAATATATGATGTCACACGGATTGTCTGAAGCAATTAAGAAGTTGCTCTTACTTGCTGTACTGCATGACAGAGTTGTAATCATAGGGAGTGCCCTGGTTGAGTGTTGCAATCTTCCTGAAATTGTGGTCCATTCCTAAAAAGAAAAAGAGACCAAAGTTAATGTTTGTTTGATCTGAATTAAAGATGTTGATTCTGGACAGAAAGGCTGCTGAGGAAAGTTCCCAACACACTGCATTTGTCTTTGAGCTGTCATTGTGCGAGAGGTGGGCTACACAGTCAACAGGATGCCAATCCATCGATCTCCCACAAGTTTAGTCTCTGTTTAAACGTAGCTATAGAGTGTTTTAAATAACAAAACTGAATTTGCTATTTTACTTTTAGTAAATCACTGTCAACAATGATCAGCTCCATTACCGGACTGAACGTTCTGCAGCAGGACTTTGATGTGGTTGTCCCTGTCAGAGCGGGTCTGTTCATGGTTGAATCCCAGAGCGTGAAGCAGCTCATGCTGGACAGTGCCATGGTAAAGGCAGCCACTACGGGCCAGAGACACCACCTGCTTCCCACCTCGACGGCCAACGTTGGAGTAGCAGCTGGACAGGATCAGACACAAGTTGAAGAACAGTGGAGTAGAACAACATCTGTCAATTAATACTCTTCACTCAGATCAGTCTCTTACCCGTTCTTAGACTCAATGCTCAGCCAGTCACGGTCACCGCTTTTGTAAGGCCTGAAGCGAATGCAAGAAAAGGAGGCGAAAGAATCCAGTCCTCGGTTGATGATGGACTTTTCACGGGAGGCTGGCAAGATGATAACCCACGTTTAACATTAATAGTAACATTTTACCACCCCACAACTCATGCTTCAGTGTAACAGAGTGCCAAAGTTAGTGAGTATTTTAAAGTGCAGTTATATTGGACCATCGTGAGAGATGAACCTAAGATCAACTGTCGGTTATAGATACTGCCCTGCAAGGCAACTGCAGCCCACGACAGTCATCTCAAGATTAAGATCAAGACATATTTTATTGCCCCTTTAGAGAAATTTGTCTTTGGAATAAAGACAATTTTCCTAAAGCCTCTCCTGCAGCAGGCCTTCCACCCATCAGGACATGACCAGAGAATTTCTCAGACTCAAGCCATGCAGTTGGACATGATCACCGTCTAACTGGTTCAGATTTCCAAAGTTCTGACCGAGATGTCAGTGTTTTACGGGTTACAGTATAATCAAGATGATTTTCTGTCAGCTTGAGTTATAAGTTTGCTTTTTGAGTAAATAAAGAGGAAAATGTGCCTCAGACTTTTTAAATGAAGAAAAAGTAATTATCTTTAGCTTTCAGTGTTCCACAATTTACATATATACATCTGAGTTTCTTGAAGCTTACAGCATATTCGGGCCTCCCAGGCCTCCATTTGACACTTACAATACTGAGTGGAGATTTTATAAGGAATGTAGACCTTCCCATCAGACGACTTGCCCCACTTGCAGTTTTTGCTGGTGCAGGGGTCGGCGTTTTTCTCGACCTCGCTGTCAATGGCGATATCTCCTTCAGTCAGGATGGGATCATCTTTTGAGTGGACTAAAACAGAATGTGCACAAACTTCAAACCTGTTCAAATGACTCTAAAATGCTTAAAATAAGTTATAACATCAAATGTGGTGATGAGGAAGTGGTGTCTGCACCGGCTCACACTCACCCAGATTACCGTTGGCTCTCTCCAGAAGCTCAGAGACAGAAAGCTCCCCTGAGTCGACCTCTGCTCAGTGACAGCAACAACATAAAAGACACAATCCTAACACTGTGCATGTTCATACAATAGAACTGATCATTACAAAGGATTTACATACCTGTCCGCAGCTTCAAGGTGTGGAAAGAGGAAAAACAAAAGAGGTTAGAAAATTCGATACGCACAACAGCAAATAACAGCTGGAAGTTCACAAATTCCTCCAGTGAAATAACCAAGCACTGTGTCTTATACTTTTAGCATAATTGAAACTGAACACTGTAACAAATTACTGTAATTTCTACAGTAAAATTGAACAATAACGTATTGTCATTTTTAAAGGTGACCTGTACCTGTACTGTATTGCAATGTATCATGGGTAAAAAATTACAGGAGTTAACAGCATTTTTCCACGATAACATATTGTATAATTACAGACAGGTTGTATGTGGACTGTAGATGATGCACATTACAGCTGAATACTGTTGATTAGAACGAGGAACAAGCACATTTGATGATCGAAGCAAAGGACCAGCAGCTATTTCTTTGGTGAGAACAAATTGTTCTTATTTTTCAGACTACCTGTAATTTCCCACGATCTCAACTAAGCTCTGACTAACTTGCTATGATCCAAGCGACAGGTTTGTTGGAAAAGGGCAAAGAGCGAATGTGCACAGACTAGTTACGCTGATGCAACGTAAAGAGAAGTCCGGACCTTTGCTGCATTTCGCAGTAATGCTACCTAGTTTAGGTCTTATTGCAACTTCCAGAATATAACTACACGTGTTTGTTTGTAATATTGTTCTAATTCCGTGCAGTTTTTGATGGTTAAAATTAGTATTAGTGTATTTAGTGTTGTTAGTTAGCTTCTAAAGCTAAAACTAGCTCGGTGTGATACGGTTTGTGATCGTGTGGCTGACAAAGACGACTGAGGACAGGGACTGTGGCATTTAGACAGAGAAAAGTGGACATTTGCTTTGAGCATATGTCATATACTGGACAAATGATGAGGACTCCATTATCTCACTATTTACTTTTAATAAAAGTATTTGTTTTTTGTTGTTGATGCAGTTAGGACTTCACCTGTTTTATTTACCAGGTGAAGGGAAACTAAAACAATGTCAATCTTGGATTATTTTTGGATTAAGTGTGTTTAAAACAATTCTGAATATGTATTGTAAAAGCTGCAAATATAAAAAAACATTACCTGTAAAAACATTTTACAACAACATGTGCATATTTTACAAAACTTTATTGGCAACTTTTTTCCAGGTAATTTCTCTACCACAAGATAAAGTTGTAAACTAGATTGCAATTAATTATTGTTTTTCTGACAGAATGAAACGCATGGCTGTAATTTTAAATACACCAAAACCCTGTAAAATATATCCAGTTGTATACTGGACTTTATGTCTATAAAATGCTGCTTCATGCATCTTTTTCATCTACAGTGTGATTTTAGGAGGCCTGTGGTGCTTTTACCTCATTGTCGGCCCAGCAGCAGCCAGACAGAAGCAGCAGAGTCAGAGCAGAGAACCTGAAGAGAGACATGCAAGCCATCCCAGCAGACCTGCAGGAAACTGCACAGCCACAGCTTCTTCTCAGAAAATAGATGTTTGTACCTAAAACCAGACACAGTTATATACACAAGAAACTGCACACTTGTCCCCAGACATTTGCAGCCGAACTCACCTTGGATCTTATGGTTGTACTTGTGTCACTGAGGTTTGGTCCCGGGTTTTATTCATTTCAAACCGGGTCTGTAAACCCAAATACGGCTTATCTGAGTATTACAACACCTGAGAAATCGGCTAAACATGCAGGCTTATCAGTGACATACAGGCCCAGGTACAGGCACAGATGGGTGGCAAGTGGAAACTTTCCACGCACATGTGCTCAGCTTCCAGTGGCATGTCTGTTTTAAAGTTTTCTATTCTACGGTAAAACCTAGAAACATTGCAGCAAATGATATTGCAAGGTGCTCTATGGTAATTTTAAGCAACTAGGTAGCCTTTTACATGGAACATTGTGTATGTCACTTCCTTAGAGTCAAAATGATTGTACATTACAGTACAGTAAAAAAAAGAGCAAGAATGATCAAATTTAATAGAAAACAAGGCAAGATTTTGGCATAAGAGTTCCCTTATGCCAAAATAATTTTTGATTTATGTGTTTGGATACATTTTCCTTGTAATAGATGTTTTCTTCTGTGCAAGCCAACGATGGCTTCCTCAGTGTTTGTTCTGCTTTTGTATTTTCCTGCAGTTATACTGGTTCCTAGTAAGTTAGATCAACTAATAACTAATACACGTTTAAAACCAATGACATCATCTACCTCATCAGATAGGGGCCTTCGACGCTTGCATAAGTAATCGTCATTTTATATACCAGCGTTTATCTGTGGAGGCACACAGTTTTCTTACAGGGCTCGGAGGAGTTTAGGGATGCAACTAACGTAATTTGTTGAACTATTATCATCCGTTGTACCGTGGAACACAGAAGTTCAATAAATCTGCAACATTTTTTATGATAGTGTGCGCCAGCTACTGAGGGCGGTGGAGCTAGAGCTGCCTAGCCTAGCATAGCCTAACTGGTGCAGCTAACTAGTGGCTAGCTTGGGTGCTACCAGGCTAACCTGACCCGGGTGGTAGAGAGGTCAGTCGTGCTCCACCGCACGACCCCGAGTGCCTCAAGCTGGCGGACAGAAAAACCAGACGACACAGCTCCTGTCTTTTATGGCTGTCTCCCACCAGAGACAGCCAGCTTTATTTAATCAAGAACAAGAGCAAAGGGCCCGTTATCGGCCGGTCACCCCCACACAAATCATTTTCCCTTCACGGTGCCGACCAACACATGCCCCTGGACCCCACCCCGACCCACCAGCTGGGTCGCTGCAACACATTGATCTACACCTTCTATTACCCTTCACAATGTGGAACTGTTAATTAATCAACCTCACAGTAGAACATCTTGGAATATTAACTTAAAGTTAACTTGCAACAGTTTTTACATATTTTTAATTGTCACTCGAGATTTGGAATGGTGAACCTGACTGACTGGCACCAGTGGAGACATAAACACTTAAAGCATTTAATTCTAGCATGCACACTTCAGGTTTTATCTCACTCCCACGGGTATACATGGACAATGTTTCAGAGAATGAAACCCTGCAACAGTTTCTCACAAATTCTTACATCACTAGACATGTCACAACATGAAAGCACTTTACCTCTATTTAGACATTTCTTGGTCTCTTTCTTGCAATATGTACTGAGGAGTTGTTGCAATTTCACACTAATGCTCTTACCTTTTTTTTGCATAAAATACTAATAAACTAACAAGGTCATACAATTTTCTTTCTTTCACTGACATTAAAATGTTTGATGTCCAATGCATAAAAACATGAGCTCATATCTTTAAATTTGTGTTTTGAGTTATTATAAGATAAAATATAATCACAGCTTTGGCTAACCACATTAGATAAAGTCTCAGTGAATGGAAAGAACTTTTATTAAAACAAAAGCAGCATCTTAATGCTAAATATTGTTACATATAGTATTTATATGTCTCTAAATATAGAGACACATCTGTTTAAGTTTATTTTACCTAGGCTTTGTTCCTGTTTTTTTTTTTGCAAGACTTTGCAAGAATGTGGGTAAACCAAACACACATTGCAACTGTGCACACATTATGGAGAAGTCACAACAACCTCAGATAGGATTTTGTAACTCTGCAACCTTTTTTGATTTTACTCACATGTTTATTTGTTTGTGCTGCTGCATTTCTAGCTCTGTAATACAAGCTGAGCTGTCACAGACTTTCATGGAAAGGCTTTAATTAATAAATTAATTACAGACCGACTACTATGTTTATTCACATGCTTTGAAATTATTGTGAACTTGGTTGTGGTAACTGCAAAAATACACTAAAAGTGTTATTTTTTCTTCTGCCCTTGTTTGAATTTAGCCGTATAAAATAACACAGTGAAATTAATTTAATTTTCAAAGTAAGTATATATTCCAGATCAACATTTGACCTGATTGCTGAATGCACTGCAACAAATACAAAAAACTTTACTAAATTGAGAGAACAGGCAAAAAACAGCAATACAAAAAGATAAGCTACTACAATAAAAACTGCAAATATAGAATACAACTAAACATACGGAAAAATGCAGCAAATATGTCACATGAAATGCAAACTGCACAATTATGGCAATTTTGTATTACATATACAGTTACTTGCAAAAGTTACTACTCACTCTTTTATTAGTCTGTTTTTGTTACATAATAATAAGTTTTTGTTACAAACATAGTAAACATCATCTGATCTTAGCAGGTCTTAAGATTAGGCACGTACAAAGTAATGATTTAGTCTTTTGCACATGATGATACATGTATTTCTATTCGGATGTCCCTCCTGACAAGAGCCAAGGCAAACAGTGGCTTGTTGGATTTGCATTTTGAAAAACATGTTGACAAGTTTTGAGATGTTTTCTACCTCTTCTACTGTTAGCCAGAACACTCTTCACTTCATTGGTCAGTGAAATGCCCTACATGTTTTATGTAATGGCTTTATTAATGATTAATATATTTCTTTTATAGCAAACCAGTTACCGGATAATAATTTACAAAACTTGTTTTGACTAGTTTAGCTCTTCAACTTGCAGTTTTACATTATAGTAATTACAATACTCATGTGTCACATGTTACGTAGTCTGTAAAGTATTACACATTAATAAACAAAAACTATTGTTTTCATAGAACTCTGAAGCAGACACCAACACAATGTTCATTACCAACCCCCACTCACTTATTTTATATACAGTAGTTTGCTCGCCACTTTGTAGTATTGTCCAAATGTTGAGTGTGTAAATCTATCCGCTTTATGGCACATGCAAAGTATTGCGCAATGCAACACTAATAATAATATGCATGGCGTGTACACCACTTTTTCCTACCAATCACAAAATTGAATGCCTGTATTTAATATTCAAGAAGGCCAGCTCAGTCATGGGGATGCCCCCGGAAACAGTAAAGGAGGTGGAAAAAAGAGTTTACAATCTGAGCTGCTCCCTGTGAACCAAAGCTCACTATACCACAGATTGCTACTGCTGATTGTAAAACTGTACAATAACATGAACCGTAATGCAATTATTTGATCATTGTATACTTGGTATTGTTGATTTTCTCTTTATGCGTTTCTTTTTCATGCTGCACAAAAATAATTGCTTCACATTAGCACATTTTGCTACTGTAACACTGAAATGTCACTACTGTGGTATGAATGAAAGTTTATCTTATCTTATCTTGTAAAATTTATCTTATTTTATCCTATATGACGCTCCCTGTTTTAGAACTAAGAAAATTATTCAAAAACTGTTCATGATGATGCTACGTGACAATGAATAGTTAATGCCAAAATTGACTGCTACACATTGAGTGAACTTTGTAGTGCACATTAAATGGGGAGTAGGAAATGTAGGTAGGTAGTAAGTAATTTTGTGAGGCTTGTGGTTACCAGAAAACAAACCAGTGCTCAGAAATATTACATAAACCGTGGTCAGTTTTAGGTAATAACTGCCTCTTCCTGTTTAGGCGAATATGGCAGTTATTATTGTTAAAGTTGTTTGTGTTCTGCAAAATGCCATATTAGGACGAAAGTTGGTTGGCTTTCCCCTTTATAAGTTGGAACAATTCCTACTGTTTCCCTCTGTGTTTTCTCGGTTGGTCACTGCTGTTTCGATAACACAATGATCTTCCTTTTTGCTGTGCTCAGTGTACTCCTCTGCTCTACACACAGTTACCCCATTGAGGTAAGCATTACATTCTGAAATGATACACTCCATAACTCACTATTTCTTAAGTAATGTACAATGATCTGCTCCATAATAATGGATCAATTTGTAGGGGGAATATACCTTAATTGTGGCGAAATGGCATGAGAAATCTAAATTACAAAATGTGAAATGTGATTTAATTAGTAAAAAAAAATAGTTTGTATCTTATATTTACTAAGTCTTGATTAACTCTGTGTCTCTTTAAAGGGTTTGTTTGAAAAGAACAATGACTACTCGGGTAAGACTTGGTTGATTTCCAAATAGTAACATGCTGAATCTCTTATATAATGTAACTACAAGCTATCTTCTGTTCCACAGGAAACACCGTTGAAGATGATGATTTCAGTGTCTCCACACTGATAGAGAAGGCCAATGTTAATGTTGGTATGGTCATGTCTTCTGCAACTACTTTATTTATTTCCTTTGGAGAAATCAATCCAGCAGCAAATGGATTAGGATAATCTAACTTAACTGGACTAATTCATGTTATCGTTGCAGGAAAGAACTTGAGTGAACCTCTAGTTATGTTTGGAGACATAGCAGTGCCAACAGGTTTTCAGAACGCTGACCCCTGCACAGCACGAGGCTGCCTGTGGCGTAAATCCTCCGATGGCAACGTCTATGTACCGTTCCGCATCTCAAACCAGTTCTGTAAGTAAACCCTCCGATCTTTTTATTATGGTTCTCGTAAGGTGCCTGTAATTTATCCACACTGGTGGTATCAGTAGAAATTCTAGAAAGACTTATAGCTTTACAGTAAAAGTAGTGTTACAGTAATAAAGACAGCACCGGTCAGTAGTAAAAGTAGTAATAATAATAAATAATAACAAAGGCAGCAGTGGCAGCGGTAGAATTATCAACTTGCTTGCAGGAGCAGTACGAGCTAAAAGTAGAAGCAATACTGCAAAAATATTGACAGTACAACGGTGATACTAAACTTTTGTCTTTGTGTGTTCTGCCTGTGAAGCCCAAAGAGAGAGAGAAACCATCATCCAAGGTCTAGAGTCATTTGCGCAGTCCACCTGCATCCGCTTTACCCCCCAAAGGAGACAGAGAGACTTCGTAGACATCCAGTCTCTCTCAGGGTATGGACTACACGGTGCACATACCAATTATAGTCTGCAGAGATGATAAACCCTGTTTACAAACAGACCTGTTGGACCTGTGTCATCGATGTGGACAAAGTAGAACTTTTTATAATGTCCTTCTTCAGGTGTTTCTCATTTGTGGGGCGTCGTGGCGGTGGGCAGGTAGTGTCATTGAGTCGCCAGGGATGTGTCTTCCGGTCAATCATCCAACACGAGCTGCTCCACGCCCTTGGCTTCAACCACGAACAGACCCGTTCTGACAGGGACGAGCATGTTCGCATCCTGCTCGAGAACGTCATTCCTGGTAAGTTTCCACCACAGACAGTTTCCACCAGATATTTCATAAATGTTTTTATCATGTAGGATAGAGATGGAGCTTTTGCAAAACACATATTACTTTCATTAAACTTTTATAAAACATGCTAAGACAAGTGTTATATAAAGAAATGAAAATGTCTCATATCATTTCAGAGTATATTTGAAAGGATGTGCATGGCTCTAAAAAGAGAAACCAGCATGTGCAGAAATAGTGCCATATTGCAGTTTCTATTACATCACTGTAACAAATTCAACTGTAACACGTTCAAAATGTGACTGAGCTGTGTGATCTCCTGCAGGAATGGAGCATAATTTCAGGAAAATTGAAACGATCAACCTCGGCACTCCCTACGACTACAACTCTGTCATGCACTATGGAAGGTAGCGTCTAAGCTCTTTCACTAAATGTGGACCTTGATTGTTTAGAAATGTGCCTATAAGTAAAATGTGTTGTTGTAGCTTTTCAGCTTTAGCTAGAAACAACAGATCACATATTAAAGCTTTAAGGCTGCATTAAGGCAGTGCAAGATGTACATGTGATATTTTATTTTATTTAGCTTTTCCGCTTGTGTCTGAATAGATTAATCTACTGTTCAGCACAGAAAAAAAACATGATGTGTACAGTTGAAATATCTCATCATCCTCATCGTCAACGTCACTGTGTTTTTCCACCATAGGTTCGCCTTCTCCAGGAACAGAGAGCCTACCATCGTTCCCATCCCTGACCCCAATGTAGCCATCGGTAGAGCCGAACAAATGAGTCCCACTGACATCCTTCGCGTGAACCGACTTTACCAATGCAGTACGTCTGGAACCCACTGCCATACATGCACCTCACCTCACAGCTACAGTACCTAGAGTACCTACTTACAGATGTTGCTGTCTTTTTAAATTCATTCCAGATTCAACTGCTTTCAGACGTGATCGACAACCTGCACAAAGAAACCAGTTCCTCCAGCTAGTGAGTTTCAGACGTTTCTTTTTTGAACTTAGTGTAATACAAGTAGTTGAACGCAGTTGTATGATCTTTTTTCTTCTCTTACTTTAAACAGATGCAGATGGGAGACCCAGGAAATGTGAATGTATATTTGTAAGTAGTCTCCTATCACACTATGATAATTTAAATAATTAATTAATAAGAGGTTATAAATGATACCACACATAGGGAGAAACTGGGAAGTGACAGAGGGTGAGGTTGTAAAGCCTGTGTAGATGTTCTGAGCAGGACAAACTAGCTGTAACCTCTTTACTGCATAATCCCAATGTAGTTTCTAAAGTAACACACCTGTGCCTTACGGACTTTACATGCATTTTTAATGTATGTGCATGTCTGCATGTGCATGTTTATATTTATTTGCTCTTTTCCCAACAGGTAATGAAGCACAAAGAAGCAAGACTAATGCAGCTTATTATCCCTAAAACCAGAAATTAAATTAGAGCTTGACATATGTGCTTTAATGTCTGTCCTAATATCCTACTGAGGAATTGAAAGGTTTGACAATGAAGGTGTCCAGTGACACCATTAACTCTATATTCAAGCTTATATTAATTGACAGCTTGCAAGCTTGATGGAATATTAAAAACAAATAAAAATATATTTTAAGCTCACATCCGTCTCTTTCTGTGTCTCATACCAGGCTTAAAGCAGGTGATCCGCATGAACACGCTTGGTAGCAGTAAATGCAGTTGTAGCATTTACTGCTGTTGATAACGGTTCTTTTGGCCTTGACGCAAAATGTACAGTCTCAGCACGTACATTTTGTCCAATTACACACACACTTTTATGCCTCCATGCCGGTGACAGCCATGGCTTGCTCCTTTGAGGTCAGGTGTACATACAACACATCAGGGACGTCCAGTACGTTTGTTTGTCCAATGAATGGATTTGTGGTTCGAGGAAAGTCTTAATTCTGTACAGATGTTGACACTGGTTGGAGAAGGACAAAATAATGGATGGACAAAATAAATACAGTGAAAAATATCTTTTTTTGTATATGAAGTGGACAAAATGACACAGGCTGCATTTGGTTACACTGCATTGCTTTATTTTGAACACCTCCCTGTGGCTGAAGTGTTGTACTCTACTCTTACTGAAGCACAAAAAAAGGTTTGTATTTTTAAGTATAGAAACAGGCAATGATGTACTAAAGATAAACATTAACCCTTGGATATATGTTGGTCCCTCAACTAATGTAGCTGAACATTTATCAAACCTTTCACATGTTTAAATCAATACAATCTAAAGGAATGATAATAACACTGCAAATCCTTAGTCATGAACTTTGGAGAATTAACCGATGCTGATGTCAGCTTGATTTAATTAAAATTATTCAGAAGTCTTTCAAATTGAAATGAGATGAATGAATGAACATGAATTGATGTAACTTAATCAATAATTTTATTTAAGAAAATCTTTTTATTAAATATTTGACATGACAGCTGTCCACAGTTAAAACCTTTTTCAGTAGGTGTCATAAACCCCACCCCCACAAAGTTCACCCTTTTTAGATATTACCATGCTAAAAAAATGTAAAGTGGATATTTTTTTTAAAACTTGTTGCTGTAGGAACCATTGTGTGCAGCACTAGGTCCGTTTAAAATGTTTTCAACACATAAAATAAATTTTTTTTTAAAATAATGAACTAACCTTTTTTCATATTGTTTTGCTTCCTCTGCTCTTGTGGCTCTTCTCATTTCAGCTGACAATTAAAGACATCAATTATACCGAGCAAAACCCTTTTTAAAATATTTAATAAGAGAAAAAATTATGATTTGTACAGAAACCGTGGCCTAACATTACTTCACTTTTCAAAAACGATCACGTCATTGATCTTTACCACTGCTTTTTCAGCTTTAATTTGTCATTAATTATCATTAATATAGTAACAGACAATACAATAATACAAACATATTCCACCCTCCCTATTACTTAATTTTTGACAAAAAAATGTTTTGATGGGCTGTCTAGGTTCATATCAATTAGCTTTTACATTTTTTGAAAAATATAATTCACTAATCCCTGTGGGGAAATTGTTGGACCAACTCCTATGAAAATCTTTCTTGTCCAGGTACATCTGAACATGTGGCCAGGAGAAACTGCATATCAAACCATTGCCCTTGCATTTTAAGGACAACTCCTCTATGAAATAAACTGAACTCAGTTTGGCTCATATTTTTATGATGAAATAGTAGGAAGTATTTTACATTGAACAAACTAGAACACACTCTTCCTTGTGTTTGATGTTTTTCAGTATTCTATAATAGTGAGTGCAGCAAGTGTTCTTTTTCCCACCCATGATGGTATGGAGGGGCTTCTGTCTACGTATGTGCCTGTACATTACGTGACTGACAGGCCAGCAGTTTTAGCTGGTTCGTCAGATGACGTAGTACTCAGATAAGCCATATTTGGATTCAGAAACCCACTAAGACAGATATAAAAACCTGGAGCCTGGCCTCAGCTGCACAAATCACACAGAGGATCCAAGGTAAGTCTGGCTGCAGATGTAGAGGAGAGGTGTCCTCTGTTTTTCAGTGTATAGGGATTTTGTGGTTTTTAACTTCAAAACCACCTATCTTTGCTCTGGGAGGAAACTGTAACTGATTCCAGTCTGTGTCCTGCAGGTCTGCTGAGATGGCTCGAGTGTCTGTTTTCAGGTTCTTAGCTCTGGCTCTGCTGCTTCTGTCTGCCTGTTGCTGGGCCAACAATGAGGTAGAACAGTGTCGATCTCATAGCACGTTTAAAGCAGCATGTTTCAGACTTTACTGTTCTGTGTTAGACTGTATGTGTAACATGCACTGTCACAAAATTAATAGTTGAATGAGGAAGTAGACAGCTGTAATTTCAGGTTGTGTTTCTACCTTAATGATTTTATTTTTCTCTTCCTTTCCACACTGAAGCTGCAGACAGGTATTTAATCTGTGTTAATTATCAGATCTATACACAATCAATGCATAGTGTTAGGATTACGTATTGTAATACCAAGTGCAATTGTTTTGTTGGTGTCACTGAGCAGAGGACGACTCAGGGGATCTTTCTGTCTCTGAGCTTCTGGAAAGAGCCAACAATAATTTGAGTGAGTGTGAGCCACTGCAGACACCACAGCCTCACCACCGCTCTTAAACTTACTACCTATTATTTTAGAGTCAGTTCCTCAGGTTTGAAGTTTTTGTATAATGTGTTTCAGTCCGTTCAAAAGATGAGCCCATCCTGACCGAAGGAGACATCGCCATGGACAGTGGAGCAGAGAGAAACGCCGACCCCTGCACCAGTCAGAACTGCAAGTGGGGCAAGTGGACTGACGGGAAGGTCTACGTTCCTTATTACATCACCAATCACTTTTGTGAGTGTCACATTCAGGCCTGTAAGACCCAACATGCTCTGGCTATAAACTGTGGATTTTCATGCAGAATGTAACTTTTTTGTTAAAGTTGAAGAGTAAGATAGACCAGACAAAATCCAATACATTAACAAGTCACCAAAATAGTGATATAGATAGTGTTGAATCACCTGTTCAAGCTGCATCTTTATTCTATAAAAGTAACAAATTCATCTTTGAATCTGTCACCTAAACTTATCACAACCATTTCTAACATTTTATGAGGAACTAATTTTAGACAGTTGTAGATGCTGCAGACCCTCCACAACATTGTGGTTCTTTCTCCTCCCTGAGACAACCAGGAGAAAAAGGGTTAAGTAATATGTTATATGATACTGAGGCATCAGGTAGCCACTATTGATAGAAACAGAATCAAAACTTTTAACATTATCGAAGACATTTTTTTCATTCCTTTTATTTATTTATTTATTTTTTTGTCGTGGGATAGTAAAATACTAAATGTTGAGAGGTTTCATCTTGACAGCCTCTCGGGAGAAGGCCATCATCACCCGTGGACTGGAGTCTTTTTCCTCCTTTTCTTGCATTCGCTTCAGGCCCACCCAAAGCAATGATCGCGATTGGCTGAGCATTGAGTCTCAGAACGGGTAAGAGACTGATCTTAGAGAAGAGTATTAGTTGCCAGATGTTGTTCTACTCCACTGTTCTTCAACTTGTGTCTGATCCTGTCCAGCTGCTACTCCTACGTTGGTCGTCGTGGTGGGAAGCAGGTGGTGTCTCTGGCCCGTAGTGGCTGCCTTTACCATGGCACTGTCCAGCATGAGCTGCTTCACGCTCTGGGATTCAACCATGAACAGACCCGCTCTGACAGGGACAACCACATCAAAGTCCTGCTGCAGAACGTTCAGTCCGGTAATGGAGCTGATCATTATTCAAAGTGGTTTATTAAACATGCAGACATACAATATGAGTCAGGAGTCAGGCTCCTGTGTAACCCTAGTGGACCTACAGCATTTTACCAACACATGCATTGCATGAAACAGAAACAGACAGCGGCTTCTGGAACGGTGAACGTTCTCCAGCAGCTGGGGCCTTTCTGTCCAGAATAAACACCATCTTGGATTCAAATTAAAATGCATTCAAGTTTGTTCCTTTTTTTTTTTAGGAATGGAGCACAACTTTAGGAAAATTGCAACCCTCAACCTGGGCATCCCCTATGATTACAACTCTGTCATGCAATACCACAAGTGAGAACAACTAGTTCACCTCAGCCCTGTTGTGTGACACCATTATGTGCTGTGGTTCACTCTGACACCTGTGTGTTGTGTTGTAGGTACGCCTTCTCTAAGAACAACCAGCCCACCATGCTCCCCATCCCTGATCCCAATGTTTCCTTTGGCAATGCCAAGGAGATGAGCAGCAACGATATCGCCAGGCTCAACAAACTCTACAATTGCTGTGAGTGTCCACACAAGCCTATTATGAATATATGTGTGTATATGTATATGAGTTTGACCTAATCCACATCTATACTGTCCACTGTTACAGAGAAATGCTGTCCACACACCATGTTCTCACAGACAGATCAGAGGGAGGATTTTGTGAACAACATGCTGCATTTATAAACACATTAATATAACAGTCAATGATCATCTAATAAAGTTACTCTGATCTAAACACAGCACTCAGTTTTTATTGTCTTTCAATTTCTTCTTCATTTAGTTCACAGATCAAAGTGTATTCACAGGCTTAAAAAAGAGCACACACTGGCATGTAGAAGCTTTAAGCTAAAATAAACTTTAAATCAACTTGCTTGAAGTAAAAACTTCATTTGATCAAACCCATAACTAAATGTGTGCCTATTTAAAGCATCTGACTGACTTGAGTCCAAATTTTCTATCCAATTTACTGCTTAGTACAGATAAAGTCATTATGTCTCAATCTTCATGCAGATGTTGACAGTAACTGCCTCGACATGGGTGTTTTAGCCATTTACAGACCAATACCCAAACTCCCCTTTATCTGTAAAATCCTTGAAAAAGTAGTTGCTTAGCAACTATATCACCACCTGCACAGGCAAAACTTGTTTAAAGACTTTCAGCTCATCACAGTGCAGAAACAGCACTGTTGAATGTCACCAACAATTTCTTGTCTTAAGATAATGAACTAATATCCATATTTGTTCTGTTAGATCTTAGTGCTGCATTTGATCATTAATCACAACATTTTATTACAGAGACTGGAATTTAAAGAAACTGCACAACCAATACTATTTACTTTACATACACTGCCAGTCAAGTTTGGACACACCTTCTCATTTCTGTATGATTTCTGAACAACACAAGTGGTGGTCCCAACCCCATTAAGGCAAGACATTCCACAAATGAACCCTGACAAGGCACACCTGTGAAGTGAAACCCATGTCAGGTGACTTCCTCGTGAAGCTCATCGGGAGAATGCCGAGAGTATGCAAAGGAGTATTAAAAGCAAAGGGTGGCTATTTTAAAGAATCTAAAATATAAAACATGTTTTAAGTTAATTCATACTATTTTCTTAACTACATGATTCCATATGTGTTCATTCATAGTTTTGAAGCCTTCAGTGAGAATCTACAATGTAAATAGTCATGAAAATAAAGGAAAACCATTAGAGCAGATGGTGGGTCCAAACTTTTGACTGGTATTCAGTTCAATTCAACTTTATTTATAAAGCGCCAGTTTACAACAAAGTCATCTCAATGCACTTTACATAATAAAGTCAAGACTATACAGACACTTAGAGAAAACCCCAACAAATTTCCACTTGAGCAGCTATAGGCAACAGTGGAAAGGAAAAACTCCCTTTAACGGAAGAAACCTCCAGCAGAACCAGGCTCAGGGTGGGCAGACATCTGCCTTGACCAGAGAGAAAAGAAAAGGGCATAAAAACCATGACACCCAGCTATATGTATCTATGAAACCAAATGGAACAAATCAATTAATCAAACTTCAAGAATGTCTACAAGACATAACAACCTGGATGCCCTGCAATTTCCTACTTTTGAACTCAGACAAAACTGAAGTCATAGTGTTTGGGCCAAGAAAAAATGGCAGAAACATATTGTCCAACCATATCATTACTCTAGATGGCATTGATTTGTCCTCCATTACTACTGCAAGAAACCTTGGACTTATTTTTGACCACATATAAAACAAATCATTATAACAGCCTTCTTTTACCTATGGAACAATTAGGAGCATCCAGTCCCAAAGTGATGCAGCAAAACTAGTAAATGCATTTGTTACTTTTAGGTCAGACTACTGTTATTCCCAACTTTCAGGATGCCCCAGTAACTCCCTAAAACGTCCGCAATTAATCCACTGCAGCATGAGTAATGATTAGAATTTACAACAGAGATCATATTTCTCTCCATTGGTTTCCCATTAATTTAAAACCCTTCTTGTATATAAAGCTATTGATGGTAAGCTCCATCATACCTGAAATATCTCTTAGTTCCATATCGTCCTAATAGACCCCTTCAACCTCAGAATGCAGGCCTACTTGTGGTTCCCAGAATTTCTAAAAGTAGGATGGGGAGAAGGCCTTTAGCGATCAAGCTTGTCTCTTCTATCGACAAATCAAGCAACTTTTTCTGATATAATCTGAAAATTTTGGAGACTCTGACGTGAAAGCACCTATCGTTTTCACTCTATCCAACGAGCAGCTGGTGCTACCCTAGACCCCAAGGCACTGACAGGTGACCCAGTTCTTGCACAGCAGCCCCACCCAGCTGCAGTCAGAGCAGCAGATGACTCATGCATGTGTTATGGTACCCATACCAGTAAGAAAATACAAAAAATATGTATAAAGACACACATAATGCCAAAATACATACAAACATATTTTTGTGAGTTGTGATCACCAGCACATAGTTTATTTCAACCCAAAAATTTACAATGAGAATAAATGTTATAAACATGAGTAGCTCTCTGCCATTTTCAGTTTTTAAAAGTAGCGTAGTAGGAGATCCCTGCCTCATCCTGTGCTATGTGGTATTTGTGTCTCAAAAACTAAAACACGTCTTCTCATGGTACTTTGATTTATTGTCTTCTCCCTGACTGGATTGTTTGCATGCTTCCTATTTGTAAGTCACTCTGGATAAAAGCCACTGCCAAGACTATGTAAATAAATTACAATTATATGAATATTACAAATATTTTTAATCCCCTGTAAAGTTAAATTAGTTTAATAAATACCTAGTGTTTAGTTGACATTCTTAAGTATCTCTTTGTTATTATTCTTTTTTTTATGGTTCAGACTGAAGGTCCTGGTTGGAAACACTAGATGGCAGCACCACCACAATCCGATAAAAGATGAGCGCTATCAGCTCCTCATTAGTAAGAAGAAAGAACAACTTCCTGTCTCCTCTGTCTCTCCAAAAATGGCGGACATGTGTGGCCAAGTATTGCTGGGATCGGGACTCACCGTCCTCTCCCACCCTCTCATGTACATAAAAGTCCTGATCCAGGTACGTGTTTGTGCGGACGCCGGCGAGACGCGGTTCGTGCAGGAGCTGCCTTGGTCCCTGTTAGCCAGCGGTCGGACGTCCCGCGGAACCCCTTTAGCGTGTAGCCTGCAGCGGCTGTCAAACACGGCTTCGCGTCGTTCCGTCCGTAAATGGACGGACAGTTGGGGACGTTACGAGCCTTCGTGGTTGGACGCTTTAGATTCACGTACGTGCAGCGCACAGACACAGAAGACGGGGTTTCGAGCCGTGGATCGGCTGCATTGTAGCCCCGTCCGTCGTCCCCGTGACCTTCTGTTTCCAAAATACTCCCGTGAGCGGAAGCGAGGAGCCTTTGCTGAACTGTAGCGGCACTTCGGTCCGTTCCACTGCGCTAAATCTCCGCGGGCACGATGCGGCCTCGATGCGTGATCACCACCGAACATGTTTGACGTTTTGAGACAAGCCAAGGCTGCTGCGTGTCCACGTCCCTCTACTGACCTGCCGCAGATAAGGGCTAACGCTAACTGTCAGTATTGCAGTGCAGCTAGTTGGTTTGACAGCAGGCGACACTGTTTGCTCGTAATGTTCATACATTTATAATTACAGAATAATATTGAGTGTATTGCGAGCGCAGGATCCGGGGGACGTGTCATTAACCGGCCGGAGCCTTTAGCCCATTTAAATGGCTAATAGTAGCCAAAGCTAACTAGCTAAAGTAAGGGTGAATTCAACGCCACTTCTTAGCTTGAACTTGTTTTAGCTTGAACTTTATCAGTTTACAGCTTTTTTAGAACCAGGTTTGTGGATGGATGAAGATGAACACGAAGCTGTTTAAAAACAAAACTAAAAAATTAGTGATATTAAGGGAAAGCTGCAAAAATTCAGTTAGGAAAAATCAGGAAGTGTTGGAGAGTTTGGTGAGACACACTGAAAGTTCCATGTGTGTTATGATTTGTTGTTTCTATTCATATGTGTGATCTGATTAGGTTGGTCATGAGCCGCTCCCTCCCACCCTGGGCAGGAACCTGTTTGGGAGACAAGTCAACCAGCTGCCCGGACTGTTTGCTTATGGTGAGTCTCGCTTTCCGTTCTCAAATGAAATCTGTAATGTTTATTGCTTTGATTATTTCACCAAGGCCCCTGATTAATGATGTCGTGTGGTCCTGGGAAAGCAATGAAACTAATGGCACCTCACTTGACATCTTGACCATTTTTTTTTGCAAATAATGTTGCTTCCGAAATGACCCCTAATGACTCCCGATATATTGTACACTAAGTTGTTCACTCACTAGTGAGCAGATATTTGACATTTACCAATTATGTTGCATCTTCACTAATAGCTGTCGCACAACGATAATTGCCTAATGCATTGTTACCAGAAAGCAGGGAACATGATATGTACTCTACTTTTAGTGCTGCATTGTGGGATACTTGGAGTGCACTACAGTTGATAGATTTACACACTCAACATTCGGACACTACTCGAAAATGGCAAACGGACGATGTAACGAGTAGGGGGGGATTTTGGACACAGGCATAGGTGAAATTTAGTCAAAGCCCGACACCACGCAAGTGGATGAAAACCAAACCAAAAATGGGCGACAGTGACTTCCCCCCTCAAGGATCATTAAAGTTGGATTGTTTTCCAGTACTGGTGAGGATTTGGATACTGGATCTAAAAAGAGATTACAAAATAAAGAAAATGGACAAAGGGACTGAATTTGGGGTCATGGCAATTAAACAGTAAAAACAGGACTTGGTACATTTTTAATAAGGTACTGTAATTCTACAGCACCACATTGCTGACTTTAAAATCACAGTATACTGCTTTATTTTAGCATGGAAATATCCCAGTAACTTAATAAAGTAATTTCTGCTTGAAACATTTACAAAATATTAAGTTGTGACACCTTTTTAACTGATTTAAAGGTGATTGCTGTTTATTTAAGTATGGAACCCATTTATACAATTCTGTCGGATGTTTTTTCTCATCAAGTTTTCCCAAACCATAACTAGAAGTCCTTATAATTTCTGATGTTTTGTGTGAGTGTGACAAGTTTTTTTCTCTGTTGTCAGGAGGAACAGTCTCTCATGATGATAAATGTGATCTAAATTCTATTAAAATAAAATAAATATTATAAAATAAATATTTGCTATTTCTCTAACCATTGTGTTTTTCTCTGACAAACTAGCCTCAGCAGTAAACCTTAGAAAGCAATTCTTCTAATGTTCTTTTTCTAAGGTTGGAAACAGAAGGGAAATCATGTTTCTTTAAAATAACAGATAGAAGTCAGGGCTGTTGCACCAGTATATACTTTGTCAGATCGTTCAGTAGTTGTGTTCTTTTGCCAGTATCTTGTGTTTGTGGTTTCGTAACATAAAGATGAAACTGCTTTAAAACTGCCTTTAATAACTTCGGCTGCTCTATTGTCTGAAAATTTCAGCAAAACACATCATCAAAATAGATGGAAAAGCAGGTCTCTTCAAAGGTCTTGGTCCACGGCTTTGTGCTGGTACCATTGGAACTGTCGTGCACAGCAAAGTTGTGCAGGTAGGCGTGAAACACAAACACACTTTCAGCATGTTGCTCAGTTAAAAGCAGTGATGTAATGATTTGATTAGTGAAAATAGAATTCTTCTGAAAGCATTTCTTTACCACTGTGTAATCTAACTAAAGTTCTCTGGTAGTTGCTATGTTAGTCGTCCTCTCTACTTGGTGCACAAAGAGATGCTTGTTTCCTCGTTGTTAATGTGAAGTCGCAATCCGCCCTTTTTTTTTAACATAATTAAAATTAAGGGTACAAACTACTATTTTTATTGTCTGTTAATACAAATTGTTTTATATTATTTTATATTTTAATCATCTGATGTGAAGCTTAAACAATATAATTTTAGCAAAGCCACTGCAAGATGCAAATGTGCATTAGTCACATCACAGGATGTACAATGTGAAGTAGGGCAAACAAACTCCAGCATGTGATGCCTTAACTTTAGTTCTGCTTGATACAAAAGTAAACTCGCACAGTTCTACTTTACCATCACTAATCAACAATCAACATTTTTTTCAGTGTGTCATTTAATTCATATAGACTAGGAAAGTGAGTCCTCTCACCAGAGAAGCTGCTATTGTAGGCAAATTCTGGTTGTATTAATTAATTTATCTACCTATTGTTTAGTTCTAATATTGATAATGTTAAGACACAGAATATGGGCTCTAAGAATTGAATTCATTCTATTGTTTACATCTATCCATTATCTGTAACTGCTTATCCTATCTAGAGCGTATCCCAGCTATCACTAGGTGAAATGCAGAGTCCACCCTAGACAGGTTTTCAGTCAATCTCAGGGCCAAAACAGAGGGACTTCCATTCACACTCACATTCACACCTGCATGAATGCACATCTTTGGACTGTGGGTGGAGACTGGAGGAAGCCCACGTAAGCGCGGCAGAACATGTGAACTCTACAGGCCAGGGACCATCTAGATCTAAGGGAACCAGTGCTAACCAGTCCACCAGTTATATGACCGCTTAAGTAGACGTGGTTGTACTCTTTGGCAACTTCATGTTCACACTTCACAAACTTCTGGGTACAGTTGAATTAAGTATATCTGAATAATAATGTTGAATAATATAACCCAGTCACAAGCACTGTATACAATTGGAATATTTAAAATGTCATAATTTTTATAATATTTAAAACTGCTTTCTTTCAGAAATGTCAGGAACGAGGCACACCTCAGGTAAGGTTTTGTTCATTGTATTTTAAATAAGATTGCTAACACAGCTCAAATTAAAGTTTGATTTAAAGTGTTCATCTCAACCATTCTAGCACTGCTGTTGAAACTGTCTACTGGACATACAGTGGCAATCTGAACTTTGTGTCTGTTGTCCAGGTACTGGGCGGCCAGCAGAAGGCAGCAGAAGGCTCCTTTGAGCATGTTGTTAATGAGGTAAGGGATTTTTCCTCCAAATGAATCCTGCAAAATAATAAAATATGTAAATGGATTGTTTCAGTTCACCTGTGGGATTCATAGGACTTCAACAGCTAACATTCAATTACAAACAGGAAAAAGAAGGGTTAGCATTTGTGTACATATCTGTGGTTTTGTGTCTTCTCCACAGACAACTAAAGAGATGGTAGCTCGTGCCTGTGCCACTGTCGTCACACATCCTTTTCATGGTAGTTGCTAATGACTGCAGCCGCTCCAAACTATCTGAAAGCTGTTTTCGCTACATTTGCACATGTCAGCACATCAACAGTGTTTTCCTCTACTTGTTTTTTAGTGATTACCTTGCGGTGTATGGTCCAGTTCATTGGGAGAGAAACAAAATACAGGTAAAGTTTTCATAATCATAAACCCTAGATGGACCATCCATGCAAATTTGTTAACAGAGTAAAAACATCCTGTTCTCAGTGGGGTGTTCGATTCTGTCATCACAGTCTACAGGGAAGAAGGCATACTGGGCTTCTTTGCGTAAGTTTGACTCTCTTTTTAGTATATCCCTTTTCTCTCTCTAATTCACGGAAAGGTTTGGGGTATTGCCTTAATGACCAAATTCAAAATGTTTGGGTCTCAGGTTCTTAAATGAAAAAGAATTGCAATCCTATTAAAGTTGTTTCCTGCTGCAGTGGCTTGATTCCTCGCCTGCTCGGTGATGTCCTGTCCCTGTGGATTTGTAACCTGCTGGCGCACCTCATCAATACATATGCAATTGATGACTCGGTATGACATTTCTTGTCCTCCACACAGTACAGTTTCAACTTCTGTATTTGTGTAGTGGTTTCGATTTAACGACTTAAAGACTTTTGGTGCAGCCTTGCACACAGTCGTGTGCAAAAGGCTAATATAGACATCTAGCACTTCCCCTTTGTGCTATTAGACTCATGCTGAGGGTTTGTGTGTGTAATTGTGTCCAGAATTAGAGCTGTGAATCTGTTCCTCTTTACAGATGAGTCACACAGGAGAAATCAAGAACTGCTCTCAGGCTGTGACAGGGGTGAGTCAGTTAGACATACGCAGCACTCCAGTCCATCAGTTTGTTCCTTGTTGTTTCATCATGTTCTTCTGTTCTTTTCTCCAGTTCTTTGCCAGTATGCTCACCTACCCTTTTGTTTTGGTGTCAAACCTCATGGCTGTCAATAACTGCGGGTGAGCTGACCACTTCCTTGCTATTGTCAATCATCTTGCATGTTAGATCAAGCACACTCACTTTTCCACTGTCCTTTAGAATTGCTGGAGGCCTGCCTCCCTATGCATCAATATATCCCACCTGGGTGGACTGCTGGAGGCATCTAAGCAGAGAGGTAAATGCATCGTGTTCTTAGAGAGTCAATGAATATTCTAAATTCTATTGTAATCGAATATTAAGAAAAAATGTTTGTTTAAAAAAAAAGGCAGCGCTGTCGCAGCTGTTCGCTGACTCACAGCACTGCATGAGGGACAGAAGTTATTGCTCAAAATGAGCAAATAACCATGTGGTGATGATGGCAGACATGTCACAACCCGAGTCAGTCGGGCCACAGTGACTTTTTTTTTTAAACTGATCAATTGAAAAAGCAGTTAGAAAACAAACTTTGGATTGTAAGTCAGTGACACAAACTGTGAAACCCGGAGGTAAAGTTGTTCCAGCAGTGCTCGCATCTTGGTGCCCTCTTATGGACATAATGTGAAAATATTTTTGAAATAGCTTGAATGTTATTTTTATTCTTTAGATCAAATACTCAAATGGCATTTTGACAGCTCCATATTTCACATCTGTAATATTACTGCCACTACCCATCACAGCATGTTTACTATTGAGCGCTGAGACTGTCATTTTTAATCTAAAAATGAGGAGTGACTGTGTGCGTCAGCATCAGTGATGAGCTCATTCTTTGTGCATTAAGCAGTTCTTGTTACCTGTAAACACTTCTTTCCTCTCTTTTTTTTCCAGGGCAACATGAGCAGAGGCAACAGTTTATTTTTCCGGAAGCTTCCAGCTGGAAAAATGTATGCAGTTGACCAGAAAAGATTTTTTTAAGGTCTGAGAGGGAAAAAAAACATTGCCTGGTCTGGGAATTGAATAGTTGGAACTTTAATTTTTTTTTTTTTTGTATACACTTGTTTACTACAATATTTTCTCCTTTAACAACCTGCCAGTGAAATAAAATAGTTAATTTCAGCAGGTTTTATTAACAGAAATTTACAGATTGAAATGAAAACATGGAACTTAGTGTTTCTCCTTTTTAAACCCACGTGCAAAACTGCTAGGAGGAGGGTCCATGTTGTACCCTCCCATCCTTAGTGGCTTTAATGATATGTCAATGACTCCCCTTCATCCATGTGATGGGATTTGTTTGTGGAATAAGCACTACAGTCTGCATGTGCTAATGTTAATTAATTCACAAGGTTAATGACCAAGTGGGACCTCTTATGTGGTATTGTCTTGCTGTGTTAATTCTTGTAAAGTTCACTGCTGGGCCGGTGCCTAATGCTAATGAAAAGATGGCGGTTGTCCAGGAGCATGTGTGGATGTAGGGAGGCATGGCTCAGAGCCTGAGCTGACCAAAATCTCTGGCACTCTGAACAGTCATTCTGACTGACCCAAATAAAAATAGCTTTTTGACTTTGTCCTTTCTTTAATGCTTCTTTCTGGTTTATTCAAGTACAGCAATAAATTGTAAATCGTGCGTGGAGGTGTTTCTAAATTACATTTTAAGAAGCAGCCTCCAGCTTTACAACTCTAATAAAAGTAGGACGTTTTCAGAGAGAGCAAAGGACACTGAGTAGCATCACCCTCACGGCACAATCAGGCCAAAATCTGTTATGAGAAATTTGTGACCTCAGGGTGTGGCCAAAAGCAGTTTGTTTTAAACTGCTCAGTAAACCTGCAAGAGTTCGGCTACCAAAGAGTTTTAAATGTTATTACACCTTTCAGCCAACAAGCTCTGTCCTATTTCTCGTAGCAGACAAATGGCACCTTATTTTACCTGCACTTACATTTCCTGAATGAGAGCCCAGGCTTAGTTACTCTCAAACTGTGATTTTACAGCCCAGAAATCAACCAGATGTAAATGGGGCATGCATGCATGGCCTGTGTACGACAGTGCTGGACACCCTGTTTTTCAGTGGGACAGTAATATTTTTAATGCAGTAACAAAAGTAACATGCTTTTTTTGCTCAGTACTCAAACTAACATCAATACAGTAGGTGCTTTATGCACTACCACTGTGGGACACTACACTGTGTGAATCATTGGCTTCAGATATGAGACAACAGTATGACATAGAAAGCTTACAATATGCAACTACAAGTAAAATGCTACCAACGCTTTGAGGAACTGTTAAAATCACTAGCAAATTATTTTAGGAGTCAGGGCAGCGGCTCAAAAATAACGAGAGCTCTTAGGGACGACTGATGTTCCAAAAAGCATCTGGCTTCACGTGTCCTCCACTCTCCACACTATGTGAAGGAAGCAGAGCTTCCCGTGTCCTCTGTAGGTTTGTTACCACTGTGATAGCTGTTGATGTGTTGAGTCATTTCCTTGCGGTTGGTTGCTGTCTGGCCACACTGCACGCATGTGTAGCGCCCTTTAGTATGTTCCCAAAGGATGCGTCTGCTGCAGGCCGCACCTAATTTAGAAAAAGATAAATTCATGTTGAAATCAAATAATTTTATATCTACAATACTATACTAACAATTTCAAATCCAAAGTATTTTTTGCTGTGACTAAACTGACTCTCGAGAAGACAAAAAAAGAGAAAGACTTTACCTCAGCACCACACCTACACAGGTTAGAAGTCGATGCCTTTGACACATTAGCAATTTATTTATTTTAATCTATCTTTAATCTTGTTACATTTTGAATCTTTACTCTGTTTTAGTCAACATTTTTATAGATTTTGTCCTTCTTTTAATATTTAGTTATATACATGTACCGATCAGCCACAACATTACCTTTGGTGGTCTTGATACCATCATGGAGGACAAGACTCAATTCAATTCAACTTTATTTGTATATTGTAATCAGAATGGCCAGTCTGCAGCTACACAGCAAAATGCTCAACACAAACTCAATACTCAAGTATAAGTGCTAATTACAGAGTACCAGAAGTGCAATGGGATTTTCCCATTGACATTTGGATTTTTTGCAAAAAATAAGCTCCACCACCACTAAATTTCCAATTAGTCATTTGATTTAGCACATTTACTTCTTTTACAAAAGCATTTCTTTATATAAAGAACTCATAAAGTTAGTAATTGTGAGTTATAAACCTAATAAGGCTGTAAGGACAGATCAGTGGGTGGATGAGTCTATGTCCATTCTGATGACATCTGATATTCCCAACAACCTCTGTAGTCTAATTTAGCCACTTGGTATCAATTGCCTTGTTTAGGGCATGTAAACACTCAAAAATAGCATGAAAGGGTTAATTATTTTATGATATATCGATGCTAACCGATTTCTGGGTTTTAGGACCTATTGCTGTGGCAGCGAATTAACCTAAGAAAATCTCCAGAACCCGTACCACTTTATTTTCCTTAAGTAATAGTACTAAGCAGATTATCTACATATTACTGCAGTGACTGCATTATTTTAACAGTATGCTTGCAAAAGTTCTCTACATACTAAATCAACATCATTGTTGCTTGTTTTATCTATCTGTGAAGACACGGGGATGAGGCATATTAGTCATCAGTAAGTAGAGTGAACACAATGTACCAC
The DNA here is from genome assembly GCA_033026295.1 of Channa striata. NCBI lineage: Eukaryota > Metazoa > Chordata > Actinopteri > Anabantiformes > Channidae > Channa > Channa striata. The sequence goes on from CM065171.1 coordinate 2,203,255, forward strand.
GAGTAAAGAGAAACATAAAATAAATGACAACTAGATAAATCTGATCACTCCGACTCTACACAGAAGTGGAGAACAGAGAAAAGCATCTGCCCCTTTAATCATTTTGTCATGAAAGCTCTCTCTTAGAGAAGGCACTGTAGGCAGGCAGCCACTTCTAGTTACTAACGCCTAAGTGAAGTGAGGCTTACCTTGATTCTTCTTCCAGACTGCGGCAAGGGGAGAGTGTGGAGCTGATCCTAGACCAGGGTAGACACGCTCAGGAGATAAGGACTGTGTCTGCTTCTGATCCTGGACATCAGTGGGATTGGGAGGAGCTGTCGGGCCATCTAGGTTTAAAGCTGGTGGCAAATTAGAGCCTCTTGTTCTGAGCGGAGGTGGGGGAGCTGCCTCTGTGGGCTGCTGCGGAGCAAGCTGGGGAGGGGAGGACTCTGGGTGGGATAAGGAAGGGGGGCCAAGGAGAGGGGGTGCAGCAGAGTCTGACTGAAGAACAGTAGGGAAGGAACCGTCCGGGTTTGGACTATGAGATGTCTGTTGTGGGTCCAAATGAGGGGGTTCCTGGTCCATGGCCATGAGTGTTATGTTTGTGTTGGTGGCAGCAGAAGGTAGAGCGACGATCGGTTCTGATGGCTTAGTTTTGCCCCGGGGAACTTTGGAGCAGGTGTGAAGATGAGTCAGAAGGCCGCGGTAGGATCGCAGCTTTGTGCGACAGCTCTCACACCTGGAGAAACAGAAAGAGACAACTACTGAACACACTGTCTGAAGGCAAGAGCAAGGACTGAAAGAAAAGTGACTCACAGAAAGAAGATGTTGGGTTTATGATGGTGCCTCATGTGTTCCATCAGTTTCTGCATGCTGGGAAAGGAACTGCTGCAGCCGACAGTGGAACACAGCAACACTTTTCCTGAGCAAAGAACAAACAGATTTTAACACCTCTTTGCCAATTTCCAAACAAATCAGATTTTAAAAAATGCAGCGAGTTTATTACTACCTTCACAATTACATCACCGGTTGATTATAATGTAATATCTGAGAAAAACCTTTTTCTTCACACAGAATTCTTCAAGAATTTCCCCACTGTGGGATTAATAAAGTTCTATTCTATTCTATTCTATTCTTTAATAAGCCCAGATTTGTTAGGTATTGCACAGCATCTGGTTCAAGTTTTATTATCTTTGTCCAAGTCCAAGTTTTACTGACTAGACCTTCTGCTGTCCTGTGTTACTCTGCGTGAAATAATGTACCTGAACTGTGCAGCGCTTTGACTTTTACTATCAGAGTCAGTTTGCTATCTTTACCCTGTTATGATAAATTCAAATCAAAACTGTGAAATTGTTTCAGTGTTGTCCAGGAGAATGCATGCCCATAGAAAAAGCACAGTATGTAAATATTAAGATGCAAAAACGTAGCCTGTTGGTTTGAATGTTGTGATGGTAAAGGTCAACACCGGCGTGTATGTCTGCAGCTAAACACGATCTTTGTCCACCTGACTGTTGCTTCTTGGCACATTGGACATCTTCACCTGTCTGTCTTTCTGTGACAGGTGAAGATGTCCTCCATACAGTATCTGTGTGTTCACAGAGACTTCTGTTCACCAACAGGTCCGTGTTCTGACCCCGACCTGCCTTTCTCAGGTTCACGCTAACGTCGTTCCTAACGTAGCTTACCAGGCAGAGACTGAGCTGGGATCTCATGGTCTCTGACGTGGCTGTCCAGGGCGCTCATGTCTGTGTACACCCGCTTACAGCCGTACAGCGGACACGCCGTCCTCTTACTTCCTGCATTGGAAAACAACAGCAGAGACTCACGACACATCCGTGCTAAAAACAAAGCCAGTAACGCTAGCTAGCTAGCTAGCTTGCTAAGTGTCTAGTTTGGCTAGTCACAAAGATAGTGTTTAGTGATAGTTTGAGCCAGTAATGTAATACTTAAATAATCTGTCTGCGGGGCTTGATAAAAATGACAAACCTCCGTTCCCACCGTCATTGTTCTGCAGGACTGTGCTGCTTGCAGCCATGACGAACACGGTAACGTAAACGTAAACCAGCGTTAGCTGTGTTTCTCTTCCGATAGAGCCGCGGTCATTACGTCACTTCCAGGTTAGGTTCGTTAGCTTCAACAATGGAAACTTTAACTGTTCTTAATTTTTTTAAATAATAAGCACATGCTTCGAGATTACTTTATTATGAGACAATTCACCAGCACCACAAACATTTAGCAATTCATTTTTATCATCACAAAAACTACATCTCCCAATAAGCAACAGGAGCGGTAGTGCGAAGACGTTAACGTAAACTTCCGCCCCCAGGTGATTTGTAGAGACATCGAAGTGAAACGTCATCAGCAATCAATTTTGTGTTGCATATAGCTAAAAATATAATTTATACCTATAAAAATGAATATGATTAACACATCAAGAAGTAAAAAAAAACATGGTTCAGTATTATCTTGCTCTTATACACATGTACTAACCCAAGCGACTGAGCGAATACAATTAATAAAAAACAAGAAAGACTGAAGGTCCTGATCAATTCCAGTCGACCAAAAACATAAAGATCGATCATAACGGGATAAAATGATCAGCTGTATCTAGAGGTCATCGTGTACATTCCCAGTCAGTGGGGGGAGCTTAACAACACATATGTTCTGAACCTGCAGAGGTGAGTTGATGTAACAGATCTAAAAATGTACTTAGGCTTGAGTAAATGTTGTATGTGTGGTGTTACATATACAAACTTGTAGCAAAACAACTGCAAGCGAGACATTTGTTTTCAATGTGGAATTTTTTATTTGTCTTATGAATAAATTTTTTACATATGCGCAGAAGGTTTTGGAAAAAAGTAATCTTCATACAAGGCTGATATGTAAACCAGTAATGATAGTTCAAAAATGTGAGCAGTATACTGGCACAACGCAAAGGCCAGCAATGGAAAACCTTTGCATTTAACAAGAAAATGCAGCTAAGTATATCAGAGCATCTGATAAAAATAAATATACTACATATATGTATTTTTGTTATCATGTGTGACGTCAAAGTATTTTTTCATTAAAAATATCTATAACACACATGCATGAATGCAGTGAAGAAAGAAGAGCTGCTATTTTGACCACTGTGAGTCATTTCTAAAAACATCCATCAGCCCAGATTCACCTTTGTTCTTCATCAGGCTGTTATGCTTTTAACATAAAGTATGCATTATTTATAAGCACCTGCTCCAACGGTGTGGCCTACCTGGTCCCCCTCAGCCAATTGGAACACAACCTAATGTATAATATATATACTCTTAGGTTGAAGTTAGGGCTATGTAATGGCCCCAGAGTAAGACACTAATCACGTGGGGATCTGTTAACTGCAATCTGATCCTAAAAGTTAAGTAGAAAGTACAGCTAACACTTCAACAGGAAGTTTCAGAATGTAGGACTGCATTTCATATTCCTTACGAAGAAAGTTTTTTTTGTCAAATATAGCTGGAGGCACAGATAACATTGGATTCATTCAGCTGGGTAACACACACAAAAGAAAAACTGTGCACAGATGGGCTCGTTTTAGAAGTTCATCAGGTAGCTAGTGTTTAAAGCACGCTTCCAGTGTTGTTTCCTGCTTCTCACAAAGCTGCAATGCAAACGTGGACTGCTGTTTCTGCAGGCTGCTCATTTTGGATTCAGTTTTGAGCATGGTTCGCTCATCTCTGTATATCAAACATCATGGTTGGTGCAGTGGGTGCAGTTTGAATAGCCCTCCCTCTCTAGGTAAGTGGTGAATATACAGTAAATCATTTTAGATAACACCACAGTAATGCCCCTGCCATCACTTAAACCCACTACGAATCTCCATTTTTGTTTTCTATAAAACCAGCTCTTTAACATCACTTAGACTGTATTGTGTTAACAGCAGTTTGAGTGATATCCAGACTTAGGTCAGTGTGTTTATAAGGTTACAGTCAGTTTTCTTGGGAAAGCTAAGTGTCGTTAAAAGGGAAGGCTGGTTTCTGAAATTGGAGTAGGGGATTAGGGAAACAAGATTTTCCCAGGTAGATTTGTGTCAGTTAACACCAATTTCTTTGCCATGTATATGTATGTGTAATCAGGTTTCTAATCGGCTTTCTCCAACTGTGGATGTGTGTAACTGCAGAGAGAAAGACACAACAGAGTGAAAGGCTGATTGAAAGGAGATATCATTAACTGCTGCCTGCATTTTTAAAATAAAGTCTGCTGTAAGATTTAACTAACACAAAGTGTTCAGTCCCTTTCCTCTGCTGCTTGTTTAAATTCAGACAGGCCCCATTATGGCTTGGCTGCCAGTGTCTCCCCCCTTTTTTAATATTTCTCCCCAAGCGCTGTAACTCTGCTGTAGCATGAAAACAGTTACCCCAGTTACTTAGGTGCATGTAACTTTAACGTTAGTGCACATTTTTTTTAAACTGTCCCTTACATCACTGAGTTTAACTCAGGACTGTTTTAAACAGATTGATTCTAGTTTTAATGTAACTGAGTTGACAATTCGCTTCCTGTCTACAAACAACAAGACTAAATGTAAGACATAGGTGATAAAACAACGATTTTCCATTAAGGCCACAAGAACAGACGTGACTGTCATTAAATGACAGCTGTTTAAAACCTGACATCAATACATATTACAATGGGAACAATAAGAGATGCTGGTTGGTTTATCTGTCAATGGCCATTTCGTTCGTCGCACAGTTGTGGACAAAAATGTCCTTAAACAATACCTCAATCCTCCCGGAAAGTGATGAAATTAAAAGCAATTGTCTGACATTTAACTACTTGTCTTTGGTATGTCAGAGAGTAAAGCAAAATGTGAAGAGAGATAAATTCCTGCCTATTTTACAAATATATGTGCAAATGGCCTGGAGAGACGTGTTGGTACCCAGAGAAAAAAAATGTAAAGAAATAAATGGATTTTAGTGATATCTTAAATCACCCACCCTGTTTAAATGGTTTATAGTGATTACCAGTGTTTGGTATCAGTGTCTACACCACCACGTACCAAAGAAAGGCATACATATGGACATGCATATCAAAGGTAAAGTCTATAACCAAACCAAGTAGAGTGATGTTACTGCGGCCACAGCTTCATTTTCTTAAGAAGGCTGAGATCCATGGGACTGTAGAAAAACATTTAGGGATCAATTGTTTGAAGTTGAACTCTGAAGGTTGTGCAACAAATAATTAGGTGTTTTTGTTCATGCCATGTTCATTACTTTGAATTTTTACAATATTGTGTGAAATTGAAAAATATTAATCTGTTTTATTTTTATTAACAATAAGATTAACAATTATGGAGTCCCTTCAGTGAAACCTGATTTGGCTGTTCAATACAATGATTTGACAATACATTCGAAAAAACCTGACGATTTTGACCAAATTAACACTGTCAAATAAAACACAGTGATGTCAACATAGTTTTGAACGTTTTAAATTTAAACAAACATATTTGTGCTGTGCTGATTTTCATTTATTATTTGACTTCAGCATTTAAAATGCTGACATATAATAAGGATTTTGTGAAGTAATGAAATAAGCAGCACAGGTGTCACAGACCTGGATCTAGAGCTATGTATGGTCTGCATAATCTTATAGATCCTGCTGTGAAGTCTGCATGTCAGCTTTCACTTCCTGCCACCTATCCTGTCATGTCTTCATTCTGATGATCAGAGAGTGGAGGAAAAAGTATCAATGTCCTGACAATATCGAGTGTGGCTGAACAGAAGGTGGACCTACAGAAATAGAACACATGGCCACTGTTGATGCCTGTGAAATGCAGACAAGTTCAAGGTTAGCTGCTTAAGAAGAGCTGCATCCTATTTAGGTGCTATAATTGTAGGAACTGTAGTGATGTCATGGAGAACTGAACAAAAGGTGGACCTTTCAAAAATGTTCCACCTGTTCTACAATATGAGGCAATTGTGTTTTTCCATTGTATAATAACATCAAAAACATGTTGAGTGGCGGTTGAATGAAACATCACATACAAATGGCCTTAAGCATTAAGTTAATAGCACAGCCCTCATAAAACTTTAGGCATGGCACAGAAAGTGGAATGACATGTAGTCACAATAGACTGAAATGATTACAAAGCCCTTTGTGTACAGAGATACAGTACAGCAGGAATTGTTGTCAGCTGGTGTTCACTGCTTGTATAGAAAAACTGTTGTTTTGCATTTTCACCAGGAATTTCACAGGTTCACATCCAACTTTCTGTCAAAACTTAGAAGAAATTCAGAATGCTCACAGTAATAGGTAAACAAGTCATGCCATAGAAAAATCAAAGGTTTGTTGTGATGTGAACTGACACCTTGGGCTTTTTGTTTGGTCTTCATTGTCGCTCACAGTGTTGATCACATTGCGGAGCACATTTTAGGAGAGCTGGTCTCTGCATTTGCCTTCTGACGGATGCTTTCTGCAGGATTAAAACAAGGAGACAGGACATCGTGCACCTCCACACATCATTAAAGGAAATAGAGCAGAACAAATGCAGCAAAAATATAACATGACTTGGTCTTTGCATGCAGTTGGCCCACATCACATATACTTCAGTATGTACTCATTCATGTAGAGTAAAACATTAATGAGTCATTCCATGGATAAACAATTACAGAAAAAAATAAAGCAAAACATGGTCTGAAGGCCTCACCTGCCAAATCTGTGCGTGAGATTTCCACCAGCCCCTCGTATAGGCCTTTGATTGGATTCTCTCCTGCCATCATAACTCCATGAAGCCAGATTAATAGCATCCGGTGACCATGCTCTTTAAAACTTTTCATACCTACAAGTACAGTTTCCTGTTAGAATACATAGATTGGAAGCCTATCGATCCATATTCTAGTTGAGACCAGGGCAACTTCCCCTGCTCTCAGTTTAGTTTTCATGCTCCAGTAAGCAAAGTAATGTGTGGCTCCCATTATGTACTGACAGACATGGGACGCATGTGTAATATGTCAGTCAGACAGGTGGCAGAGAGAATCCCAAGTTAGAGAAAAGTTAGGACATAATTTTAAGGCACAGTATTTGAGCACTGTTAAGGGTGTGACACACCGAGTGTTTTTGCTCTAGTTTTTGCAGTGTTTATGAAACCAGTCCAGCATTATTGTTACATTTTTGATGTGCGCTTGGTGCGTCTCTGTTCTAATGGGCATGTTTCCAAAGTTCTGCATAACTCACCTGTCCACTGCTGTTCTATAGCTCGTATATGTGCATCGCTGAAGTCCCAGTGTTGTGCCAGTATCTTCCACTCCCCACGACAGAGGTGTTTGGTGGCCAGGCTCCATAGGACAGAGCGGAGGTGCTGAGTCTCTGGCTGGTGATCCTGCTTAAAGCTCAAAGGCCTCCCCACCCAGGAGTCCTGCTCACAGCCTATGTGGTCCTGAAGACAACAAAAGGAGCCGTTTTCTCTTCATAAAGGTCAACAGTATATGTAATACTGTGTATTAAAAATTTGAAGTTACACAGATGACCGGCAACTACTGTATGAAAATGAAAATGCAAAATTTTCCTTTAGAGGGTGGACGTTTGGGATGTTGACATTAGATGTAGAAAAGAATCCACAATTCCACATGACTTAGGACTTGCTTAAGAAACTCACCTTCTCCCATTTATAAAAACGGTCAGCTTTGATGATCATATCGACCAGGATCACATGGTTTCCTCTGGCTGCCACCTCCAGACATGTTTTCCCCTGCTGTGTATGTCATACAATTGGACAAACACACTTAACAAGTAATCTAACAAGTGCACCACACTGTTAGATAATGTACATACATATAAGAGTATGGCTCCCTTTTAGATATTAACAGACATACTAAATTAGAAATGAAAAAGAGAAATGAAACAGCAGCACTTTTTAATAATGTACTGTATATGTATATAGTGCTTTATTCATTATCTACCCTAATATTGATTTGGAAAGTAAGTACATTACAAGCACTGTACTCACACACAATTATGTACTACTACCACTACAGGAATATTTCCACTTTAACTCCACTACATTTATCAGAGAAATCAGCTCTGTATTAGTGCAATAAAGCATTTCCAAAAGAAAAATGCAAATTGAATGCTTCATAGCTGAAAGGATTTTCCAAGCATTGCTGGAAAAAAGCTAAACTGCTATTGCTGAAATAGTTGAACATTATTAAATTGTAAAAAAGTTAAAATAGTAGCAAACAGTCTGAAGTGAAGCAATTCTGTTTAGAAATAGCTAAACCTTTTAATAAAAAAGTGAAAAAGCTGAAGTTTGTAAAAAAGTAGAAAATAAGCTAAACTGAGCCTTAACTGTTTATCAGTAGCTGAAAGTTCTTGAAATTAATTTTAAATGTTTAAACATAGCTGAAATCAAAAACACTGAAGTTTATAAAAAAGTTGAAACAGGTTGAATTAAAGATTAGCTGTTCAAAAAAAGCTGATAGTTTTGTTTTTGTTTAAAGCTGAAATTAATTTTAACGGTTTAAATATAGCTGAAATTGTTATAAATATGCAAAAAAGCTTAAATTTGTAAAAAATAAATAGTAAAAATAAGCTAAATCGAAGCTTATGTAATGTAAATGTAATGGTTGAGGGCAAAGTTTAGGTCAAACACCTGAACAATAGTAGAATTTATGAACTACTATGACCATTTCAAATCATCATGTTAAAGCTGAATCTCAATGGGTCAGAGTATGCAGAACCATTTACATCTCAATGGGGAGAAAGTTGCAGATACAGTAGACTTAAACCAAAAACTAATTTTAGCATTTACATGCTAAATACTTCTTTTAAATTGTTAAAATGCTTTAATTTTGAAAGTTTGTTTCCTGTCGGTGTGTAAGTGTGTGTGTCAAGTGTAGGTGAATTCATTTTACAATTTAAATGCAAAACATTTGAAAACAAATTTAAAATGGCTTTTATTTTGAAGGTGTGTTTCCCGTGTTTGTTTCCACAGTAGGTGGACTTCACCACACACCCATTTTAGCTTTTCAATGGTAAAAAATTGCCAAACCTTTTTGAATGGATTTTATTTTGATAATCTATTTCCAGTGTCTGTGTGTGTTTGTGTCCACTGTAGGCAGACTTCACCACAAACTCATTTTACAATTTAAAAGCTAAAAATGTGAATAAATAGTATTAAACGGCTTTTAATTTAAAAGTGCATTTCCTATTTATCTGGGTGTATGTGTACATGTGTGTCCAATGCAGGTAGACATGACCACACACCTTTTTTAACATTTAAATGCTAAAAGTTTGAAAATGTAACAAAAAGGCGTTTATTTTGAAAGTGTGTTTCCTGTACGAGTGTGTTTGAGTGTGTCCAATGTGTAAAGTGATTGGACAGAGCTCTGCGGCTGATCACATGACCTGATGCAGCTGTGTCCATTACCGTCAATCTGCCGGAGTCATTCACATGCCCTGAATGACTGCAGGCTAGATAAATGCAGGCTAGAAAAGCTAAGAGTTAGCCTCGCAAAGTGTGAATTCTATTAACCAAACGAAATAACTTTAAGCTTTATAAGGCTTCACCGAACACAGTGATATACTTTATTTAAAGATACTGGATTTTAAAAAAGCCTTCGTTTGAGGATCATTTCTGGAGCTCTGTTATATTAGGCTCTAATGGGAGTTTAAGATGACACTCGCTCCACATTTCCTGAAAGAAAACAAAAATACCTACTGTGTAATCTATATTTTTTTGAGGAAAGACGAAAGTTGACTGAAGAAAAGCAGAAAAAGAATTTTAAAAGTTATGAAAAGTTGAAGCTGAATAGTTAAAGTGCATGTGATGTCGCGCACTCTAGTAGATGCAATACACACTAATGGAGAAGATGAACAACAGCCAAAATGTGCCTAAAACTAAAATTGCGATTATTCAAAAAAAGTAAATGATATTAAAAAACTGAATGGAAGCTAAATAGCCAAAGTGTGATATCTTGTGACTTGACTAAAATACTATTTACCCATCTTTATCTTCAGGGTGAACAAGGTAAACAAACAGCAGATTCTAAAATTCCCTGTTGTGAATATGAGAGTACAGGTATTTTATTTTTACTTATATCTTTACTTTACGCTGAGTTGTTTGTTGCATAAAATCAAGATGATGTTTACACATGTCAAAGGTTTCTTATAAATTTGGAGTCTTTTAGTAATATTATTTATCCCTATTTATGGTGACAAATAATGTTGAGATTCTTTAATTAATTTAGAAGGAGCAAATTGTTTGACTTCTGTCCTGAAAGTGATTGGGGTACATACTACTACAGAATGTGTGTTCTTTAACTTCAGTAGAGAATTTGAAGATGTACTACTATTAGTGCTTTATTGGGAAATTATAGTGATCTCCTGAAACTGAATTAGTATTTTTGTTAACAAAAAAAAAACTTCTTTCTAGAAATAAGTTTAGTACTTTGTAGACACGTATTAGTAAAATCACTGTGCTGCATACTTATTTCACTATTGCCCATAAAATATTAATAAAACAAATTAATTACTAATAATAGGTAGAAAGAAGTGGGTACAAAAGCAGTAAGCCATGAAAAACTTTCTTCTGACCTGAATAGGAGCGTGTACTGTATAGTACCTTGTCAGTCAGATTAAGGTTAACGCCAGATATCAACATCATCTCGGCCAGGTCTTGCCAGCCGTGCTCCGCTGCTATGTGCAAAGCAGTCTGCTGTCTCTGCGAGCCACCAGACACAAATCAGTTATGTAACACATAAAAAGCATATCATTGTGAAAGGTGCAGCTGTAGGCTCTCGTACTCACGCTGTCAGTGATGTCCAGGTCGCAGTCTGCATCTACAAGCAGCCGGACAATTTCAGCATGATTGTTGAAAACAGCTATGTGGAGCGGGGAGTTGTGTTGCTGTTTTACACACAAAGAAATAAGGCATGGTGTTGTATAAGAACACCAATTTCTAACACTTTCCTTCCTGTCCTCCTAGCTATAATTACCAACTATTTAAATATGCATTAAGCAGTTAACACAAGTTTTTCTTAATGTATTATTCAACAATTCTAAATCTAAACAGGAGCCTGAGCGAGTATTGATCTGCATTCTTGGCAATGACTTTAACACATTCTGAATTTGTGTTGGTCACAGTCACCATGTAAAGCTGTAGCTTTAGGAAAGTCTATGAAGTTCAGAAATAGTGTATGAAGTTCAGACATATGGAGAGAACTCAAGAGTAAAGATCCTGCTCATTTACGTACAAAGGAGGCAGAAAGGAAGAGTCCAGAACAACCTGAAGAGATAATATACATGTCTCATATGACCTAGAAATGCTTCAGAATCCCCCAAGGAGGGGCTAGAGAATGATGTTGGGGAGAAGGATGTTGGGGCTACCTCACCAAGTGTCCTGCCAACTGGATGGATATAATAAATAGGATCCTTCACGTAGACTTTTACCAGCAAATCTAAATTATGCTCTTTTAAGATTTAATTGATTGATGATTACAGTTATTCTTTAGTTAGATACAATTTTAGTAAACAAAGTTAAATGTATTTAATATTGAGGATCAAAACTCTCATGTTTCCTCCAGATACCTATTGGGGGTTTTAAGATATATGAACTCTGTTTAAAATATTATTATTTCACTGCAGAAAATCATCAGCTCTGATTTAAAAAGATATAAATTCCTAACCATTGCCCACAATCCAACATAAAGCTTATTACTTACATTGTCTACTGCATTGATGTTGATTCCTGCCTCCAGTACCAAGCTGGCCTCTCTGTCAAAACCATGCTGAACTGCGTAATGGAGAGCATTCATATACTTCTGCAGACCAGAGAAATGAAGATTTAAACTTTCACACAGTTATAAGGTAAAAAATTAATAATGTCTTGTGTTTACTGCAAGCTATGTGTGACTTAATTTGGAAAAAAGCCTACATTTGTTTGTGCATTTGCATTACAGCCAGACTCCAGCAGCAACTTGACACATTCATAGTGACCCCCATCAACTGCCAGGTGCAATGATGTGAGACCATCCTAAAACACAACAGGTGTACATCAATGAGGAGAAAACCTGCGATCAGAAATGTTCCCAGAGCTAAAAGTGACATCTTGGTTCTGTTAGACTAGCAGGTAGAACAGATTACGAATCTTGTAAACAAGAGAATCATTGCACATTTATGTAAGAAATATCATAAGTCCTTGTGCCACCTTACTTATAAAAACTAAAAGAGGAATCATTCAACACATTTAGATTTTTCTTTTATTTTTTTCTCTGCCCAAATATAATATTTAAGATTCTAGAGGGCAGTCCATTGCAGTCAGTGTTTCACTTTTGAATTGTTTGTTAAATCCAAATATAATTTCACGGCATTAGCACTGTGCTTGCAATCACTTTCATGCTGAAAAACATATATATATATTTTTTTACTATACTGGTGCATATCTTCTGCTTTCAAGTTTACTTTTATCATAGCATTTATTGCTAAAACAACAAACCTGTTTTAGTGTTTGTCTAGGCACCTGTTTATTTAAGACAGACTTGAAAAATTGTGAGCCTATCCATCAAAGTAAATGTATGGTAACCTTGATCCATGGGTTTGGAAAATGAACTCCATTAGGGGGGTAATGGTTCTGCAACTGACACCTCTGCTGCTGCGATGTTGCAGATGTCCTGCCTCTAATGAATGGACTCCTAAGAGTCTCCTCTATATTACCCACAGCCACCCACAAAGTCAATACAATATCCTGGAAATGTGAAAAATAATTTGCGATAATTTTGTATGTATTAAAAAAAAAAATCCCCTCTCTTCCCTCCGGTCTTGTTCCGTCATATATACACACACACACACACACACATCACTGTCCCTTATTTGGGAAAATTCTATTTGCTGCATTTCTGATTTGCAGCGAGTTTCATTTGTGTTTGTGCTTTTGAATTTTATATGTTTTCTGGTTTGCAGCACATTTTCATTTTTGTTTGCGCTTTCTGAAAATCAGAAAACACATACGTGCATTGCACAGTTTAGATCATTAGTATTTTAAAAGTGTTCAGACCCACGTAGCATGTAGGGTTCTAAATTGCTGATAAAGTCTAGACCAAACCATGGATATGAGGATGAATTACATATCTAGTTTACTACTGAGTGTGTGCTGGCAAACAACCTGCATTCATTCCAAAGCATTACACTTTGCTGATTCATTTCCTGGAATTCTGGGGGTGGTGGAACGGTAGCTGGTAAAAACAGTACTGTAAAAGTATCATATGGAGTTTTAGATATGTGATGGAAGTTATATTAAGTTACATAAACACTCATCAACCATATGAAAATTGAAAATAAAAAACGCAAGGTTGGAACTTGCGATCGGATAGAAAGTTTTTAATGCCCCACTGAACCTGAATATAAAGCTCCCAGTGTACCAGGCATGTAGTGGTGACAAGCACAACTAAAAAAAAAAGCTTCCACAGAATTAAAAGGTATTGTGGAGAAAACGCAAACAGGCTGCCAAATTACACTCCAGCCCTTCTAATTAGGTACATAGGCCTGCAGCACGCTCCAGTGCACTCACTATATTCCTTTCATCCATGTCTACTCCAGTCTCCACCATCTTCTGCAGGACCTCTGTGTGCCCATGCTTTGCTGCCAGATGCATGGCTGTGTTCTCTTCCTGTAGTCCAGACATAACAACACATTACAATCAGATACCCATTCTGACACCACTTCCTCTTTGAACAGTATGTGTAACATTCACATTAACATTTGCTTTACTACTTCTTTATGGCTTAAGACTTTTGTGCTCCATATTAATTTATGTTTGAATATTATGTTTAAATCAGTTAAAAATCTAAAATAAAAGAAATGCAGGAATGTACATGCGCTAATATGATCCCATTCATTGCAAGTGGTCATTTTGTGTAGGAGCTTAACAGCTACCTATAGAAACTCTTTCACTGTGGTTTAGATTGTCAAAGACACCTTAATGCCCCACAAATACATATCATGTTCTTCAGTTTAACTGATTGGCCCTTGAGCCATGCTAGGCAGAGAATTAGCAGGATAAATTAGCTGACATTTTCTTTTGCCCAGTATGTTTACACAGGGTTTAAGGTCAGAACAGGTTGAATTAGCTTGACTCATTGTGGCAGTTTGACAAATAAAAACTCACGTAAAGAACTGTAGATGTTTATAATTTGAAAACAATTGAATAGTTTCTTTTTGTTATGCACAACAGTTAACACATAGACAACAAGGTGTAGTCTGTGCTTGAATCCTTGAGTGCAATTGCTAGTTTCACATCTGTGCACGTGTCACTACCTTGTCCTTTAAACCATGTGTGCAGCCCATTCCGATGAGAAACTCCACCACATCAAGTTTTCCATGCTCAGCAGCCAGGTGAAGAGCTGTCTTCCCTGACTGGGCAGCGAGACAACAGCAGGTTAAACACTACACACACACAGAAGTGTCATGTTCCTTTCATGTTTCCTTATCTCTAATTGCTGATTTCACAAAACCATAAAACATTAGAGTATGTAATGGACAGAAAAGCTGAATTTAGACTCAAAAATACTCTTTATTTTGTGTGTCAAAATTCACACTTGTACACATCAGTATGATGAGAATTCAGATTGTTGTCAAGTCACCTTGTCAACTCTGTCTAGATAGATGTTTTCTAGATCCTCCATGATAAACTCCAAGACTCGGATATGCCCTCGCTGAGCAGCACAGTGCAGCATACTCAGACCATCCTAACACACACACACACTTAAGCCAGTGAATAACATCATACTTTGAGTATGCAGTGATGATGTAATAAAACAGCTCTTACTTTGTTTTCACAGTTAAGCCTTGCTCCACAGGACACCAGGATCTGCAGGATCTTTAGGTGACCGAACCAGGACGCCAGCAGCAGAGCATTCATACCAAACTGTGGATTTACATTTAAAACAGTTAATGTATGTTAGCAGTTTCCTTATTGGCCGTGGCCTATCCTTGTCCCAATTTGAAAGACTTGTTTGCATGCTATGAAGTTTTCTAATGGGTTCTTAAACTGAGACGTACACTGCGAAGCAAATGTCCACAGTCTCGTGTTGCAGGTCCAGAAGACTAAACCACAAACCACCTACCCCACTTGCTGCAGACAGGCAGCCCTAGTAAAATGCATTTGAGGCATTCAGGGACATGAAGTAGTGTGGGTCATTTATGTTTTAAAAGTGTTCAAAGGACAAGAATGTACTATATTATACTGCGGAACTGAATAGATCTGGAGAACTGTTAAATGCCCCAGTTTCTAATTGAGAAAACCTGCATGTGTCCAACTACCACATTGTTTTTTATGCTGTTTGTATCCTTGAGTGGACTCAACATTTTACACTATTTTACAACAGCTTTTGCATGCAAATCACTTTGTTATGGGAACGGTTTGCCTTGAAAACAGATCGAAAACAGAAACTACGGTTGCAACGTTAACCTTTGACTATTGGTGGTGTGGTTGTAGAGGCTGTTGCTCGAGGTGGAAGCACTGACCTTTTTCCCTTTTCCATTGTACAATAATGTGAATTTCTGGGCTCTAGAGCCAGGATGGTTATTGAGTTATTGAGTGTACAGCTACAGTAGAGGGATGTGTCTATCATTCTGCTGAAGTTATCAAAAAGTATGACAAATTATATTTTAAAAACTGCACCTTTATTGGTAAAAAAGCTATTTTGAGAAATATAGTGGGTAGTAGCATCCTGACAAAGGGCCAGCCACTATCAATCATTAAAAGATTCTTCATGGAAAAAAATAACATATCTCAAAAAAAGAAAGACAACCAGAAGAAGGAAAAATAACATGAAAATTACCTTAAACTAAAATCTCTTGATCTCTTGGATATGTCTTATTTTTATGTTAGGAAATGAAACAGGTGTACATACAATGTCCTTCTCATCTACTTCAGAGTCGTGGTCTAGTATGAGCCGTAGAGCCTCTTCATTCCCAGCTCCTGCTGCCCAGTGCAGTGATTTCCGGTCTATCTGTACAGAGACAGACATGTGCTTAGCGACTCCTCAGCCCTCAGCTCAACTCACCAAAATTTGCATTAAAGTATCTTACTTCCTTTTTAAAATTGTCTGCTGCTTTTATGTGTTATTAGCAAATGTGTATGTACCACTCAGAATTAAGCAACAGAGACTGGAACTTTAGGGGCTAATGTGAGTTGAAGTCTTTAAATAATTTAGAATAAAACAAATTATTACAAGGCAGACACTATTGACATTTTAAAGCAGCATGATGACTTTATAGAGAGTAAACCTTGATTAAGACAATTAGTTTTACCTTTGTGTATTTTTGTAGAAATAGTTACCTACTGAATTTTCAAAGCACTGACCCAAGAACCAGAAACGTGTCCATGTTTATACTTGAGCAGCCTTACTTTATTTTTAGCCTTGACATCCACACCCTTTTTGATCAGTTCCAGCATTTTCCCTGTGTCATTCCTCTTTGCAGCATCATGGAACTCCTTCTCTGACCACAGCACTGTCAGAATAACCAACAAGGTTATGCTACTGTTTGTCTGTTCTGTACAAAAAAAATAAAAAAATCAACAAGCCTCCGTTTGGATTGTAATCAGAAACATATGGAACAACAATATGTCAATATATAAATGTATGAATTGCTGGCTATCAGGGAGGTTTGATGCCAGTGTTTGCACAGATGCAGACACAGCTGTGTAAACCACTTCATATTGTGTAACCCAAACCGCCCGCGATGTTCTCCGGGATTAATCGGTGAAACTGTCCTTAAATACATCGACCTTTCCCGCTCCCGTTCGGAGACGAAAAATATACAATATGTAAATTGTAAATTTTAACTGACGGTCTTTTAGCACTTTTAAGAGGAAAATGTTGGCAAACGGATTGGTCTTTGCTACATTTACTGAAAGAAAACGACAACAGATTCGGTTAGTAACGTGACTAAAATCAATAGACACTTCCAGCTATTAGCTAAAGAACACACAGAAACGTCCGACTTCCCGCCGCTGCCGTCCCCCCTTGCAGCGCGCGCGCACTCGCACGCGCACCGCAGAGGGACAGCGGATGCTGTCCCGTGAGTCCAACCTTTACTTACAGACATCGTCCTCGGACACCAGGTCGTCCTCCATCTTTGCAGTGCTTTAAATGCGCCTGTCCCCCCTCACCGGCCTCATCGTGCTGCTGGGTGTGTTTCCCACATGACAGACGGCCGGACAATACGCTGCTGAGATAAAGCCGTCAAGCCCGTTCGCCAAGCACGTCCACGGTCAAAGCGTTAAAACGGGGACTAACGACTTCCTGTTACGACCTTCACAATAAAATCTGTATACATTTATTATTTGATATTTAGGTCAATACATTTCCCCACGCGTTTATTAATATTATCAATTAATATCTTAAAACGACAAAAGAATATGTGGGCGGGGGCGAGGGGGGATTCCTGTCACACATTTCTAGGAAACGATGGAAAATTTGCATGTATTTGCAAAGGTAAATAAAAAATTCAATGTTATTGTATTTAAAATTAAATAAAACACAAACAAGCAAGAATATGTGGTTATTATATCACAAAAATTATTAATTGTTAAAGAAGGCAGACAAGTCAACAAGTTTGAGCAACGTTTGATATCATCCCTACAGGAAACTAGTAATCGAGAGCAATACAAAGTAAACATTTTTCTTATTATAAATACATCTCTGAAATGCCTTCTTTTTATATTAAAAGCCATAAGACAGAAAAATATAGATATAAACTGTTTCCTGTTTATTTGTGCAATTGCAAAGTTTATCAAATGCTACGAAATACTATCTAATGTAAGAAAATATGTGTATATACTAGAAATAGTATGGCATTGTTAAAATACCCTACAATCAAATCTTTTCATAAAGTGTATGACAAAAAAGTCGAACATTCTTCACTGATGGACACAGAGTCTATCCCTCATTAAAACAAATCTGTGTAAAGTTATACGAGGGGTTAGTGAGAACAGAAATTGCTGCTACCAGGTTTTTGTTATGTGCTATGTACAATATCACAATAAAACATCAATTAGAAATACTGCCATCCTTCAGTGTCAAAAAGAATTCTTAGCTGATAAAAACATTTGCTTGTAATCACATGTTTAATCAGAAAAATTATTAATTTAAGAAAACTCCTGAGCTATGGTGGTACATCATTATTGTATTAAAAGTGTAAAATATTTACAGTATACTTCATAATACGCTGCCAGCCAAAACATGCTACTGAAAATAAAAGAAAAAGCCTTTTAAATCACAAAGTAAACTATTGATATTAACACTTTTTTGCATGTTCTCACAGTACAGGCTTTGTCAATATATTATACATTTTAATTTAGCTTTCAAGTAATTTATATTGAAAATGTCTGATATTTTATTAATAGCAAAAACATTTAGCATCTAGCAAAGATTTAGCATTACTTCTAGCTACAGAAAGAAAGTTAAGCAAGAAAAAATTGCACTTAATTATGAAGGAACGGTTGCATGTGTTGCATAATCATAAAAAAATGACAAGTTCATCTACTAACTAATTACTACCCCCTGACCCCCTTAGCTAATGTTGCTAAATCCTTCGGTCTGTTTATTCTCACATGGCACATATGCAGTTTACAGGGACAACTCTACACACTTACTGTACCGATAATAATTTAATAAAAATTCGAACCTGTATATGTCAGATTAGTAAGACCAGTAAGCTAAACAGACTACTGTTAGCTCCCAAGTTTACCAACAATGTGAAATGCTCTGTCAGGTGCCATTAGCTACCGATGTTGCAATGCAAACTTTCCCAAATACAACAAAACATTGTCATTGTGACTGCAAACCCTGATGGCATTCAGGCCAGGCTCCACACCGTGGCACATTTATGGCATTTCTTTTGTAATCTGTAACACCGCAGACTAAATATAGTAACAACAGCCCTGAAAGTGATGTTCAGTTACTGTAGTAATCAATTTTGCTGATAATGATAACAGCTTAAATTAGAGCAGACTCTTAAATTTATTCCCCTACACTTTGATTTTGGGCTTTTTGTATTGCAAAGGTTTTAAAAAAAGCCAATTTGTCTGATTATGCCAAATATTACTTTCTTGAGCATCATGAGAACCATGGGTGAAGAAATCTAAAGCCTGGCAGGCTTGCTGAGCCTATTTAAACCTAAGCCATGACTGAAAAATGGCTGTCCATCTGGGCTGTAAAGGGAATGGTCAATTCCCAGTCAGCCTGTTGTAAATGACATTCACCAGCTCTTTCTGTTGCTTGAGTTCTTTGCGAGTTTCAGTTTCTTGACCTCCCTGAGGACATGGTCGGCCATCTTCAGCTTCTCCATGGCCTTGGCCAGCAGATCCTCTGGTTTGTCCTGCCCATCACTTTTTCCTTGGAAATTGGACACTCTGCTCAGAAGCTGGCTTGTATTTTCCATCTCCAGAGCTACTTCAGTCTCTAGCTTCATGACTTCATCAGTAGATATGTTGTTTCCAGCCCCAGAACTGGTATTCTGTGTCGCCTGAACAGAGGTTGAGGAGTCTGACAGCAGATCTCCAATGGAGGCCGATCGGACCTTAGTGGGGGGTTTCTTAGGAGGAAGGGGTGCTGAGCGGCGACAGGAAAAGACAGCTGATTGAACTTTATTCTTTGTTGTTGTCTGTGGCGACCTTAAACTATCCGAGAGCTTACTGCTGTCCTCACTGATGTCCAGCGTATCCAGAGCAGCTTGGCTTCCTCTCAAGGCAGCTGTGGAAGACGCCAATACATCTTCACTCCCAGAGCCCTCACTGTCATCATCTGAGTGCTGACCACTGTCTACAGATTTCTCCTCTGCTTTCTTTTTCTTTTCCCCAGGCAACTGGCAGAGCAGAGGACTCAGGTTGAGACTGTCACTGAGAGTGTCACTCAAAGACACAACTAGTGAAGACACTTCTTCTGGTTGAACTGAACTGCCCGAGGTATCTGAGGCTGTTTGCAGTGATTCCGTAGGTTTCTCTTCTTCGTTAGGTGGGCTAGAACTTTTTTCAAGAGGCTCTGTCGGTATATGTGGCTCATTGTTGGTAGACTTCTTTATGCCACTGTCTATTGTCTCCTCTGACTCTTCTTCAGAAACCTTTCCTTCTGTGCAGAGAATCTTATCACCTTCTTTAAATTGGTCTGCTTCGTCGGTTTCTATAGCTGTGCCTGTTGTCTTTTTGCCATTGTCTTGTCTTATCTCTTTATTCTCATCAGCTGTGCTTTGAATCTGTTGGTCTTCTGCATGCACAGCAGGGTGGGAGGGTTTCTTCTCTTTGGATGGAGGGGCAGGAGGATGGGATGTTTGTCCAGACTGTGAGATATCTGCAAGGTCGCTCTTAGGGCTGGGCTTGACAGGAGGGGTCGGTGGTGTACATGTCTTTTTCTTGGCATCAGGACTCTTTTCAGGCATCTTTTCAGCTTTGGAATCTTCTTTAATTTCTTTGACAGGTGAAGCACAGGGCTTGGCTTCTTTAGATGGAGGCATAGGTGGCTTCAGGACCTAAAAAATATAAAATCATATTTGAAAGGACATATTACCCAAACACAAATACAAAAATATGTCTACATCTACACTGTGTGAAAAAATCCTAGCATTAAACAGACCTTTTTCTCTGTGCTATCAGGTTCATCCTCAGGCACCAAACTGAGTTTAACGTCTTTGTTAGGAGGCATTGGAGGTTTGATGACCTTTTTCTGGGGTTGGACCTCTGGTTCAGTCTTAGCTTCCTCCTCAGCATTTGTTTCTGATGGTTCCTCTACAGCTTCACTTACAGTGGACAGGGTTGTTGGTACTTTGGACTGTTTGGAGCTGTCAGAACCATCAACATTGGCATAATGGTTCCCATTAGGCATTACAGCATCTTCAAGATCAAGATCCAAACGGAGGATACCATCAGATGACACATCAGCTACCTAGAGGGCAAAAAACATATGCATAAACATTTTTAAATTTCTATCAGAAATGCACAGATAAAAAGGTGTTACACTTATAATGAAGGCCTGGGTCAGGACTTCTTGTTCAGGATATGGTTAAATTGGTGCACAGGTCCAAGTCAGTTCCCACCACATTTACCAGAATATTTGATACACTATTTATTACATACAACATTCTGCTGCTGCCATCAATCTCAAACTTTGATTTATCAGTAAATAGAATGCACATTATGTGCCAAACAAACACAATTATTATTATTTATTACAAACAGGTATTATTAGCTTGGGCTGTAAACTCCCAAATCCAATTACAAAGGTGCTGTTCAGTAGCAAGTAGACTTGCCAGTGGTTAAGCCAGTTGCCACTGAACAGAACCTCTGTGATAACCAAGAGAATTTTCAAGGATGTTCCAGAATCCAATAAAATGTGTCAATGAATTCTTTTAAATTGGCATTCAACAGTTTTCATGTTGCTTAAGTTCTTGGCAAATTTCATTTTCTTGCCCTAATTTGCTTGCATTCACATTGTGCTACAGCTGCAGGTGCCCAAGCACACTTTTTGGTTCAGAATAAAAAGCACTCTCCCATAGTCACAGCATTTGAGACAGCTCTTACACTACATTCACAAAGAAACAAATCCATGCTCCAGCTTCCTCTTCAAGGGTACCAAGGTACGGTACTCTGAACTGAGCAATCACACTAGTTAAATGATCCGGGCTTTAGTGGTGAAACAGGCTCAAACAGCACCGATTGCCTAATGTGAGTATGACCTTAGTTACAATGGCGTGTTTCCCTGATTCACTCAAGTCAGCAATGTTCTGCTGGAAACTTGAGGCAAAGCCATAATTATACTAGTAAACAATAACTGCAAGTTAATTTGCTTGAATATGTATGTCATGAGTTAATATAATCCACTTTAGTGTCAAAGTGCAAAGAGGTTAAGATGATCTGTGCCTCACACACACAGATTAGTGGATTCCCACATTTCCACACGCACAAACCTCTTTCATGTGGATCCTGGTTGGTGGCCGCCGGTTACGGTTCCCTTTGGGCCTTGTTCGAGTGACGTGCTCTAAATTACTGCCTTCATCAACCTTCACCTGTGAAAATAAACAAGTGGTTTGTCACTAACCTTCCCTACTTCATTTTTTCAAAGTGGAATGTGTAACTCAGTAAGGATGTTACTGATTGAAATGAAGAGCTGTGTGGCTTAAACACGTTTACCTCATCAAAGACTTTGTTCTTGGCTCGGTTGATGCCATCAGTCAGAGCCTTAATCCAAGCTTCCTTCTCCTCTGCATTCTGAGCCTGGAGTTTCACATCCTGCACCTAAAGGAGAGACTAGTCTTGTCAAATAAGGTTGATGATCAAAGGTAAAACATACAGTGTTAGGAAACATTTAGTATTCAGTTTTTCTGAAGATGTCTCTTTTTTCATTGGGAGAAATTGCAACCAAATAATTGCCACTGTTAAAATATCCACTGAGGAAGAGATGTTGTCTTGATACCTCCACATTAACAGCACCTTTCCACATGGTGCGAGGACTATTGCACTCCCATACAATCGCACATGCCGGCTTTTACACCTTTTGCTAATAACAGTCTAGATGGTCTTTTTTGTTTCAGCACGGAGAACCTCAGTTTTCCCTGAAAACAAGCTAATAATAATAATAACAAATATATAATAATAGTAATAATAATAATTGTAGTAATTTGTTTATTTATATGCACAGCAACCTGAAATAGCAATAAAAAATGCTGATAAAATTCCAACATGAATAAAAATGGTAACAAATTCAATAATATGCAGTTAAGAAAAGGCAAAATAAATAAACAAAATAAATACTGTAAGTAAAGAGAATTTTTAAAGGGCAGTACAGAGTTTTCCACCTAGACATCATCAGCCATGGAACTTCACAAAAGAGAGACTTGTACAGCAAAGGCTTGACATTCTTTGGTAAGCAGTTATGGTAAGATCTTGGAATAATTAGTAAGGCTCAGTCAATGGAATCTTAAAACACTGAAACAGGTTCATAGGGAGTTAGCATGTCAAAGATGTAAGTGGGCGCTTGGCCATTTAGTGCCAAGACTTAGAGGTAGGGGGAGTGAAGGGTAGCAAGGATTGATGTGTTTAAGGTGACCTTACCAATGGAACATTGGTAATTTCAATTTGCTGCTATTTACAAAATACAGTTGGTCAGTGAAAACATGGAAATATTTCTTTTGTACATTTGCCAAAAAAATAAAAGGTTCAAGTGAATGAAGATATTTGTGTTGCATTTTAGAAGGTTATAGAGTGTTACCATATTAAACTTCAATTAATTTATGTGAAAACATTTTTATGTTTATAATATTGATCATGTAAGTATCTTTACTGGAGTCACACACTGCTGCTGCTACTGCAGCAGGACTTTAACAGAATGTCGTTTTGGCACGCTTGAGACACACAGAGCAGGATCTGTACGGGGTTACTGTGGAGAAACTAAGAGGCAGCCAAATATTCTCTTACTTCCTGGTCAGAGCCACTCACACTGAGCAACGACAATAAGGTGCAAAGTACCAACAGATTCCTAAAATCAGTAGTTTAACAAACAGGGTATTGTATTAAAATGTTATTTCAACTCACAAAGCAATTGGTTAAAACAACACAATTGTTTTTATTTCCCTTTTTTCAGAACGTAACAAAGGTAATGATACCAACACTTTTGGTTTACTCTGTCTGTTAAAAGCAAACACTCACCCACCCCTGTGCTAGACATCACCTAACTTGAATTTAGAGTTTCGCACCAATAAAAATGGCAAAACAGTTTTGTCATCAGGGCTGCCACCGCTACCCAGGACATGTTTCATACATCATGCACCTTTCTAACTGCTAAGATGGACATCAAAATGAAAAAGGGAAAAAATGGGACTGACTACCGATTAGTGTTTTTGCACCATGTGTTGCAATATGTGTCAAAGTGAATACTAAGTTTCCACTGACCGCTGCACCATATGTGCAAGCTGCAGCAACTCCCACACACACAGTTGCTTAAAGTACACATTTTTTGTGTTTTTACTCTCACACTACACTACAACCCCTTTAACTCCTGTAATTTTAAAGTACTGCCAGCAGTAGTGTGAGCT
The DNA here is from genome assembly GCA_033026295.1 of Channa striata. NCBI lineage: Eukaryota > Metazoa > Chordata > Actinopteri > Anabantiformes > Channidae > Channa > Channa striata. The sequence goes on from CM065171.1 coordinate 2,227,282, forward strand.
CCCCGGTGATCATTATTGTGATGTGTCATATAGTAATCTGTGAAGGTGTGGGCCTCTCAAGCATAAAGGCAACCAAGCTCAAAAGTAAAACGCACATGACGCATCGTAAGATCACTAAAACGTAATTTATAAAGATTTTTGAAATTCACTCAGATGTTTGGTATTTCTTAGTAAAACTTTAGTAAAAATAAATAAAAATTTGTCTTACCAGAACATTTCACCAATTTAAACTGGGGGTTGACCAGAAATAAGTCAGATATTATTAAAGAATGAAGAGACACAGTCAGATCCCTCCATATTTTCTATACAGCTATTCAATTCAATTAAATTCAACTTTATTTATATAGTGCCAATTTACAACAAGGTCATCTCAAGGCAATATACATAATAAAGACTATACAACAAACTAGTGTTTTCTGGTTTCCGCCGTACCTGCCCCCAGGAACAGTCAGGCTGAGCTGCTGCAGCTAAACCTTTCTCAGCACCATATTTTATCCTCGCATGCACGGACAACTATAGTATTCAATGGCCTGCTATAGATTATTTGGACAACAGCGAGTTCTACAGTGTGTTACACAGTGTGATATTCGCGGTTACTTGTACGAGCCGGAGCACAGCGCAGACGAGTTACACCGTGTGGAGGAGGACGAGGATGCCAAAGCCGAAAGGCAACAGCAAGCAGGGAACAGATGGTGGTGTCTCTGCAATAAGTGTGTGCCAATGGAAACAGAACTGGAATCCCTGTGCTGCAATGAGTTTCACTGTTGCCAATTTCTTTTGGATGAAGTTGCAGATTCTACTGCTAAGACGGAACCTATATGTGTTACAGATCATCAAAGTTTTGGGCAACATATGGACAGAGTGTTCAAACCAAAAAGAAACTGGAAAAAGCCTACAGGTCAAAATGCTCAAATGAGCATTGAGTAAGTCACGTTATTCGACCTATAGTTTTTAAGCTTCTGCTGTTAAATTTTTTTTTGTTTTGTTTTTGATCAGAGTATTTTTAGTGAAAACATGTAAAGATGTTACAAATATATATAAATGCATGCAATATCTTTTTTAACCCTTACTCCCCACCCACCTTTCCACCCTGACCCTGTCTAGAACATGTTCACCCGAATCTGTAACATAATAAACCCAATCATCGACAAAACAAAACAAGAAAAAAAGGGGAAGAAAAACAAATGAATAAATAAAAAGAAAAAAAGGGAGGGGGATTATGATTTATAGGGGAATAAGTTATAAAATAACTGTGTCTGTTTCCATATTTCGAAAGTAAATTATGAACGGTTGTGAAATGCTTATTTCAGTGAATTTTTCAGTGGATCCCTTTACACTGTATCTGATCTTTTCTAAATGTATGTAATATATGACTCCTTCAATCCAGTGGCCAGGTGCTGGTGGTAATAACTCCTTCCATTTATGGAAAATCATTGTTCTAGTAAGGAGGGAACAAAAAGCAATCATATTTGCCTGAGAGTTATTTAGAAAGCCACTCCTTAAGTGCACACCAAACATGGTGGGGGGACATGGTTTCAGTGGGATTTTACATATTTTTTAGGAAAACATTATTGAATGAGTGTGTGTTTGTGATATGTGTGCATAAACATTAGCCAGAATAAGTCAATATAATTGACCAACAACAACCGGCCAGCGGTTGACAAATGTCATCTTCTATGGAGTGGTCTTGTGGTGCAGCAGCATCACGATGACAGATAGGAAGAGACTGGGGAAGCTGGTCACGAAGCTCAGCTTGGTTTTGGAAAGCCGAGCTTTAATCTGTGCTGGACAATGACTCCCACCCTCCTTCAGTGACAGACTGTTACATCCTAAATGTCTGAAGGAGCGAGATCGAACGTCCTTTCTTCCTGCTGCTGTCAGACTTTACAATCAGAGCTGCTCCCAGTGAACCATTGTCACCATTATCAATATTAGTCACTATTAGTGAATGTAAAACTGTTTTTTTAACTGTGCAATATAAATGACCCATGGTGCAATTGCTTGTATGACTTTGTACATGTGTGACATAATTTTATTTTTATTTTTAATTTTTTTAATGCTTATTTGGTGTGCTTTTTGAGCCTATCTATCTCAGGCTCCTACTGAGTAATAACATTCATTCAAACCAATAATTATAGCTTATAGAAAGAGTCCTGTGTGAGGAAAAAAAGAAAATACTAATAATAGAAAAAGACGTGAAAAGGCTATCAAACCTTTTCAACAGACCCACTGATTGATGCAATAAATTCAACTGTATAAAGGAAAAAGCTATGTATGTATAAAACAGGATCAGAATAGTTTCTTCTGTCATGAAACTCAACTCAGATTGAAATACTATTGGAACATAATCAGTGTCAATATTAATATTTTTTTATGCATTGCGGTTTCTGTAACGGTAAGGATGGAACGCTTTAAGTATGCCATGGCTTTTTCTTTATAGCAATCCTACATATGTCGTGTTTTCCCTAACCATAGTTCAGTTGAGACTAGTATTCCCTCAATGCTATGTAGCAATGACTTCATGACCTTCTTCACAAACAAAATCATAGCTATTAGAAATAAAATTCATCAGAGCCTCCCCACAAATACAACAGCATTAGAATCATCAGTAAGTCCTCAGTCCCTTTTAGACTGCTTTGTGCCCATAGATCTTGCTGAGTTAACTTCAACTATTATAGCATCTAAACCAACAACATGTCTGCTAGACCCTATTCCAGTTAGACTGCTCAAAGACACTCTACCCTTATTAGACACATTCATATTAGATATCATTAATCTATCTTTACAAACAGGATATGTACCAAAGGCCTTATAAGGTAGCTGTAATCAAACCTCTACTTAAAAAACCTTGTCTGGATCCAGGTGTCTTAGCCAATTACAGACCAATATCCAATCTCCCCTTTATTTCTGAAATACTTGAAAAAGTAGTTGTAAAGCAATTATGTGACCACCTGCGCAGAAACGACTTGTTTGAAGAATTTCAGTCAGGATTTAGAGTTCATCATAACACAGAAACTGCACTGATTAAAGTCACCAACGATCTTCTTCTGGCTTCAGATAACGGACTTGTCTCTATACTAGTTCTGCTAGATCTTAGTGCTGCATTTGACACCATTGATCACAGAATATTATTACAGAGACTAGAACATGTAATTGGAATTAATTAAAGGAACAGCACTAAATTGGTTTAAATCGTATCTATCAGATAGATTCCAATTTGTTCGTGTTAATGATGAATACACAATACACAAAAGTTAGTTATGGAATTCCACAAGGCTCTGTGTTAGGACCAATACTCTTTACTCTAGATATGTCTCCTCTTGGCAACATTATTAGAAAACACTCTGTAAATTTTCACTGCTACGCTGATGACACGCAGTTATATCTATCTATGAAACCTGATGAAACAAATAAATTAATCAAACTACAAGCATGTCTAAAAGACATAAGAGACTGGATGACGTATAATTTTCTTCTTCTAAACTCAGATAAAACTGAAGTTATTCTGTTTGGTTCTAAAAGTCTAAGAAACATGTTTTCTAACCATATTGCTACTTTAGATGACATAACTTTTCCCCCATTAGTACTCCAAGGAATCTCTGAGTCATTTTTGACCAGGATTTGCCATTTACCTCACACATAAAACAAATCTCTAGAAGAGCCTTCTTCCACCTAAGAAACATTGCCAAAATTAGGAGCATCCTGTCTCAAAGCGATGCTAAAAACTAGTTCATGCATTTGTTACTTCTAGATTGGACTATTGTAATTCTCTACTTTCAGGCTGCCCCAGTAACTTTCTAAAAACCCTCCAATTAATTCAAAATGCTGCATCAAGATTACTGACTGTGATTGGTAAGAGAGATCATATTTCACCTTCATTAGCTTCTCTCAATTGGCTTCCAATTAAATGCAGAATAGAATTTAAAACCCTTCTTCTTACCTATAAAGCTTTAAACGGTCAAGCCCCATCATATTTAAAAGATCTCTTAGTACCAGATCATCCTACTAGACCACTTCGGTCCCAAAATGCAGGCCTACTTGTGGTTCCCAGAATTTCCAAAAATAGAATGGGAGGCAGAGCCTTTAACTATCAAGCTCCTCTCCTGTGGAACCAGCTCCCAGTCCAGATTCGGGAAGCAGACACCCTCTCTACTTTTAAGACTAGGCTCAAAACCTTCCTCTTCGATAAAGCTTATAGTTGGTTCTCGTCATGCTGCTATAGGCTTAGACTGCTGGGGGACTCTGCACTGAGCCACTTCCTCTTCTCTTCATTCTCTCCTCTCACCCCACATCTACAATGTCACCACTGTATGACATTAACTCTGTGTCTTCTTTGTCCTGTAGTCGTCTCTCTCCCTCTCTTTCCCCCTCTCTCTCTCCCTGTCCACAGGTGTCCCCGGATTTGGCGCTGTGTGTCCTCCAGTTTGCAGCTACTGGTCCTATTAACCTGCTCAATGTTTTGTTGCTGCTTTCGTTGCTCTGTTCTTTTCTCTCTCCACTTTCCACTCAGCCCAACCGGTCAAGGCAGATGTCCGTCCACCCTGAGCCTGGTTCTGCTGGAGGTTTCTTCCGATAAAGGGACTTTTTCCTCTCCATTGTTGCCTATGGCTGCTCAAGGGGGATTTGTTGGGTTTTCTCTACATGTTTGTATAGTCTTGACTTTAGTATGTAAAGTGCCCTGAGATGATCTTGTTGTAAATTGGCGCTATATAAATAAAGTTGAATTGAATTGAATTGAAAATTCCCAGCAAATATTGTTATTTTCACTTAACTGTACGTTACTTTTCATATTATAATTGCCCATCCATTTATTATCTGTAACCCCTTATCTTGTTCAAGGTGGCAGTGGGCTGGAGCCTATCCCAGCAGTCATTGGCTGGGGTCCATTCTGGAACCTGTCCAGGTACGGCTAATTTTAGAGTTACCAATTAACCTAACCTTTATGTCATCGGACTGCGGGAGTAAACTGGAGTACCTGGAGGAAACCCATGCAAGCACATGGAGAACATGCAAACTCCACACTGCCACATCATGGCCTAGTCTGTGGAGACATTGTCAGTATCACAAATGCTTTGCTGATTACATTAGATGTACACTTACACTTTGTACATCAATTACTGAATCTTGTCCCATTTTTAATACTCATTACAACAGAAGTTTTCAACGAACAACTCTATTCACTTTGTGTCCTGAGACACTCCACCCCAAATTACAAGGTGACATCATCATATTCATACTCCTTCAGCTGTCCACTGTCCAGTGTTGCCAAGTTAGTGACTTATTTTTGTTAGATTTGAGTACTCTTAAGACCCATCCTTTTTCTAAAAAACATGTAGAACACCATCTAACAACATTAACTCCTGTCTCCTATAGGGAGGCACCAGTATTTATCAGTGTATGTGACTGAGAAAGCCATAAGTCAACTAAGAGTGACTTTGTTAGAAATGTTGCATTTGTGGTAATAAACATCATAAAAATCAGGCACTTTTTGCTTCTGTTTATTTGGTTCTGCTTTTGATGTAAATATGTTCTATACCATGTCACCTAACTCTATATGTGTTCTTCTTCATTTTCACTTCCTTTGCTTCACATCACAGTATACACAGTAAGCGTCTCTATATTTGCAGGTACCCTTGGGAAAGAAATTTACAGCCTTAACTTTAACACTGTTAACATGCAGCGTTAGAAATTATTCTCCCTTTGCAGAAATTGGCTCAAATGATGGCAAGTAATAATTGCAGAATTTTGTGGGTCAATTTCTGGCGAATGATTGCTTTCAACAGCATTATTAAACTTTGAAGATATTTATCCTAATACATTTGAGAAAATATGATTTCTATTAATAATCAACACTAGTAATCAATAATCCAATAATGCTTGGAATTAGTCGTTAGATAAACAATCTTTACTTTTAGAATCATGAATTATTAGAGAAACTCATCCATTGTTACACATTTTCTATCCTGTCATCAATTTTTCGTAAAGGTGTGATGAAAAGTACTTTTATTGTCCTTAAATGTGTGTGTAGTCAAGTGAACACTGCCCTTATACAACCAATATACAAATCTCTGCCCACTTTACTAGGTACTCCTTGCTAGTAACAAGCCCCTTCAACCTTCATGGTAAAGTTGCTGCAAACATTTCTTGGATATTTTATAACAATTGGTTATTTCAGATACTTTTGAATTTCTATATGATTGAACGACTCTGGCCATTCTCTCCTGACTTCTGGTATCATCCCACAGAACTCCTGCTTGGATATAGATCAGCAGTTAATGAAATACTTGCCCAAGAATACTTTAACATATAGCTAGGAGCAACCAGGAACCAAACCACAGACCCTTCAGCCCATGGACAACTGCGTTACCACCTGAGCAAAAAAAAGATGCAACAGTTGAAAACATGGTGACCACGCACCACAAGGATGGCAACAGCTGTAACCATAGTAACTGTACAAACAAATAGCTTATAGCAACTGTTACCCATGGTAACTAAAAACAACAAAGATGTTAACAACTGTAACCATGGTAGCTTTACAAAAAACTAGCTGGTAGCAACTGTTTCCCGCGGTAACTAAAAACAACAAAGAAGGTAACAGAGGTAACCATAAGTCGACCATTTCTGCCAAATGACTGAATGTGAATGTTTAACTGTAAAAAACAAATAAACAGTTGTAAACATATTAACTGTACAAAACAAAGATGTAACAGCTGTAACCATGGTTACCGCACAAAACAAAGAAGCCACAGTTACAACCACGTTAATTGTGCATACAAAGAGGTAACAACTGATCCCCAAGGTAACTAAAAACAAGCAAGACGGTAACAGCTGTAACCACGGTAACCACACAAACCAAAGATGTAACAGCTGTAAGCATGTTAACTGTTAATAACTGTTACCCATGGTAACTAAAAAAACAATAAAGACGGTAACAGCTGTAACCAGGGTAACCAAACAAACCAAAGATGTAACAGCTGTAAGCATGTTAACTGTTAATAACTGTTACCCATGGCAACTAAAAACAACAAAGATGTAACGATTGTTACCTGCGGTAACTAAAAAACAACAAAGACGGTAACAGCTGTAACCATAAGTCGCTTTGGAGAAAAACGTCTGCCAAATGACTAAATGTGAATCTGTAACCGTTAAAAACTAATATGGAAACAGTTGTAAACATGGTAACTGTACAAAACAAAGAAGCAACAGTTATAAACATGGTCACAACATGCAAAAAGGATGGTGTTCTCTTCCCAGCATTGCTCAGCTCACCTTATTTCCAGCCTTAGGTGATTTGATCAATATCAGTCGCTGCTTCTTGGTGAAGGGGCTCTTTAATTCATGACATTTGTCATAATTTTCTAGGTCAAGCCTCTCTAAGCAGTTCTGCCGATCCTGTAAGACATTAAGAGCAATATGAATACTTGACATAACTTTATTATGGTGTTGGTATCCACAAACAACTACTGTATGTCAGCTGTACCGTGTCATATGTAAGTCTGCCACTGTACTTTATCTTTTTATAGATGCTATGACTGATGAAAAAAGATAACAGCCGCAGTCAGCCAGTGTGCTTCATGAGGAGACAGACTTGTAGCAGAAGCTATAGTGTACCTCATTTTCATACACCACAATCTCGGTCTTCTCCACGTGGATGTAGCGATCCTTATAGCTTGCTAATAGTCTGCCTGGAGCCTTCTTCACCCAGCCAGCCTTAGCCAGGAACTTGGGCTCTTTACTCTGGGCTGGATCATCTTTCACACCCTATAACACAAGAAAGGAAGTGATACTTAAAACACACAGCATTGGAGTTATCAGATTCCATTGTTATTGTCATAAAACATTCACTTATTTGCACTAATGACAGTAGCCTGTGAAGAAAATGCTGCTTCTCTGGCTAGTTGACGCACAATATGCTAATCCAACTCCACTATAATGAATGACTTCTTTTCATATGTGTTGTAACTTATTCTATAATACAATCATTTATTATTTTCATATTTAAAATTTAAAATATCTGTTTCGATATAGAAGTGGGAGCAATCATTTCCCAAATTTAAGGAGAAGGTGCTTTTTAGTTGAAACAAAAAAAAATTACTGCCACAAAAACTCATCAATAAAAAAAGTATTTAACAATAAATTATTAGAATAGTTGGCAGTAGCAAAGAAGTGTGGTGCTAATGCAGGACAAAAAACAATGATAACTGTGAACAAAGCTATTTTGCAAGTTACATAACTGTGTAGTGTATTAGTGTAATGGTGATGTAAATGTGTCATATTTACATCAAGGCTTTTGTTTGTAGCAAGTGCTCAGACAATTACTTCCGCAGGCAAATAATGTCTTTCAGGCATACAAAAACTTATTAGAAAGCTTTTTTATTTTTATAAAGGTACTATGCTTTTCTCTTCACAATACATTCACCCAGGAATTAGTTTTGGTGTAAACATGTAAAACAAGTAAACAAATCTGAATTATACACAATACAGGAAAACCCCAAGTTCTGCTTAGACAGCAGAAACAGTGTTGGTGTTAGAATTTCACTTCTTATCGGACCTTCTCATTTCTGCCTCTTGTTGTGTTTCTGAAAACACATTGCCTCTGACACCTTCTCACCTCTGACTCTATGTTGTTTCCTGGTTTGCACATACTGTATGCCGTCTATGTGATCTGGTTTAGTTTGTGACTTCTACATATTTATGAAGTAGCCAAAATTATTCTATAACCCCCCCCTTCGTCCCCCAAAAAAGATCATGACAGCAGCAGCTGCTAGGAAACATAAAACACACCCACTATGGTGCCATTAATAATGCGCCGCTGAAAAAAAACTGAAAGGATGTGAAACTTTTAACAGTCAGAATGAAAATGGAACAGGGCTACAATGTGTCTAAGGTACATCCCACACACGTATCAAATGACATTTGGTAAATAGCTTACAGGACATACAAAAGATTAAAATTTTGCAGTTTTGGAAGTTATTTGAAATTTGTATGAAATATGAAAAATTGTTTAAAATGGTTAAAACGACATTAATGTTGAGTTAGTCATACAGAAAAAAGGGACAAAATGAAAACTTAGAATTTTATAGTGAACAAGGAAAGATATAACTAAACTGTTGCTGTAATTTTCGCAGCTGCTTCAATAAAATATTGAGGTGTGCATATTCTGGTCATAATAGGTGTCGGTCACTCCGCTTCTATTTTCCACACCAGTGGTTTGTCAACTCAACTTTGCAATGCATCTCGCATTCTGGGTAAAATGCTTCATGAGGTGAGCAGAGCAAAGAAACATTTTTATAGCAATGTTCCCTGCCTCTGACGTAATCTGTATGTAGACACCTACATTACATATTTATATTGCCATTTTTTGGCAAGCAAACTGGATCATCGTAATCTGTTAATGCTTAAATCCAAGCTGCAGAATATACAGACTTATGCAAACCCTCATATTTATTGTCACTGGAACTAAATCCCTGACAAATGCAGGTGTCTGCAAAATCCACAAAAGCCTTTTTTTCTGTTCCAAAAAATGTCTTTTTTTTTCTTTTTTGGGATTAGGTGGGAGGTCATCTAACTGTTTTTCCACTTTCCCTTTAACTGCAAGTATGTGTGGTAAACAGGAGTGCAGCTGCAGGAAAAGGAAGGCCAAGCAGGGAGGACAGACGTGTGGAAAGATAGAAAGTGAAAAGAAAAAGCTACTTTGTAAAGAGTAAAATGAGAATAAGTTATGCAACGAAAATAAAAGCCAGAAAATCACTGGGTTTTGGCATGAATGTGGAAAAATCCACTGGGCTGGACAGTAAAGTGCACCACTGACCAGAGCCTTGCAACAAAGCAGAAGTGAGATGTTTTCATGACTCAAGGCTCAGCTGACTACTACAGCTCTGCGCTTTGATATCATAAGGTAAGTGAAGAGTCTCTAATTTGGGACTCATGCAGGAAGTGCGTGCGCTGCACTAAAGCACAGATCAAACCATCCGTTCAGCCAACACTCCACACAGATGTTAATGCAATGTCTGTCCTGTCCTGCCGTAATAGAAAGACACTGTGCTGTAGCTGAGGTCTTCCCTGCCAACTGAGAGAAGCAGCGTGCCGCAGACATGTGTTTCTGATGAAGGGTTAGGTCAGGGTGCATCTGGCTTTCATTGATTTTCACACTGACCGGCCCAGCTTGAACTCGCCACAAGCCTCTCACTTCACTCGCACTAACCTCTTACTGCCCAAAACAGCAGGGCAGTGTATTTGTGTTATGAAGCGGTTGTTAAATTAATCACGAATACGGTCCAATTCAAAGTTGCTTGACTACACTGTGACCTTATAAAGTACTTCCCCCTTTTTTTTTCATTTCTGCCAGCGCTGTCACAGCCAAACGTGCTGTAATAAATGACAGAAGTGTGGTGCAGACACAACTGCAGGCTTGTGAAAAGTGTCCACACCCTGCTTTCGAAAAAACTGATAAAAAGTTTGTTTACAGCTCAAATTGAGGTTTGATCATTGAAGGGAGAACAGGCTTAACTCGACAACCTCCTGCTTACTTTAACTTTATGCGACAAAAGGCGTTTGTTTGAGGTGTCACACCACTGAACACAGACAGATTTGAAAATAGCCCTAACAATAGAATTAAACCACAGCCACATAGATGTGCATGTCGATCATCATGGTCTCTGTGCTGCTGTCATATGAGAGTCAATATGTGTTTCCTTTCACTGCTGTTATTTACACAGAATATGTCAAATATGTCACACGTGGTATAAAATTCATTGCACACACAAAAAAAAACGCTTTGTTGACAGGGAAAAACCCTTCTTACAATAAATTTTTGATGATGTTTTCCTACAGGTTCTAACGAGTTCACACCTATGAGGTGTGACAAGAAAACACTTTCAATATAAATCCTGAACAAATGAATTTGTTTCAAACAAATTGTTTGTTTGTTTTTTTATAAACTTCTCTTTAAATGTCTTCTGTTTTAAAATGTCAGCTTCTTACATATTAACTTTTAGCTTTTTTCTTTCAAAATTTAATATTAACTTTTTATTTTAACTGTTTCCTTTGTCCATATTTGCATTGTAATTGTCTTCTGCGCCCTTTCAGTCTTTTGCTGTTTGCCTTCACATTTGCAGCTTTAACGGTGCAAATGTGTCAACTCTCATCAGCTTCTGAGCTTTAAGCATCTGCCAGGCAGCTTAACAGCTCTCCCATGTAGGTTCCTTAGAAATTCTCTTTTCTAGTTATTTCTACTATTGTCTATTGGCCAGTCTCTTCTGTCTTTTCTGTGACGTTTGGATGTATGTGTGAGAGGTTGATATTTGGGTGAAAGGAGTCAGATTGGGACATCTCTAGTGCTGTTACAATTAACTTAACCACATTTAAAAAGAAAAGCACAAATGCTCTTCACAGGTTTCCAGAGCTTGATTTGATTTGCCCTGGACGGACCCTGGTCTAAACCTGCACCAACATATAGTATAAAAAAGCTGAATTTTGCAACTTATATGTGTATATACTGTTTATATCAACTTACTTGCTATGGTTTTAGTTTAGGGAACACATTCAAACTGTGTTAAACGTGAATCTGCTTTTCTTTATTTTGATGCTTCCTCTTTTTGTGAGACTTCACGTCTAGGATTTTTAGATGGTTGCAGAGAGATATTTTCAATATTGAAAGACTGAAGGTTAATACTATTCATTACAAGCGAGTTGAAAATCATTAAAGCTGGCTGACCTGTGACACTCTTGAATTCACTCTGGGTTTGAGGGGCATCTGTATGATTTATGTTCCTTCCTCTCTCATGCATAATCACTGGTTTGCTGTTAAAGGCCGTTTCTAACTGTGGACCATTCTGGAAAATACCCGAGTGCTTGAAAGCCTCCCTTCCACCATTGGTTAGTCTGTGCCTTGTGCTGTTTCCTAGTCTTCTGGAGTTTCAAAAACTGCCTTATTAAACTAAGCCCAACCTCAAACTGCAAACGTTTCATGCAGTTTCACCTCAATCTACCAAAATGCCTGATGTGTAGGTTTTACTTCAAATAAGGTAAAGGGAAACCGTTTTTCCAGGAGATCAGCTATTGGTCTGAACAGCTCAAACTGTGTCTTTGCTGTTATTCAGACTATAGTTGATACACTTTATCTATCAAAAACAAAAAATAAACTGAAATAAAAACAGAAAATAAACTGAAATAAAAAGAGCAGAAAAATATAACACGAACAAAACAGATCACAATAAATGACTCATAGAAGAATAATGTCCACCAATCAGACGAACTTAAAGTAGGTTACTTTACTTTCATTATTGTAATGATAAATGTCTTCTTAACCATAGCTGATAAAGTGACCACAATCTGTGTAGGTGATTAAAATCCAAACTTTAAAATCTTTAAAATCTCTGTATTTCAGTGGATGGGCTGGACAGATTTTTCAAACAATGACATAATCCAGATGAGCTCACTGGATGACTGTGCTGCATATTTCTCTTCCTGCACGCCTAAATCATCCTCCCAGTGACTCTGCACACAATTGGCTTGGACGACATAATGGCTATGGTTTAAAGAAATATGGATTACATTTGGATCCACCTCAAATATCAAAAGTGAGTGTGTAGTATTGTCAGGAGCGACGCTTTTATTTCAACAAAATCCCCGGTTCTTTGAATACAACGGAGGACTGTAAAAGATTGTTTTAGGGCTGGAATCAGTTCAGCAGATTAGCTACAATCAGTAGTATTTGAACATATATGCAATGAGTTTGTCTAAAGCTACAATATATAATCTTTCACGTACTGTAGCTTTAAGCTTGTTTCTAACAAGAGGCTCCATTTGTGATTAGAAGAAATTAATTGAATGTTTGTAATTTTATAGGAATTGACAAGGCCTGAACATTAATATAAAAATAATTTAACTAGTCTTGTAAATTCATATTATCAGTATGTAGTTCAGTTCTGTTTTAAATACTGTTAGGTATAGTAGTTTCCTGAAGATAAAAAAGATGAGGCTGGCTAAAAAGTAGCTTTTAATCAGAGCATCAAAACTAGGATTAAATCAAAGAGGACAAAATGAAAACGTTGCACAGCACAGTATCTGACATTACAGGTAGATACTGGGTGTGGGTTGCTTTGTCCAAACCTCCAATGTGTGCGGCACTTCCTGAAAAGATCAAGCTACCATCAACTTGCATATTGTCAAACAATTCTATTATTATAGGACCGACATGTTCTCGTTTGCTTCCCCTTGTTCATGCACCTGGACAGTAGGTAAGGTTGTGTCAAAAGTTCTTCTTTTATGCGGCACTTCCTCAGAGTGGAAATTCTGGTAACTTGACAATATTTATTGCTACTTCTACTGCTGCTATTACTTATATTCATCATCACCTAATAAACTACACCTTTCTATAGTTGACCTGGGTTGAAAACAGGTCAAGAACCAGCAAAGTAATGACTGGAATTAGCAGGAAAGATCATATATTTCCTTCATTAGCTCCCCATTAAAATCCAGAACAGAATTAAATCCCTCCGCCTTAAACACACAAAGTCCTTAGTGGTCAACCTTCGTCATACCTTAAAAACCTCATGGTACCCTGTCCCAATGGACAACTTCAGTCTCAGACATCGGGTCTACTTGTGATTCCCATTTTTACAAGTAGAATAAGAGAATTTAAACAGGCTGTAAAATCACGTCAAGACCATGACTCATTTCCTGCCCTGTGTCTTAGCTATCAAATTTTGCATCGTCACGTGCAAAGAAAGCAAAAACTAAAACCATTCAGACAAATAATCGGGTGGAAATGGGCCAGACCAATGAAGTGAGGTCATTCACCTGTTGATCTGCCACGTCCAGTAATATTCATGTTCATGTACTGTGCAGTCACCATTACTGTCCTGTGTCACAACATGGTATGAGAGATTATGATATTGTTTTATCATTGTGCTGCAACCATTAATCAATTAATTGAGAAGTTGACTGAAACCAATTTCATGTATTGCGGTTATCGAATAATAATTTCCTTCCTTGTTGAAGCAAAGGTCCCCGTTTTCAACTGCACTGTGTGTCTGTGTAAAGGAGCCTCACGAACAAAGAGGCGTCCTAATATTACAAAGGACAAAGTGTGAAAACTATGCAGAAGCGTCGACAAAAACAGACCCAAATTCAAGAGAACACATGCATGCATTCAAAGACACTTTCCCAGAAATTGTCAGCAGCGCCGCAGAAAGACGACACATACACACACTCACATTCATTGACGCCTGAAGAGGGGGGACGATTAGGAGAGAGGGTTAATTGTTTTCTGCCTTACACATAATGTAACCGTCTGTTTCCTCTTTGCTGGATGGGTCAGGCAGACACATCACACTGTGCAATCTCGGTCAGCAGGATTGCAATAAAAAGGGGGGTGACTCATGGATCTGTGACAAATGATCACCATGGAGGAGCCACAGAGGTCGAAAGATAAAGAAGATAATGCAGAATGTGCAGAGGGCAGTAGAGACGAGCAGGAAAGCAGGAAATGACAAATAAAAAAAAGCAACTGATAAGATCTGAACAGCTGGCAGTGGGCAACCAGCCGCACAGTGGGTACAAATTCTAAAGCATCTTTCCACTGTAAATATGAGCCGGCATTCTTTAGATAATGGAGTACAAGACGGAAACGCACAAAGCAAACCTACAAAGGGGGAGATTGCTACTAACTTAAGCGTATCTTCAACCGTAATAAACTGCGAACACTAAAACCTTTTATACACCGCCCAGTCAAAGTGAGATTACTGCACCAATTTGCAGCCGCAGTATCCAGTGAGAAAGGCACGATGTGGGCATGGTGGTTTTTCAGTGTCAGGGTAAAATTAGAGGTTTAGGCTGCAGGTTTAGAAAGATATTATCAAGATTCATTAATCTTAATCCAATAACATGTGTGCTTGCAAGAGAAACAGGAAGAATCTCAAAGGATCTCTATGATGTGAGAGTCTTTGGCAGCCGAAGAACCGGATCAGCTTCTTGTGTTGGGTGAGATTCTTTCTCCAACCTTTGCCAGTTACTTCTGTCTAAACCTGCACATCCTGACAGTCCTCTCTTCCTTCAATCCCAACAGACTGCTCACTTTTATGTTGTCATGTATTTCAGTTAAATGATGCCTTTACTCCATTTTTGAACTTTTTTTGGGGGTTCAGTTTGAGTAGTACATGTAAATGAACGCCATTACACTTCTCAATAATAAAATATCTCTCTATTTTTATCTGAAAAATGCCTCGCAATGATTTCAGTTCTGTTCAGATTAGGTCATCTTGTTGCCAACACCATGGAGACTGATATCCTGGTCAATTTGTCTTTTTCAGAGCTCCTCCAGATGACGTAATCTGACCTCCTTAGTGAAAAACTCCTCCAGGTGATGTCATCTGTTGCAGTTTCTCAGTCAGAAGCAAAGAAATATTGCAATTTAGGGCCGTCAGAGAGTCCTTTAAAAGCTTTAATGTATCTACCCTAAACTAAAGCCATAGAAAGCAAGTGCCCCTTGAATAAAGTTTAAATGAGGGAAAAAGACACAGGTTATTATACATACATGTTTTCACAAGCAACCAAATCTGTGACTGTAATCATTACCATGTTGTACAACAGCTTAGATTTGCTACTAATTATGTTGTACATGTGCAAGATGAGCGACAGCCCATTACTACTGTGTTCATGCACCCATGTTTGTATTTTTGATGCATGTGTGGTCACACTGGTTTTTAAGCATCTTGTCCAGAGTATCTGGATGCAAGAAACTGTGTACAAAGATGCTTTTTTAAATAAAGTGCAGTTATAAGCAATTAAGTGAAACGAAAAAAAAAAAGGTTCCACTTAAGAGCAGTATACTGTGTAAAGGGGCTGTAATAAAAAGCTACAGAGCAGGTTATGTACTGTTTAATGAGCTCTGGCACTTTCCATCACCTGCCTACAGACTGCCTGTTTGCCTGCTGGAACTACAGTGATGTTACATAACTATTTTTAGTCTCTGCAGCAACCCACTCAAACAACAATAACACATCTAGCCTCCAATTATCAGTGACAAATACAGCTTCCTCTGGATCCTTTGCAGTTTCGCTCCTGTTCACTGTGGAAATCCCCAGCCAAAATGGACATCGTTTTCTCTAGTCACAAAATGCCCGTGGAGTAAGTTAGGCTGGTGACAGGTTGATATAAATCGGATTTTAAAATGTCACATACTGTCAACTTTTACATACTGTCACTCCACCATAAGCAAATTGCAAATGCAGTGGCGGACTTGAGTCCACTGCCCAAAGTGTCCGCTCAAATTGCCCGTGTAAGTGAAAACTCCCAACAGAGCACACAGAGGCCACAGATAAATAAAGATTGACCTCAGAGTTCGGATGTTCATGTTAAAACAGAAATTCTGGTGAATCACTAATGACGCTGGTAACATCACTGGCACACTGGTGGAGAGCGCACCGGGTGAAGTACACATATAACTTAGAACTTTGACTCAACCTGAAGCATCGTATGTTGGCTCACTTTGTGCTCGCCGGCTGTTTATGGTGGATGATGCTTGAGAGAGTGACAGATAATGTTTTCTTTTCTCGTGAGAAGATGAACGATCTAATGACCAGGTTGTGGATGCTGGGTGAAAGCACTACATACCACTTTTTGATCACCGTTGAAACCTAAAGGGTGGGGTGCTGCACCCTTAACAATGTTTGCAACAAGTTCCCTGCACACTGCATAATGCATCTCTGACTTCCTTTTTTTAGTAAATCTGCTTCCGCAATGCGTTTATTTTTCTCCGTGGCTCGCAGTTCCTTCACTCTGCCATTTAAGCATCAATTCGCTCATTGCACTGCTGTGTGTAATGAGGGTTAGTTAAGAAGACGCCCAGGGGCATTTTCATAAATGGGAAGATTTAAAACTGAGAGGGTTTTTAGGGTCTTTTAACATTTTGGGACATAATCCAGTAGTCTTGTGAATTCGGCCAAAGTGCTTCCCACCGATCTGGCTCCTTTGGGAACTTTAGGTCTTTAGTGAACCGAGTCTTGTTCCCATCCCCTTCACAATGGCGCTGCGCAGCCCGTGTCAACGCAGCACCGAATTTCAAAATGCAACCAACATTGGAGCCGAACACGAATAATAACGACGCCGAATTCACGGAAGGGCTAAATGAGCCCAGGCCTAACTTCAGTTTTGAACGTTCACGCTGTGCAGCCAAGCGTTGCGCTACTTTCAAATCGCACATTCTTTGAATGGAGTTCGTAGCCCCTGATCCAGCTCTTGTCGCCTCTTTGTGAATCCGGTGCAACACATCAACAGGTGGACATGTGCCCCGTGCCTGCCAACGCTCGTGCTCGGGAGGCGTTAGACACCGCCTTTCCCTGCTCACTTTGACTTTGCATTTACTTTTCTACGGGCCTCCAGTTTGCCCGAAAAAGTTGGTCGCGCCCCTGCAGATGATGATGATAACTCCCGAGCCGTTTAAAACATCGCACGGTGAAGTGTTCACTCCTCTCATATCTCAAATATCATAAGTGTCTAATGATGTAACTGCGCCGTGGAGCGAAGCAGCGGCCACGGTGGCTACTCACATCTTCCATGATAGAGGAGCGGAGTCCGTTATGTGCGCGTCGATCCGCCGAAAGTGCCTCGGTCTCGTCCTTAGTCTCGCCAGAAACGCTTCGCTTCTCGCCTGATTTTCGGCAGATGACACATTTCCAGCAGCGCACCAAACTGCACAGAAGAAGGAACTGTGCAGATTATGACACCGAGGCTCGTCTCCTTTTCCTCTTTCGCCTCAAGAGAAAAAAAGTTCGAAGAAAAAAGTTGGGTTTCCGGTTGAGGTCCCTTTTACTTTTGAATCACACAGTCTGTCGAGGAGGAGCAACGCAAGTCGCAGCCTGCGTGTGTGCGCTCATCCCGACTGAAAGGCGGCACCCGGGACGACGTGCAGTGAGGCCGCCGGAAGGTGAAGGCGCTGCAGCGGCAGCATCCCGACGCCCGCAGAGCCGCACAGTCCGGCCCACGAGCCGGTCCGGCCCACGAGCCGGTCCGAACACGGGCTTTCACTTTTTCGAGCCTGATGAACATTATACTCATCAGGCCTCTCGTGTTGCTACTTCCTGGTGGACTAGGTGTGGCCGGGCCTGTGCTCGCAGTGAGGAGCTTTTCAACTGAAAGCACAGATGGAAAGAAGCACATGTCATAAACTTTGGCACAATTTTGAGGTGCTTTAGTGGAACACTTCCATCTTTTGTTACTCTTCTTCTTTTCAGAGGGACATAGTGTGTTTTTTTACTGCTAGGCTGTTTTTGTTTTACAGCTTTAGTTACTTTGCAGATTCATATATAATATACATGAATATAATAAATATAATAAAACAATAAATGATGGTGTAGCGTTGTGGAGTTGTCCACATACTTTATATTTGTACTTAAATGAAGTATTACATTTTGTGTGTTTCTTATACCAGCCTAGGTAAAGGATTTAAAGTGGTGCTTCCAGGTACCAGCAGTAGAGTGCGTTACATAATTACTCTTGAATTTTGATCTTCATTTCCAATTATCACTATTGTTGGTGGTTCAGCTTGTGAAAAATCTGACATGGATGTTTATCCTTTGGGATCCTCTGGGAAGGACTGTTTATATGTCGGTGATGCACTATTAGATGCTAAATGTGTTTTTTATAAGGTTTGGTGCAGAAGATAAGTGGTCTGTTCAAAGAAGAATAAATTCAGCTTGACATATGTATAAACTGATTCTAAAAGGGGGATTAATATGGCAAAGTGGCAGAGGGTTTTAAATAACCTTTGTAATTATTCAGAAACAAAAGACAAAAGTAAACACAAAACAAATGACTAATAAATTTCTCAATTTGACATTTAAAATCTCTCATGATACTGGTACTATTACATATTATATGAGCACTATTGCTAAAAAACTACTAATTCTACTATTACTACTATAACTTATGATAATAATGATTGTTATACATAATTATCATTATACACAGTAAGTAGAAAAGGAAATTTTGGCAGAGGTTGCTCGGCATTGAAAAGGCTGGCCATTTGGAAAGAAATTTATTGAAACTAAAGAGGATAAAATGAGAAATGAAGGCAATAACTAAAGAAAAAAAGAAACTGTTTAAAAGAAGTTGAAAACAGGAAGAAAACAGATACCTAAAAAGAAGTTGATATTACACCTTTAAACAGAAGTAGTTGACATTTAAAAAAAACGGAAAAATGTATATAATATCAGAATTTTTGTTTTTTCTTTTGTTGTAAATATATACTTATATTTGAAAGCTCCCTAGTATCATCCTGTTCTCTAATTAACTTTATTTTGAAAATCCGCCACACTTTAGGCCAGTAGACCAAATTCTAAACCCAATTCCAAGTTGAGGTCACAGTGAATCAGGTTGAGGGTGATGGACTTCGATGGCCATAAAGAAACATTAAGAAATGAAAGTTGATAATTCCTCTGAAAAGTCGGAGGGCTCTTAATTGTAAGACTTTTGGTTTGGATCATTGTTGAGTTAGCGGACAGTAACACAGTACAGTACTTACTTTACTTTAATACCAAAAAGCTCAATGTCCTGTATGGGAGGCGTCAGGGGGCCCATTTTCTCATAATCCACCCGTGTGTGTGCATATTAACCAAGCAGACAGTTTGAAATACAGTGAGTCTATGTTAGCTTAACTTCCCAGGCCAAGGTCTATCATATCACTTACTAACTGCACCGGCCTCGCTCAGTGCAGAAGTCACACACACACTGAATGGGAGCCCAGTGTGTTGGCAGCTCTTTCTGTTTCAGTGCAGTTTAGGGAACTTGAATTTAAGTTCCTAAACCTAAAACCTTTTGTGAAAAAGACCAAACTGCATTAGAATTGCATGACTGGACGCAGGGTCACGCTTTAAGTTTATTCTTTCTCTCTTTCTGATCACTTTCACACCTGGAAGCTGCCCCAGTGGCTCCTGGAGCAGCTCGGGTAAAAGACCTCGCAGTGGAGTTCAGGCCCCCACAGCCACAGTGAAGTGGGCTGTTTGGGAATTTACTGCAAACACTGGAGAACCCGTATACTACGTGTTCGAATGAGTTACTCACAGCCTCACTGCAGAACAGGAACATATCTATTCATCAAGTTCATCCAAATAGAGAAGCAAATCAAGTCTGTCTGAACTCTCCTGAAATGTGATTCATTTCAAAATATTTTAACAACAACAAACTGTGCATTGTCTTCTATGTGCTTTCTTTTACTAATTTTTTTTTCATGTGCATTAGTGTAATTGATTTTAATTTTAATTATTTAATTATTATTAGACTTTTGGTCATCTTTGAATCACACTAATCCATAGAAAAGCTCTTTTAAAACTACAAACTGATTGGTTCAAACCCAGATGTACTTTAGCTTCTCTCTATTTCTCCATGACTTTATTTCAGAATCAAACAAACAAACAGTTTGTTTACACGAAACAGGAAACACTGACACAGGCAGTAAATGCAAAGGCTGATTTAATAAAGTCAATAAGGTATCCACACATTTAAATAACTAAATAAATACAACAGCCACACCTGCAAGAAGACAAAATGTATTTTTCCAAACATCTCGACCTTACAGCAGTTGTTACTGCAAAGATCCTGATCTTCTTCTTCTTCTTCCTCTTCCTTGTTTCACTGAGGCCGCAGGCGGTGACATTCGTTTTGAGTTAACACTATTAGCAACGCGTGGCACTGCACTTCCTACAATCACTGGTGTGACTAATATTGTGCCTTTATTTTCTTTGTTTCAGTGCCTCTCTCTAGATGGTGCTCTTGGATCATCTATAGCCACCTTCTCTTCCTTCCAAACAAACAAACTCAAATGTTGGACACATCCTACCCTAAGTACGTGGACTTGTTTTTCAGACGGGTTCAACAGGCCCAGTAAATAAAGCTGTGAAAATCAAACACAGGTCAGACTGGATTGAGGCGGTCCACAAGTCTAACTTTGTTCATTTAATCTAAGCCTTGTGTTTATCCTCATATTAAGAATCATCCTCACCAAAGACCAAAGGTGTTGCGCTTTTGCACTGTTTTGTTCAGTCGCACCTGAGCAGGAGGCGTTAGAACCTTTCAAGGTGCAGGGAGAAGCGCTGCTCAGTCCGAGACACGGCAGAACACTCCTACTACCGACAGGAGATCAACGGTCTGTAGCTGTCTCTCTCATCTCTTGTGAAAGCTGGGACTGTCAATGATCTGAGACAGCTTTCTGAATGGGTCCATTGTGTCCACAGGTTCCTCTGTTTGGGCGGCGCTCAGCCCCTGTTGGCCGGTGACGTCCAGCTCCACAGACGAGGCCTGATCCAGTGTGCTGATCCTGGGCAGGAACTGGGCCAGAGCCGGGACGCCTCGGTCTCGACCCTGCAGTCTTTGCCGAGCGTTTCCCAGACTGAGAAGGACTCTGTGTTTGTCAGAGATGTAGATGTTGTACCCGTCCGGCAGGATCTGCTCTCTGAAGGTGCAGTCGTCTTTGCTGTAGGCGTGCTGGAAAAGCCAGGGACACATCTGCATTAGTATTGGTATCAATTTGACGGCTCTGGAATATTAATGTCTTTGGGAAGACAGGCTACTAACCAAACAAAGTGCTCAACTGCACTCAGGTGGACAATTTTTAATCTGCACTTCTCATATTTTCTCTGATTTATTCAATAATTAGCTGCAAATGTTCCATCACACTTCCATTTTTGTTCATTTTGTTTCCATTTCTGTGACTTTATTATAGTTCTAAACCGACAGTGTACTGGGGTTTTAAGCTATAAACATGTTACATTCTTGTTAATATTACTTAATAAATACTACACATATTATATATACTTCCCACATATTAAAGTACTACCAAAAAACTTTATTAAATAACTGAAGTGTACATCCAAGAAATTGTTTATTAAGAATTAAGCAGAGAGTTTGTAAGGTTAAAATTAGTGATTATATGTTCAGTTCTCAAATAATAAAGCACAACTTTGGTGGCCTCTCCACGGCCGGTGTTTCAGTAACTTACTGTTTCTAACGATAGCAAACATTCTATATACTGTAAATACTGAACGTGCAGTAAAATGCAGTAAAAATGGACCCTGTTCTTGAGGCCTTCATGATGGGAGGCCTTCAAAAACTGGATTAATGACCTAGATTATTTCACCTGAAAAAGTGCATGTTGCTAAATTACAGCCATTTGTGAAGCAATTAGTTGCTCAACACAAAATCAAACAGCAACTATTCTGAAAACGGATTCGTCATTTAAGACTTTAATAAGCACCTTTGGCTCTTTGAGATGTTGTGATAGATATTTTTGAAGCCATTTTTTCTTTCATTCTTAAATTTTGTGTCTAATGTCCTATAACAGACACCATTAAAGAAAATTATCAATCAATCATTGGCTGAAAACCTATAATTTAATTATTACACTGTACAACTTGTGCTACACACAGTTCGTGCACAGGAAACATGTCCACATACAGATTTATTTATTTTCAAATGTAAAAAAGGATAAATGTTCTTTAATAACATAATATTAAATGCACAATAAATGTCCTTTCATCAGAAATTTATTGAACTTAATGTATAAATTATATATCAAGTTTTTGCAGTAATTTAATTGTCATTGTTTTACTCTAACCTTTTTATACCATTTTTTTTCCTTTCTGTTTTCTGATGATAAAAAAACATGCACCAGCTAACTGTGTATTATTATCATGTTACTATGTCCATGTAAGGGCATGCAAACTTCTAAATCTAATCTAATCATCTAATTATGAAATAAGTTAATCAGCACCAAATATGAATGCTGCATGTCTTTTATTAATATATAGTTCTAAACTACGGTAGGTTTGGCTTCACCAGGCCTCATTATGAAAAAAAAAACACAAGAAAACATCCGTAAATGGCGCTGCAGGTTCTTCGATGGCTGTTTGCTTTGGCAAAGTAGAGGCAGCCAGAGGCCAAGGTTGTTGTTGCTGCTGCTGCTGGATCTTTTCATTCAGGTTTTTCACTTTGCAAACACACCCTACCATGCACCACACCGGACAAAGGTTGATGAACTGGTCGACTATTTGAATGAATGACTGACTGGCTTGCAATGTTTTCTGAACATGGAACTTGATTAAAAACATATGAAAAGCAGTTGAAGTCAATGGAGTCTACGGAAATCGTTCTGGAAGTTTGTTTGAACGTTTTCTTATTATATTATCCAATCACGTTAATTTCAGAAAGACATTTAAAATTTTGAAATGGTGCAATGGTTTATGAAAAGTTTATAAATAAAAAAAATAAATATGTAATTGTCAGCAACAATCTGTAGACAGACTGACTTTTAATTTAGTCGTCAAAATGAGACGATTTCAAATGTCAATTTGAACGGGGCTTGCCACTGTAGTCACTCCAGCTTTCTGTACCAAATGTTTGTGTATGAGATTTTTGTTGATTCAACTAATATTTTTGCATTAAGATACCATAAACCAAAGTTTTAGATTTTCAAACTAAGTCAAGTTTTTACTGTCAAGTCAAAGAGTTTTAACTTGAAATGATGAGTTGCATAATGAAATTCTAAGAATTCACTCAACTAATTTTATTATTTTTAAATGAAATTTAACAAATCAAAAGAATGCTAGCACCTGCAAATCAAATCATCTCATAAGACTTCCCTGCATGCATTTGTTGAGATTTGAAACCTTTCAGAGGCACTTTTGTCTCAGACACTTTTTGTGTTTTTTTATCTAGTTTAGGTGGCTGACTAATGACTAAAGTAGCAACACAACACAGCATAATCTAAGACTGACAAAAATATTGAACAATTTTTTAAAAGTAGGCCGTAACAGCAACCTAATATTGTCATGGAATAATAAATATTGTTATTGCTCAATTCGATGCCTAATACCAGATGTTTTGAATTTAGGTTGAATTTTAAAAGAAGAACTGACTCTTTAACCTGAAATCTACAGATTCCAAGAAATTAATATTAACAGCTGTTGCATCTACTGTTTTTTATTACTACAACTTCACTATTACTACAACCTAACCCTAGCCCTGTTTAGTTTTTCACGGTCTAACAGCTGAAACAGCTTAGAGAAACAGATTTTCTAGTAAAGTCAATCAATGCTTAATGAGAGCGAACTCCCCAAAATACAAGAAACAGCTTTAGAAAAAGACATAATCAGTTGTACTTTCTGTTATTAGAACTTCATGGGGGAAATTAAACTTTAATAAAAGCCTGACTACGACATTGTTTCACATATTGGGGTGGCTGAAGCTCAGTTGGTAAATCAATTCCGGGTCCCTCCTCGCTACGTGTCAAAGTGTCCTTGGGCAAGACACTGAAGCTCAAGTAGTCACTGCCATTGGTGTGTGAGTGTGTGTGAATGGGTGAATGAGAAGCAACAGTGTAATGCACTTTGGATCAAAGTGCTATATATCATTTACATAAAGTTATCTGGTCACTAATGTTACTATTCCAAAATAATAATACCTAATTTAATTCATTATATATTTTATTGTATTTACTCATCAACATTTATTCTATTTGCTTTGTTCCGCTGATTTAATATAAAAAATAGACTCCAAATTTGGGGTTCTTTTGTTTTCCCATGTTAAATAATGTTCTATGGGGTCATGAACTGCAGTTAAAAGATTCATTTTTTCAGAACATTTGGTCTTGTGCTAACGTGTTCTATGATTATATATTATATATAAGTTCATATATAAAATTTACATCGTTTTATTCTAGGTAGTTAGATAAATTAGCAGTTTGATTAGACCAAATGAGTCCCATTTAACAGTTATGCAAAGTGAACGGCCTTGGGCTCTGTGAGGACCTCTGTGAGATGTGGACACAGACTGTGGACGTGTGGACGTGGGATGTCCTTACCGAGGAGTACAGAGTTCCGTCGCCTTCCATGCAGAGGAACCGCTGCGTCGCGACTCCTCTGATGACGACGCGGCCTGAATCCACAGGACGGATCTCCAGCAGACCTGCAGTGCAGATGTTCATTCCAATCAAGGACGTCTCCTCCGCGTGTGTGTGTGTGTGTGTGTGTGTGTGTGTTTTCAGCTGACTTACTGTGCGGAGTCTGCGCCTCGGAGCCGTGGATTTGTCCGTCCGCACTGATCAGCAGGTGAAGTCCCGGCCTGGCTGCGTACAGGTGCCTGAGCCGGACCACCTGGCTCCAGCCGTGGCCGAAGTGCGGCCCCTGGTCCGACAGGGGAATGCCACCAACCCCAGCATCAAGCAAAATACTGGCCACGGACACAGTGAGCACGAGCAGAAGCATGTTTCGTATAATTATGAGAGTGTGTGTGTGTGTGTGTGTGTGTGTGTCCGCTGCGCTGCTGCTCCCTCCGGTTGGCAGTGTGAAGTAAGGTACATTCATCCTAAGCCAGGCCTTTATACAGGCCCTTATCAGCCGCAGATAACCCTCTTTCCTACATCCAGTTCCCAGAAGCAGATCACAACACACCCCTGCAGGGCGGCCAACGGAATCACAGGTGCGTGTTGGCCCCTGACGAGCCCCGACTGGGCGAACGTCAGTGCAAACGCAGGCCATGAAATATGAACTGAGACGCTGGCATGACCATCAGACCTCTTCCATAATTCACTATAACAACAGAATAACTCTGACACCCTTCATAACCTCCTCGTCTGTGGGGCAGCCTGTGTATTTTATTGTGGGAAATTATGAAGCTTTGATGGTTATGTACAGTAAAGAGTGCAGGTAATGGTGACAAGTGATGACGGCCAATTTATTATTATTATTAATAGGTTTTCATATCAAAGCAAAAACAGATTTGAGAAATAGGTGATTGCATAACTCACCTAAATCCTAACTGCAGTGCAGCCAGCAGTTGACCCAGACGAGTGCTGGCGTCTGTCCAGTCTGTCCCATCTCAGCTGCTGAATTGTGGACTTCCTTCAGAGGAGGCAAAGGTGCCTTGGTGTTCGGAGGAAGAGCGGTCGTCCACCAATCCTACAGTTGTTGGTTTGAATCCCTGGCTCCACAGGTCACGTGTCAAAGTGTCAGTGAGCAAAATGTGTGGGCCAGCTGGTGTGTGTGTGACTGTGAGTGCAAATGGTAGAATGAGAAAGGTCGTAAAGTGCTACATAAGTGCACAGCATTTGATTTAATAAATGATAGATCTAATGTCAGAGTTTGAGCGTTCTTATTTCTTCATGGTGTAGATTTTGTCCAGGATCCTCATTCGCCAGTAAATGGACTTTCTAGATACATACACACATCCACTGCACATACTTTATCTCCATTTAACTAATTGTGACTAATTGTGTGACTTCTGACATTGGTCGGCTGCAGCAGGGAGGGATTGAACTACTGTAAAGTAGTAACTTATGCAATCAAGTATTTTGGATTTTTCATTCATTTAAATTACTTAGAAGAGATCTGTTTTAATGTGAAACACACATTTTTGTCCATTAAGCCTAAATAAATTTATCAGAATTCAATGCTGTAAAACACATGAAATATTGAAAACTTGCAAACAGCCACTATGTAGGCTGTACAATGTGCTTCTTACTTTTAATGAAGAAGCACATTTGCCTTCAGTTCAATACCAATATTCTTTACAAACATTTATTTGAAATGTGCACTAAGCTGGGACTTCCATGAGTCAGTAAAATCAAAAATAATAATAAGAGTACATTTCTGCACTTTTCATTTATAGCAAGCTTCTACTAATCCTCTACAGCTGAGAGGTGATTACTACAGCTTTATGAATCATTGCTTACCCTGCAATGATTCAAGGTTATCAAATATGTTGCAACTATTAAAATACTAAAGTGATGTTCACTTCTAATACTGTAAGTACATTTACTCCATATAAACTACCGGTCAAAAGTTTTAGAACACCCCAATTTTTCTCGTTTTTTTTTTTAAATTGAAAAGGATGCAGCTAATGGCTCATTGTGACCCAAAATTAAAGAATATAACAAACAAACAACTGAAGTTTAAAAAGAAATTATGGAATCAATTTATCAATCAAAATGTATTCCAAACTTTTGACTCATCACAGTGGCCACCTTTGGCACACTGAACAGTTGAACACACTGGTGGCTTCTTTCTACAATCAAATATTGTTCATAAAGTTCTTCCCAACTCTATTCCAAAAGTTCCCATAAATGTGTGACACTTTTAAGTTGCTTTGCTTTCACTCTTTTGTCCTGTTCATCCCAAACCAGCTCAGGGTTCAAGTCTAGAGACTGTGGTGGTCACTCAGTATTTTTAAAGTTAGCATCTTGTTCCTTTTTCCTAAGGTTCTTCTGACATTGCTTGGACTTATGTTTTTACTTGAAATGCAGCTTTCTACATTAAGTGAATTATCCTGTGCCACTGAAGTAGTAGTAGAAGTTAAAAGTATTATTTATTTCATGGACAAATACCGTTTTACCAGGGCAGAAAGACCTTGACTGATTGAACAATACTGTAATAACAGCAGTGATACTAGTTTCGGAAGCCCTGGTAGTGCTGAAGCAGTCACATCAAGAGATACCAGCAGTACAAGTCGTGGTAATACGGACTTTGTTGTTAAGAGTTAAGTTAAGTTGAATTAAGTTAACCTTGGCTCAGTCCTACAGACTCCGTGTGTCTTAAACTGAAGATCATGTTGCATAATTATGTTCCATAGAGTGTGCCAGAAAGTGTACAAATTGAACACTTTTTATTTGTGGATAGGGTAAAGTCTACACATTGGTCTGAATCCAAGCGGAGCTGTGAGAGACTGGGTCATTGCGCACTAAAATAACAAGCTTCTTTCCGCTCTTGTCACATTCTGGCCTGCGCTTCCGCTGCTCTGCCTTGCATTCATCGACGAGTTAAACTGTAATGGAGAGCAAACACCAACATTTGCCAAACAGCAAACCTAGACCCAGATTTCACAGGCTTATCTTCACTTAATGTTTTTGCATTTGAAAATTGGTTCTTTCTGATGGAATATGGTCTGCTGCCTATTTGTGTGAAGCCACTTTGATCAGTGCTTCACATAAAATGTCTTTGCAGCTTGTGTCACTAGATGGCAGTGCAGAATAAGTGCTGACCCTGAAGATAGCAGCAATGCAAGGGCAGTACCTGACAATCAGTTTAACTCATTGAATTCTGCTACAGTTAATTCAAAATCCTTTACAGATTCAAAAAGGGACTGAAACATAGTACATGAAGCTATGACGACGCAGGCATGCCAGCATGGCTGCAGCTGAAAGACAATGAGACATGATCTGGGAGAAACGA
Source organism: Channa striata (assembly GCA_033026295.1). Taxonomy (NCBI): domain Eukaryota; kingdom Metazoa; phylum Chordata; class Actinopteri; order Anabantiformes; family Channidae; genus Channa; species Channa striata. The sequence goes on from CM065171.1 coordinate 2,255,502, forward strand.
TGTTGTGTAAACTTTTATCTTGGTTTAGCTTATTTAATTTGTTTATTTATTGAACCACACAGATATTTGTTATAAATCATCTTTATTACTGTAGTCTGGTGTGTAAAGCTGTTGAGTCTTGATTAATTGATTTTAATTTGTCCATTTACTGAACATTAGTTTTTAAATTGAAGCATCCATTTTTAAAAAAATCCCCGTTTATTTACTTTGACTTATTAGATTTGGGTTTAGGTTAGTAGTTCATTGTTGGTATAGTTATTATTATTACAAAAAGAAACAATCATTACTTATCGTAACATGCATCAAAGACAAAAAGGAACAGGAATCGTTTGACAGCTTTAACTCTCTGGGAAGGCGAGTAATATGCTTGTTTTGTTTATTTTAAAACTGAATTTGATGAAAAGTTTAAAAGTTAGTCAAGTCATCATTTCAAGAAAAAAAAAGTTAAATTAGCCTGAAAATGTATAATTTATTTATTGAGATTACTTATATTTTAGGGTGCAAACCTGCTGGCTTGATCCTTTTCGGTGTGGACTTTTCACATGTATTAATATTTTACTATGATATTATGCACTGACTCCCAGTGGGTTTTCCGATCACGGCTCTTGCACTGTGACAGGACTATGTGGGACAACAGTATTAGCTCATAAGTCCTGTACTGGAAACTTTACTAATGAAACACTAAACAAGTGCTAGCATGTTTAGCATTTCTGATGATGGAAATGACAGATATGATAAACATCAGACTGTAATATTTAAATATATTATTAATGCAGCTGTAAAAGGTGGAGTCAATACTTATTTAATAGTTATAATTTGCGTCTGGCACAGTGATGGAGTGGGTTCCACTGCTGCCTCACAGCTTGAGTCAAGGTCAGCTGCAGCCTTTCTTTGTGGAGTTTGCATGTTCTCTGTCCGTGCTTGCTTGGGTTTCCTCCAGGCACTCTGGCCTCCTCCTACAATCCAAAGACATGAGTTCAAATTACACCTCAAATCCAGTTAAGTTAAAATTCCACTTAAGTACAGAACTTAAGTAAAAATACGTGTACTTGTAGTCTAGTACATATTCCCACAGAGGCGTCAAGTTATGGCACAAGGGGCATATCCTGTAGGCCTAAATTACAAACCTGAACAGAAACTCACATTTCAATTTACAGTGGCCTTTTAAACACACATATGAACGACTTAAATTAAAGTGCATAAGCTCGATGCGTTACTCATTACTCATGCAGCCAGTGCTGCCTGCCAAAAACCATGGCATCCATGGCACCTAATGCTTCAGATCACTCGCTACATCAAAAACGTCTGAAATAACAGTAAATGTAACTAAAGATCTCTTTTCTCCAAAACTTCCAGCTTTGTTGTGGCTGGTACTGCATGCTTTGTAAAATTTAACGTGTTCCAATAAAATTCTGCACATGAATTTAAAAAAATGACCTGTTCTTAGATTTTTCTTCAAATTATAGATTTTCTGGGACAAAGATGTGAAATTTCCCATCACTAAATCTTTCTGTCTAAGTGTTGTCTAAGCAATGCAAATTACAGAGCAGAGTTTAAAATCCAGTGTCAGGGTTAGTTTCAGCTTGTCTACTGTCGTGCAGGTCACTTGTATGTGTGCTTTTCACTGTACAGTGACATCCTGTTATGAATGCAGTTACAATGTGCTGGTGCTATGAAATCCTCGGAAAGGTTACAGCGCTGTTTGTTAAGATGTGTTTACTTGGATACAGGCTCTGCAGCTGAAGAAATGAGTCTTGCAGATGAGACTGCAACAGCGTGGGTTGACATGCTGACATTTGAGAAGCATGGCAGCCTTGTAATGTCCAAGATGCTGTTTGAGTCAGGGCTGAGCCGAACTGATCACGGGCTCAAAGAAACTTTAGCATTCAGCCAGATGATGTCAGGGCACAAAACTGGGCTTTTGTGTGAAGTTTAAACCGCCACACATTGCAAGCTGTACAAGCAGGAGACCTACAGCATACTTCACACTGACTCGGGCCTCAAACGTGAGGGCATAATGTGAGGACGCATAAGCTCGTCTCAAGGAAAGGTGACTGCTAGGTGCTAGGACAGACTCAAACAGGGAGCCGTGTAGTTCAGGGCTGGACCGAAGGCTGGCTTAGTGGCCTGCGTGCTGAGGTCGAGCCACCCAGAGGCTGGCCACAGGAGGCGCTGGCTGGAATCCAGCTAATCCCAACAACAAGCAACTGGAGAAGCGGTTTTCTTTTTCTTGGTTCTTCTGAATGGAGAGTTTGCTGGTTCTTGAGGTGATACAGAGGAGCCTGAAAACACGACAAATTTGTGGGTTTTGCCGAGATGTCAAAGGCAATATACGGCTGTCACAAATAATGTATGGAGTGGCGGGGAGGAACCAAGCGCAGACATGCTTCCAACGTTTATTCTGGCAACTTCACCTATTATTACCACGCCTGATTGTTTTCACCCTGCCCATTCAAACCCTCTGCAAGATCCTCAGCTGTACTCACCTGGATCTCTTGCATCTGCCCCCAGCTGGTGCTCATCACTTTATCATGGACTTTTTGTGTGTCAGATTCATTGTGCGTTGGTCTCAAACTGTGGTATAGTTTTATGGTTTCTGCCTTGATGTTTAGTTTTTTGCTCTGTCTATTGTGTGTTAGTTTATTCAACTCTAGTGTGTGCTTGGAGTCCTGCTTATGTTTGATCTCTCGTCCGTGCTTATCCAGGCCTTTTGGATTCACGTTTTTTTCTCACTCACACAGCCTTTCTTTAAGTTTAGTTTAACAAGTTTAATTCTTCCTAGCTGTGTCTAAATCATTCATCCTGATTCATGTTTAGTCCCTGGTTTATTCATTCCAGATCACGTTTGATTGTTTTCTTGAGCCTGGTTCTCATTGCTCCAATTGTGTTCTTATTTTAGTTAATGTAGTGAATGAATTTTGTGTTTGCCTACTATTAAGTTCACACTAATTCTGTCCTCCCTTCCAGAGTGACTTTTAGTTAGCTTAGATTCTAGATCTAAATAAATTCTGTTCAAACTTCCCTTCCGTTTCACATTGACATTTTTAGTCATTTGGCAGATGCTTTTATCCAAAGCGACTTACAGAGTAATTTGGTGCACACACACACGATGGCGATGGCTGCCACGCAGGGTGCTCATCTGGCCCACCGGGAGCAACTTGGGGTTCGGTGTCTTGCCCAACGACGCTTCGGCACGTGGCGGGGAGGGACCGGGGATCAAGCCACTGACCCTGTAGTCCGTGGATGACAGACTGAACCGACCATTTTCCATTAATAAACTGGGAATCTGCAAGAAGGTGAGTGATTGAGGAAGGTCAGGTGACTGCGATTACAAGCTTTGAGCATTTGTTGAACACCTATCTACAGGATGGGGGATTTGCAGGTTTCAAGTGTGAGTTTGGTTGGATCTCTCAAGGACAGTAAGAGGCATGTCTTAAAGTCACTCCAGTGTTGTCCCGGTTGTTGGATTTAGATCACTGATGTGCTGAAAGGTGAACTATCATTCTATTCTCAGAGTTTGGGAAAAAGTTTCTTCATTTTCTCTCTTTTAGGCTGAATTCATCCAAATCTCAGATGTGACTTGTTTCTGCTGCTGTGAAGCCCTCCATAGCTTGGTTATGCCACCATCATTCCTTGCTGTGTTGGGGTTAGCAGGTGATGAGCAGTGTCTGATGGTAACCAGTAACTCTAGAGAGTGGTGCCCAAAGAAATGTTTGCCTCATAAGAGCAGAGATGAATTTTCCCTCAAACGGACTTCAGTATACAGTCCACTCAGAGCATCCGGTCTGCCAGACAGTACCATACTGACTGACGGCATGTTGCTGAGATGGTCATCCATACTGCAGCTCTTTTTTCCCCTACCTCTTCAGCAAATGAAGAAAAGCTCTGTTGGAGTGACTGGTGAGTCACTATTCAAGGGTCCTTCATGTCTGTTTAGTCTGTTTGGCTACACAACCAAACATCCTGTTGGTTTCAGTCTCCTGTCAGTACATGATCGATGAGGTTGCAGTGCTCCTGGGAATCTAAGTTTTTGAAATTATTTTTTTATACTTTTGAACTGTCTGATCTGTGTCTTGCCACAGTTGCATAATGGAGGTCTACAAAGGTCTTTGGAGCTCCTGGTTCTTCCTGACATGGTGTTAATTGTGGGACCTTATATTACCTGATGTGCCTTTCTACACTATGTCCAGTCAAACTATTTTTGTTGTGAACTGTACTATAAATGTAGGAACTGATAATGTCGCTCATTAGTATGGTTGTTTAATCAAGTCAGAATAATCTGACCAGACTTTGTTCCAGACTCATTTCCAGTTGGTTAGTGATAGATTTTGTCAAATAGTGCAGAGGTGAGTATTCATTGAAAGTAGCTCTCCACATGGGTCTCATTGGAGAGGGGGGTGTCAGGGTTCCAGAGGTCTTATTTAACAAGACTTATGCGGAAAAAAACAACTAAACAATGTTTTTTGTATAATCTTCAGTGAATGCTTCTTACTGTACTGTTAACAATGCGAGTGACAAAAAGCCTTTAGTGGCTTCAAGAAATTTCTGTGCATGCAGTTCCACATTTTCTTAATTCATTTAAACCATTATGAATCCAAACTGCAGGAGTTGGGCGAGTACCAGGTGAAATTAGCCTATGGCACATTATAGCATATCCCATTGTTTTGGGAGCTTTAGGATCATTTTATTTTTTCCTACAGCAGCAATTTCAACATGTCACAGCAAGAAAAGTGCAGGTGTGTCACATGAATTTAAGCTTTGCAGCGTATTGTACTGAATATATGCCCTCTCACTGGCCTCACTCACTGTATGTCAGGTTTCCATATGTCATGCAAATTTAAACAGAACTGCCAGATGTACTTTCCAAGCAAACATGATGGCAAAAGTAACATTTCTGTTATTGCTACTTTCTCCTTATTGCTCCACATAGATCTCATGTTTCCTCTTCCCTTTAACATTTACAGCACGATTTATACTTCTCTGTCGTTACACGTAAACAGACAACGCAGGGCATTATGGAAAACTCGCAAACTCGCAAACCTCCCACATCTCAACAACGTGTCTGTATTCATATTGTGTGCACCCCAAAGAAAAGAAAAGAAATGTTTGGGTTTGATTGCATACTATACTTCACCCTATCAAATAATTCACATTGTCATGTGAGCAATGACTCCAGAAATCAAGGCAACTCCAGGGGCTTCACACACTTTCTCTTGTCACTGTAAGTTTGTGCTCTCTATTTCTGTGAAAGTCAGTTCAGTAGACCACACCTCAGCACAGGTCTGGACAGTTGATGTACATTTTATCCTTGAAACCCGTGTTTATCTTTACAGATGCTGAATGTTGTAAACTGTACAACACGCGCATTAACTTTCTGTTCCCGGATTGTTTCTTTATTTTTAGCTAATTATGGTTTGTTAAACGCCATACTGCCCTTTTGTGAACAGAGGACAGGAACACGTCCAAACATATTCGAGCGTGAGTCACAGTTTACGTGTATCACCAGAGAACAATTTTTGGCCTTAAGTCGAATGGCTCATTCGCATTTCAAGCTTTTTTTTTTTATATTCCAATTTCAAGTTATTCCACTAAATATGGCGCTGTTCTCCTGATAATGGGATTAGTTGACACTGTGCTGCATTTGACCATGTTGATATTTATTATCATGTGTCAGTCTCAGTCAGAAGTCTGTCAAAGAGACAAAACCTGGTGGTGTTGCCAGAAATTCATAAAAAAACTAGTTGAGGATTGAAACTTAAGTCAAACATTACAATAAAGATTTTGAGTAGCTGAATTGAAATTGGAGAGTTGAGCTGTATGTGTGCGTGCGTATGTGTGATTGACAGCTGTGCTGAAGCAGGTGTCGTGACAGACAGACTCGGAGGACATTTGAATGCTCCTAGTAAACACCTGATTTGCCTCTGGACTATCCCGAAACCAGTTTGACCATGTTTGCTTTACTAATTGATAGATTAAGAACACTGGCAGTCTGGAGGCTGGAGAGGAATAAAAAGCTTTTTTTTTTTTTTGTTTAGTTTAGTCCAGATCCATAGTTCTGTTGCCTGATTTGATTTGAACGATTCAGAATGAATTTAAGTAGACCAGTCTTACCTGCCCCACCATGACACACACACACACACACACACACACACACACACACACACACACACACACACACACACACACACACACACACACACACACACACACACACCACGGTTTTTCCTGTGAAACCATCTTTATTGTTCTTCTCGACTTAATAAAACATCAAAACACCTCACAAGTGTTTGTGTGTACAGTGGGGGCTGGACTCTCCTCACTTATCTGTGTGTCTACACAGACACCAGGAAATGGCTGTTAGATCTCTTCTTTGTATTTGTACAAAGGTCGTTTGGAACTTTCTCTCTTCACACACTGCCCGGCTTGAAAGACTCACACATTTCATCTCACAGGTGTGTGTTTGTGTCCGGTGCAGTGTGTACACCATGTGACACCTGGAAACAATAAGGAAAGAGGACGCAGGAGGCTGGGCTCTGTCTTTAGTCGGGTTTACAGCCTTGGTTTGGTTGAAGAGAACGCTGGCATTTCTTGAGCCTGTGATGAAACCTGCTTCGGACCTGGCTGCAGCTTAATGGATGGACAGAACTACACATGCTGAGAAGGACTCCTGGACTCCTGTCCTGCACTGGGCAAGGTCACAGTGCAGCAGATCCATGTGCCAAGCAGCCGCATGAAGTTGGAAGAAAAATATAGAAATGCATAGAATTACATCTGAGTAAGCTGATGTCTGAATCCTAATGTTCTTATGTCTGTTCTATATGACACTGCCACCAAGAGCCATGGGAATGAGTTCTAAATCCTGAGCTGCTTCCTAATATGGACTTTTTTGAATGTTTTTTTTAACACAGTGTGAAATAAGGTCTGTAGTTAATACAAGGTTATAGATTTGACAATAAATATCCAACTTCTGTTTTTTTTTACTTTCATGTTTTGTTTATGTCTTAAACAATGTGGATTCCATTGATTTTTTTTGTTGAGGGAAACAGGAAAATGTGAACTATCAGGCTGGCCTGCAAAGAAAAAAATGATCTTTGTAACATTCTTTACAGTCAGCAGTTTATTAGCATGTTTTTGTACAGTGGGAAGAACCCCACACAAGCACTGAACAGAAACCACCAAGCTGAGGAAAACTCTTGGAAAACCCTGGTCATTCTGTATATTCACGTCAGCTGACCTCAGTTTTTTGGCACATATTTGTTACGGAACCTAGACGTGACCAACTGAAGCAACCCCATATCCTAATACCGCCCGCCCTGCTTCATACTTTAGACACTAGGCATGATGGGAGCATCACTTATTCCACTTCTTTTCTTACCCTACTGCATCCATCCCTCTGGCACAGGGTAAATCTAGACTCATCAGACCACTTGACATTTTTCTGTTGTCCAGTCTTTTTTGCTTGCTAGCAAAAAAAAAAATGTTCTCCAATTAGCTTCACTGATGAATGGTTTTCTTGCAGCTGTTTCGTCCCAATTTCTTGAGTTCTTTTTACACTGTGCATGTGTAAATGCGGTTACTTTCGCAATTAATCACAGCCAAAAGTTCCACTGTGGATTTTCTAATCTGATTCGTATGTGATCTTTCCCAATTTTAATCTGACCACATCTCCTCTTCAGAGATGATGGTTCGCCACTGTTCTGTATGGTTTAATTATGCACTGAACAGTTCTTAACCCAGTGTTAGTTGTGTCACTGGTCTCCTCGGTTGTTTCCTGATGATTTAACTTTTCTGATACAGTTACAAGTTTTCCATAATGGAAGGATTTGTCTTCACATATGGTTTATTAACATATATGAACCTTATCATTGCATCAGTTAGAGTTGAATGACAAGTTGCCAGAGACGTTTTAATCAATGCAATATTTATGTAATGGGGCCTGTTGCATATTAACCAAGTTATATCAAGGTGGTGACTTTTAGGTAGTGTATGTACAAGTAGTGATAGCAAGAAAAGACTCATGAATACAGCGTTACATACACACAATTTTTTATTTGAAAAAGAAATAATAAAAATCATAAAATCTTAAAAATACAGATGATGACATACCCTACATTGAAGGGACCATGACTTTATTTCCAATTAGTAAATCTTTCCATGTGCACGGCACATACAGTGGAACATTTTACAAGGCCCTGTATAAAACTACTGGACAGCATAAAATGATAAGAGTAGTTGATACAAAATTGCCATAAGACCACAGGACTCAGAATAATTAGTACAGCATCATATCATCACTTAGAAAATCATCCACTCCACTTCCACTCACTTTGCAGTTATTTTAACAGTTCACAAAAATGACCCAAAAATCAAAAGAAAACAAAACATTAAATAAATGTGACATTACTTAGATGTTCCGGTTACTCTGGAGAGTCCCCAGAACATCCTTCAAACTACGTGTTAGTTCATAGGGTCTAATTGTTTGGCAGGGAGAGGTTTCAGTCTTCTACTAAAAATTGGAACTACTTAATAAATCTGCGGACTCTCCAGAGTAACAGTGGCATTGTTCTGAGTGAGAGACATTACTTGACGAAACGTAATGCTTTGTCTTTAGTTACTTGGGTAAGCTGACCCTGTACCAGTGACATTTGGGTTGCTGTTGTGCAGCATGACACAACGAGGAGTGTATATGAAGCTGTGGTCAGTGTACAGTGGCCTTTCCACATAGTCAGCAGTAACAGTTAACCTACTGTGAACCATTTGGTCCCTGTGAGCAGAAAATGGGCTAAACCAGTCACAAACTGCTGACTTAGGAACTACACTGGGCTATAGCTTAATAACCAAATGAGGAGCCAGAGTAGAGGGATGGCCCTGGGTCAGTGACAGAGGGCAGAGAGGCATTCTACTGTAAACATGATGCCAGCCATGCAAAGCAGCGACACCTGAGAACACCAAGCCCAGCTGTGAGCACCAGTAACACCTGTACACCTTCACGTGCTGCACTGCTGCTGACCAGCCGGAATTCTGGAGAGTAGATTTAAACCGTGGCAAAGCGAACAGAGAGGTAACAGGACCAGCCAACAGAGGCCCTGGCATTTATTTGGACCATTTGATATGTATGTCACAGCGCTAGAGCTGCAGTTGGGATCAGCGTCCACATTCACGCTGGTCTAAGAAACACAGCCTGAAGCGGCCACACTGACAGTTTGCATGATATTTGCTTGAACTATTTGCAACTTAATACCTAGCGTGTGCATTTAGTGTGGCTGATCTCTGCTCCAATGCGTCACTACTTCTACTGAAGGCACTCAGGTTCGACAGAGAAAAACAATACAACTGCAAACGCGTCAGGCAGGTGAGACTATGTGAAATTGTATGTGGAATGTTGAAACTGAGACTTCAAACCTCCAAAATAAAAGACTGAAATGGCAGCGATAGAAAAACAGGTCAAACGTAGACAAGAATCTCCAAAAGTCCAGAAAATCAAACAAAAAACCAGTCCCTCTATTTTTAGTTTTCCATAGGTTGCGAACTGCTGATGAATTTATTCATTGCCCCACAGCGAGCCAATCAAACCCTTCACACAGAAACCCCAGCTCAGTTAGTTTAAACTGCCCCCCCCCAAAAGGAATACCAGCACCTTCAGTTACTTAGAGGTTATATTTACAAAATATATAAAGAAAAATATAGGGTTACTAGCCCTAGCATATAGTACAGTCCAACAGCTGTCCGTAAATATTTCTCCCATGATTATCCTTTCTAAAAGTAAATCGCAGGGTAAAGATAGCTGGAACGTGACAAGGTGCAACTAGGACAACATGGCCACCAGAGCTGGTCTGCAGTCAACTGCAGAGACTCACAGGGAGACAAAAACAAGGAGGACGGAGTGTGGGAAGTGTGGAGAGTAAACTGAGACAGCAAAAAGGCCAAGTAATGCTGTAGGAAGCCGGAGTTAAGTTTAAAAAGCGGAGTGGGTTTAGTAAAAGAGAGGAATTGGTCGTACCGGAACTGCGCCAAAGTTTGTATCCTCCAAAAATTTATCTGTGGGCTTATTTTATCCTGACTGTATTGTTGTCACTCCACAAGGAAATGAGTGCAGGGGAAATGTACTTAGTTAATGACACTGATGTATGGCTTTAAAATCCCTTTAAAAACTGAAGGAAGACTGTGCTTCAATGTGTTATTTTCAGTAAATGAGTCATTTGCATTATTTTTGGAAATAACCGTGCCAATCAATTCAGTCAAGCCTCATATTTACATGGGTTGAACAACCAACTTATAACTAATCAGGGAGCTTTAGACGTGTGTAGGCCTTATGCTAAGCTAAGCTAACAGGCCGGTGGCAGTGGCTCTACTGGAGCAAAGGGAATCCAATCTATCACTTAGCCGTTTTTCCAAATCGAAACCGTTTAAAGGGATTTTAACGTCCAGAGAGCACGCATGCTGGCACCCGTCTAAAGTCAAGCCTTTTGCTTTTCTTCCTGGTGCACATGAATCAGATGAAAAACACAATACTACTATGAGTCTTCCACGGTTTTTCATGCCGATATTGGACTAAACTGGTCAAATTCTGATAATAATAACACCCAGTTCGTTGGGTTTTTGACAACTGGAGTCTGCCTCGACTTGGCAGGTGACAGAATTTACATCTCTAATACCCGAACGCAGAAGACATCAACTGGCCTTTGAAGTTTTCTTTTCAAAAAGTTAACATAGCTTTTAAATGAAAGCTGACTGGGTGATATATTTGATTTTTTCTTATATTTTCTCGGGGAGACAAATTTTGGCACAACACTGGCAATATAACAAACATCTGTCTAATTTTTTCCATTCCAACAGCTACTGAACAATCACAAATATCCTGACATGAAGAATAGTCATATTCCAGAGTCAAGGCTACGGTTTCTCTGTTCCATTTCAGCACTTTGACCTTGCCTTTAAGCGTCCAAATTCCCCACTTACATAATGTCAAAGAGGATGCCTCTCTATCGGCAGTCCTATAGATCTGACTGAGATTGACGGCAGAAAAGTTCAGAGTTCACCCCCCTGGCAGAGCTATAAACAGACCAGGGGAGGTTGTGGGGGTTCTTTAACTCACCGCGTCCTCGTCTCTTCCTCCCCACCTCTCTCTCTCTCTGACAGTAAGGTGATACTCTTTCAATTAGGCTCCAGTGCCACACAAAAGAGCCGAAGTGTTGGGCAATCAGTGCCACTTCTCACACCAAAGACACTTACACCTCATTTCATTTTTCTGTTAAGCTAAGACTCAAAAAGGTCCTGTTTGTTGAAAATCATCAAGAACATTTAAAGTCACGAATGTCTCCTGTGTCTGTTTTCTCCATCAGTGCAAAGTCAACCAACACAAAGAAAGAATTTCATTCAGTAGCAGCAAATATTTGATAAATTAGAAAATGAAAACATAAATAATGTGTTTAGTTTCTCTAACCCCCCCCATCCACAGTAAAAAGACAACCCCTCCTAAAAAAGATATAAAACCTGTTAAACATAAATAAAAAAAATGAATATATACATAGCAAATGATCAAATATGATACACTAGCATGAAGCTTGGAGTGAAAGTGCATCATGGTTTGGAGTTCCCCCCTCCCTCCATCTCCATATTGACGTGAAGTCTATTTATGAGGCCCCTAGATTCTTGGCAAGAAATGTGTCACTGTCATGGCGGGTGACACTCGGTTTCCTCTTTTTGTTTTGCCGTTCTTACTGAGGCCGATGTACATCCTCGGGTACGCCACCGACTCGTAGGCGTTGTAGTTATTGGCGAGGAGCTTCTCTCTGAACTTACACTCATTGTTGTAGTGCAACTGGAAGAGAACACAGGCAGACACGATTGGAAAATGTGGATTGTTTGAAGGCAGAGTCAAAACAAAGATGGCGGAACATTTTCTTTGTGTTTTTTGCAGGGGGGATTTCAAGTTTGTATTGTTTGTTGTGATTACTATCGAACAATTGCTTCATTTCTGACTATGGGCTATTGTACAGCAGCTGGTTCAGTCAGATTGACACAAAAATGTGATTGTGAAATGATGAATGATGTGAGTGAAACAGGACTCAGGACACCATGCTCCCCGATTGTGCTCTGGAAAAATAGCTGGTGAGCTGGGAGTCAGAAGACTCTTTCCAACTCAGTGTAGTTATTAACTCATCTTTAGATGTTCATGTTTTGGTATTCTTTAAAGAACCAGTGTCCATCTTTGGGGATAATGTCTCAGAACAGGACTTGGCGTAACTCCATAACTAAGTGTGTGTGTAAAAGAAGTCCATCCTAACTAATTTCAAACTAGTTACAGGAATACAAAACATCAATGTCAGTGGCAGCAAACCAGAAATAAGAAAAACCTGCAATAAATGTAACTGTTTCTCACATTTGCATAAATACAAGAGCAATATGTGCCTTTAAATGTTGATGTATCCATGCCCTTTGACATCATTTAAAAATATGGATTATACTAAGCTAATGTTTGCCGTTAAGTTGTTTACTGGCATATTGTGTCATTACTTAATATGTATTGTGACATTTTTTGTGAATTGTGATTTTAAATGTTTTCACCTCATTAAACAGCATTTTGATCAAAAATCAGTAAATATTATTTCTTTCTTCTTCACTCTGACCACATCAAACTTTAGCAGGCTAACGTAAGTTTTAATGCCATTAGCTGAGTGGCACCTGGCAGTCACAGTAAATAACACTGGACCTAAGAACTTTTACTTAAGCACTGAAACTAATGACGTACAATTTTTCACTTTTGTACACTACAAATAAAAGGGAATCTTGTACTTTTTAGTCCATTACATTTGTCTGACAGCTTTGCCTCTAAAAATGTTTTGTTTTTAGATTGTAGATTGAAAAACATAATTAACTAATAAATCATGATCATTACCCTACTGTCAAGGGATTAAAATGTGCTCCACCTCTCTGTAGCAACATAATTCTTTGTTATTTTCCACTAATTATTAGACGTTCCTCTGTGCCAGATTTTTTTTTCCCTTTAAAAGTCTGTAGATCAAATTCACATGCACATTTAGTTTTCACACAGCAACATATTCACTATTGTGTTGTTTAAAAAGACATTTTTTTTACCTTATCTAACTGGAAAAGCATGTAGTTGGTACTTCAGCTTGAGAAGTTGTAGTCATTACCTACACTTTTACTTGAGTACTGAATATTAAGTATCAGCTTTCTGTGGTGCATGATATTTTAATTGAAACTGAATTACTTGAAAAAGGGGGGATTCAAACCACTCCTGAACTCCACCTTGATTTTATAAAATTTTCCATGACACCATTTTTTTAATCAAATATTTTAAACTATTATTACAGGAATAGCTACTTAACATACAGTGTTCTGAGCATCTCAGAGTTCTGATGAAAATTACTCAGCAGAAAACAATTTTTTATGTTGTTTCTACCATCTTTTTCAATGTAATTCACTTTAACATTGATGCAGAGCTCAGTAGTTCACAAACAGAAGGTGATTATCAATTAAACAACTCACAGAATTGTTATTTTTGATGTGAAAATCCTGACTATGGTGAACGATATTCACTTCTTTTGCTACTTCCAAGTGAGGAAACGTTTATCAAAATGCATTCGAGTAAGACGTGAAACCTGAATCTCTAAAGCCTTTTTCTGGATCAGGCCAGTGTGCATGTGTGGGCATGTCTTTATAGCCTTCAAATTTGGTTTTAATACCATTGTTGTGAAGACATTTTGGCTGGTCCACATTCCTTCAAAGGGCCTTTTGAGGGTCAAGACTGGGTTTTAGGGTCAGGGTTAGAATTAGGTTTTGTTAGGGTTAAACATTCAGCTGTAATTGTTAGGGTTAGGGACTAAGGATCGCATTATGCAGTGAGTGTCCTCACAAGTGTAGAGGCACAAATGTGTGTGTGTCTGTGTGTGTGAGGGTGATAGACAGTGTCAAGGTTTCGTACACTCACAGATCCGTACAGCTTTCCTCGCCGGTTCATGCCCACAAAGAGTCCACTGTGAACCCCCAGCAGAGTCACCACTCCTCTCTCCACTGGGGAGATCTGCAGAAGACCTTCAGGGAAAGCAAACCACACACACAATCAAAAACTGGTCTGACGGAGAGACACACACACCTGCTGCTTCACACAGGTCAGTCCCTGGAGATCAGCAGAAGGTTTGAAAAGTTGTGTGTGGTGCATGGATTTACACAACAACAACAACAAAAAAAATGAAATCCAGAAAATATTACAGTATGTTTAATTTCACCCAAAACCCAAATGAGTAAAAACAGTCATTTTTACGTGACATGTGACCATTTGTGAGTTTCATAAATCACTGTCGGTCAGTCAGTGACCAGTGTTCACTTTGAAATCAGTGGAGGTGAACAGAGAAATATCTGACTGCAGCAGACAGTGTGTGTGTGATTCTTTGTTCCTGCTGTCATTTGAAAATGCTTCACAGTGACTGGAATTCCTCACAGAGATTTTCTGTAATGTATCTCTCTGAATTTGTGTGCCCTGTCTTAAAATAGTATAGAGGCAATAGACACACACTCACACACACACACACACACACACACACACACAAGAAACAGCAAGCTTTAAGTTCCTCGAGGCGGTCTGACAATTCCACAGCTCATCTTTTGGGACCCCAACCCACAAACAGAGTCGGCAGGGATTAGATTTGACATGTTGCCTGAATAAATGTTTGTTATTCTTTATGTCTGCGCATGTGAGCGACCCTGTGTGTGTCTGGGCCGGACCGCCCGGGTTAATCTGGTCTGTCCTAACAGACGGGTCCATGCGCTGTGTCCTAACTTTAGGCGCTGGCTGGCCGCAGGCCTGGATCCCAGCGAGCTCTGGTTACACGGGGCGCAGGGCAGCACATGCGGTGTGTGCTCAGCGGCACTACGGAAGGACTCCAGATGTGGGCGCGGATTAAAGCGCGTGAGCACAGGTTTGGATTAGGTGCGAGCCAAAGTCATTGTTCATTCTGATTTATTTTTTTAAATTAGTATTTCAACTTTTTTTATTTGTTCTACACCGTTGATTAACGTAAAGTATTTAATTCATGAAGGACTCAAACTTACTGTAATGGTTTTCGCTGTGCACTCCCGTTATTCTACCATCCGGCAACACCTGAATGTGAAAGCCGATTCCCACGTTGCAGTAGAGGCGCCGCAGCCTCTTGATTCCCAGAAGGTAGTCGCTGTCCCGGCTGATCTCCTCCCGCTTCTCCCCCGGGATCCGCGCCAGGGATCGGGAGTACAGGGCCTCCCAGCGCTCCGCCGTCCGGTTCAGTCCGGGGGCGCATCCCACCAGTCCCGTCACCAGGCCCAGCACCAGGACGGTCCGCAGGGCTGCCAGAGAGCCCATCCCGGGTCTGGCTCTGACTGCAGCCTCTCGGCGTTTGCCTTTCCAGTGAAGCGAGAACAAGAAGAAGAAGCAGCAGCGGTGCGGCACAGAGGAGCGTGTGGAGGCTGCGCTCATTCCCAGACCGACAGGCGCACTGGCTTCAGCGCCGGAGCGACACGGATCTGCGCGGACGCGGCGCAGCCAGGCCTCTATATTTATACCTGAGGACACATTACATCACTGCTCCGCACTTAGAAGAAACCTACAAACCCCGCTTTCACATTCAGCCGCCGAACGGAGCCGGAGCCGGGGGACTTTATTGAAAGCAAATAATAGCCGTGTTATCTGAGCGCAAAGCAGGAGTTTGTAGAAAATAAATGAATAAAGGCGTCGTTATAATAATAATAATGAGCAAACTTCTTTGTGCAGGCTTTCACTATCAGCCACGGAATATCATAATTTATGTATGGGAGGATGTAAAATAGGAAACAGCCAAGTTAACAGACCGAGGTTTCGAGACAGGAGACAGTTCTATAAATGAACAATAACAGGAAAAAACACAGGTCCAATTCAACCAAATGAAAAAAAAGTGCTAACTTAAGACTGGTAGGAGGGAAATCATGTCCCGGGCCCTTATAGAAAACAATGGTAAGACTAAATAGAGAGTTTGCAGTGTGATAAGTTTGCTGTCATTGTTGCTCCAGACTTTACACAGTTGTGACGTTACAGCTGAAGCACAGCTGTCATAGTGTATGTGTTCACCCAGCATGTAGACTATCATAGTCTCAGTGTTTATAATGGAATAAATCAACCGGCAGGAACCGGAACAGCTCCTGAGAACAGTTTACCTGTTTTGTCTTTACATGACAATGTCCTACATTTAGACTCAGTGTGCTCAGGGTTTCAGGGCTTTGTTGGTCTTCATCAAAGTAAGGAGTATCAAAGTGATGTGATCAACACCAACTCTTCTGTGAAAGAAAAGATTTTAAGTTGGAGTTATGATAACCCACTGTTGTCATGGCAGCGTGACTGTGTTGTGTCATCCTTGACAGTCTCAGATGCAGTGGTGCACTGCTTTGTTGTAATATGTGATATCATATCAACTAAAGCGTTTATTTCACCATTTCATTGCTGCTATCCTCTCTTCCAAATCTGTAACATCCACTGACATTTACCGTGTGTGCCCAGCGTCCTATTATTAATCTTTACGAGGACTGAAGGTCTTTATCTCAGTGAGAATTGAAGGTCTCTCCCCCCTTGTCAGCCCAGAGTCGGAGACAAGTCCTTTGATCTCTGGGGTGGCTCGGTCCTGCTCCTCATCGGCCATGCATGAAACGTTTTCTCACATTCACATTCGGCTGATCCTCAATGTACAGCAAAACAGTTCCTTTGTGCGCTGCAAAATGGATCTGTGAATGCACCCAGACCTTAGACAGTCCTGTAGCGGTGTGGAGGCCACATGATTGATGACTATCAAGCCCTAAAATGGTTGACATACCAACAAACCAAAAGGACCCAGACTGGATGACCCAAGGCCCTTCGGGATGCATGAACCAAAAGAATAGCCAACGCACCTCCAGGACCACTGGACAGCTGAACCTCCAGGAAAACTAACAAACCACTAGACCTTAGGAACTGCTAGTAGTCTGCTGGACTTCCAGTACCACTCCTGGGCTAGTGAACTGCTGTATCAATCAACAGACTGCTGGACGACAGAATGACTGGTGGATTTCTGGGCCTCCAAAAAGAATTATAGATACCCCACGACAACTTACAGATTGCTGGACTAACAGGACCACTGCTGGAGTTTTAGAACCTTTAGGCTGCTCAACCACATCACTGCCTACAAAGGAACTTGTGCACCACCAATGTCCTGGATCCATCAGTCCTCTACAGGCTGACAAGTCTTTTGTTTGGCAGGTAAGTGATCAATCCTGAATACCCACAACCTTTTGGGTTGCTGGCGGTTCCCTGGATTTAGACAAGCTTCGTGAATTGATTGACCACAGGATCCACAGGATGACTGATAGAATGATGAACCTCCAGAACCTCTTAAACTGCCTGGCACAGCGTCCCTTAGAAATGAAGACCTGAGGACGTTGGGGAGCTGTGCAGACCAGGTCCCGTGCTGTCGCTGTCCATGGTTCTGTAATCTCCTGTTATTGCTTTAAAATAAAAGTAGGTTGAGATGTTTCTCTCCGGTCATGCTGAGATTTGTCAGTTATGTACGGCTTTACTTTTTGTTTATGTTAAGTCTTTGTGGTTTTAGGTTGCATGTGAATTATGTTGAGGGAAAGAGGTTTTAGATTTCACTGGGTGACAGCTGCAATTCAGAGCTTAAAATGTCTCAACATTCAACACAAGCATTCACTGGGTCACTCATTTATTCATTTCCCTGAGCAGACACCGTGTTCTCTTAGAATTCATGAATACAGGACAATGATAATATGTTGTGGTTGTGGTTTAACAACTATGCCGTTGTGTTGACCGCAAAGCACCCGTGTCCCTTTGTCTTTACAATTTTACAAGGAAAAAAAGAGACTCAAAAGTTGGATGAACCTCTTCAGAGTTCCAAGCTCACTCCTTTATGTTTGCCCTTTTTATTTAACCTTATTTATTATTTATTTTTTTATTTCCTTGCATCTTCATGCTGCCGTTTAATATAGAAACACATGACACGTGGGCACAAAACATTCTTCTACGCAGATAACGCAGATTCACATCACATGTTAGGTGTCCAATGATATGTATATGCAAACACAGGAGTGGTGATATTTCTTCTCATACTTTTGTAAATATGTAAATATGTTTGGATTGTGTCTTTTGGATTCACAGTGACATCCTGCAACTTAACTTTTGCTCCTGTGTTACTGTCAGACACTGACTGGGTGCGTGCTGTGTTCACTGGCTGTTCCTGCAGAGAACAGTCAGCTGCTCTCACTAACTGGTCAAACTAGATGCTCAAACGTGCGTGAACCCCGTCGGAGACAACCTGTGGCCTCTAGGGGTCGCTGTTGACGTGTGAAGACTGCTGCTGCAGCTTGAATCACCATTACACCTTCTACAGCAGACTTACTGCTTCATCAAAGTACTCCACACAATTGGCAATTTGGGTATTTTGAAATAAAGTGCAGTTTAATAATGCAGTTTCGTCTGACTAAGAGGTGAAAAAGAACTGCTTCCTTCAGCAGTTCTTTTTCACGTCTTGGTCAGAGGAAATTCAGATAAAATCTGATCCTAACATGCTGCACTGAGCAGTGCGAGCATAATTCTTTCTGCAAACTCTTATTCAGTATTATATGATAATATTCTTGCCAACAACAGCATGATAATAACATAATTTCATAATACTTTTTTAAAAATTCACAGCAAGAGAAAAGGTGCCATTTACTTAAGTAAACGTAGCAGCAACACAGTGAAAAACCATAAGCAAACGTCCTGTGTTGAAATGGCACTAAAGTACAAAAGTATTAGCTTAAAAAAACCCTTAAAATCGTAAAAGTAGAACTACTTGTGTAAACTACTGTGTTCATGAATTCAGTGCTATACATCTGGTAATGATCAAGCTTATTTTAACAAGCTTATATGTTGTATTATGATCATATGTTTTGAACTAAATAATTATAATAATAGTAAAATAAGTCTAATAAGTATTTTGTATGTTATTCATCTGAGAAATGTATTTGAGTAAAAGTACAAAGTAGCAGAATATGTAAAGTATCAACATCTCAAAATGTCACCAAATTAAAATACTTCTCCACTGCCACTTTGTAACAATTCAACAAGTTTTTTTAATGTACAAGAAATCACTTTATTAATGACTTGAAGCTTGTTTACTGTGTAGATGCATGTGCCTTTAATAATAACACAGTTCAAAGGGTTGTGATGGTGATTATGTTGGAGAAAATTTATTTATACATGTCTGTAATCCATTTGGAAATGCTTAGTGAGTTTTTAATGAACAGAGTTGCCCCCCTGTTCCTTTGTAGTCACACAATCCAGTCAGTGAAAAGGAATTTTCACAACCTGGCAACCCAGAACACGTTTTAGTGATGGTTTACATTAGTGAACGGACGATTTGCTATTTAAAGGGCCATTGGTTACACCTTGTATGAGAGTCATTCTGTTATTTTAAGCCAGCTTCCTGAAGTTGTGTTTATTCAGATATTCTACTTTTGATGGCATCCCAAATTTCTCTGAGGAATTCTTATCTCTGCACCCTCATCAGCCCAGCAGATGTTACAGATAAATGCCATTTTTACTGAATACATGATGATTTTTAGTAAGTCATATCATTTAGAGGGGTTTCACGGGCAGAAACAGCATGTTGGAAGGGAAATGTTACTAAATAAAATAGACAGCACGGCAGCGTGGAAACAAGCGGCCCTAACTGCTCTAAAGTTCTGCATTCCACGAGTAATATTAGAGTATCTCATTCATAGCAAGCCATAGCAAGGTGTTACACACTGTATGACACAGTTTCTGCTTTTAGAAGGGCCTGCCTTGTTTATCCACTCTGCGGCTTTTAGTTGGTGTTTAAAAAAAAGAAAAAAGAAAAAACCCAAAAGTCTCAGGCGGCATCGCTTCCCAGGCCCCCCTCGGGAGGAGCTATTGTCCAGGCCAGGAAGCCTCCCCAGCCCACAGGTATAGAATAACAAGGCTTTATATGCAGCTACCTATAGACAGGAGCGAGGCAAGGCAAAACCTGAATGTTCCAAAGTGTCCGAATGCTGCTTGTGATGAAATGTTGCGTGGATTGTCTCAGGCCGTGCTGCAGGAACAGGTGGGTATTCTAACAAATGAGCTGTGGCAGGGTGAGACGGGTAATGTCACATACGTGGTGCAACTCTGAATGTGTCATAAACCAAGCTGGACTGTGTAACACCCACACCTGTCTGCTGCTGCTCTGCACAGGGGATAAAGGCTGCTCCCCGTTTAATCCTCAAAGGTAATAAGAACCCAAGAGACCACAATTTACCACAAGTCACTTTACAGACTATTTGTATGTAGCAGTAAATGTTTCGAAAAAAGTACTTAATAATCCTTAGTTCTGACTTTCACAGTGAGTGACAGAATCACAGATTTTAAGCTCAGTGTAAAACAGATTCGTGTGTTGGAACTTTGAAGGGGGAAAGAAATGTGAAGTGACAGGTTGAGGTAAAGTCCTGTTGTTGTACACTGTGGTAAAAACAACATGTTTCGTGTGTCATTCAAAGACAGCTGAGAGAACACAAACCAAAAAAACTGGGATCTAAATGATTAGGAATTGTCTTACACACCTAAAACTATGAGCTTGTTGTCACTTTGAAACATTGATTTTCAGAACAAATGTTGCTTCTGGCACTTAGAAAATAGCAAAACTGTGCAATTTATGTCACTTTCCCACTTTGGTTTAGTTACTCAGGTTATTGTTTGTAATGTCAAAACCATTTTCCTATTTCCATTAAGTAAATATACAGAGAGAAGACAATATGACTTACACACACTGGTTCAGCTTTGCAATTGTGTCGGCTGCATTTAACCTCTCAACTAAACCACAAAAGCCATGGAAAAAGGAAAAAGGGATTCACGGTCTGTGAAGACAAACTTTGTTTGCAAAAAAGAAAAGTTGGAACAACTGTTTCCTTGTGTCATTGTGTTTTATGTTGGAACCAGGTGGTGAGTTAGAACTATGAAACATATAGCAACAATGGTAAAATATAGAAATCAATAACTTAAAACACGGGCAACAAATAAATATTCATATCATTAGTAAAATATACAAAGTACTTCTTTCAGTTTACAGACAGTAGACTATCACATTGCAAGAATGTCACAAAAAATGACAGCAGATCTCGTCTCACGCTGATTTTCTTAATATGAATCTGACAAAAAAGTGCTTTGCTGTGTAAAGTCCTCTGCTGAATAGCCACCGTGTCCTTTAGCACTTCTAAATGTCCTGTTGCCATTTCAGCTTCTGACACATGAAAAGCTACAGGTGTAGGCTATTTACAGTAACTGTTAAAAGGTTTTCGCTCTGTGTGAAGTTGGTGGTAAAATCTTTCTTTGTACAAAAGTAGATTTTTTTTTACAATATAAGATGGAAGTTTTCAGCTATATTAATACAGTTTTTTTTACAAGACAGTAGCTTTTTGAAAAAGTCAGACATCAGTAAATAGAACATTATACAGTTGTGTATGTGTGTGTCCAGTAAAAGTCTCCTGCAGGTGGAAGATGTAAAGTTTCCCATCACTTTATTTTTTCTCTGTGCATCAGCAAAAAAAAAAAAAAAAAAAAAAAAAAAAAAAAAAAAAAATCCAGAAGGCAGCATCCAAACTGATCCTCCAATGGAATCAAGCTAGAGTATATGCGCTGAGCTCCGGGGCCCCTGAACCTCGGGGTAAAGCCCCCACAGCCTCCGGCACCTGCTCAGTCAACTGAGAGTCGCTCTTTCCGCGCACGGTGCCTGCGTCGTCGGCGTTCCCCGCGGCCGCCGTGGGGATGTGTGAGGTGCTGCGCGCTTTGACTGTCTCTCAGCCGCCTCACCATTTCATGGTCCTTGTTGCCCAGCACTCGAGGGAGGAAAAGCGACGCTTTGTCCGTGCTGCGGGTTTTAAAGCCCCGCCGCGGCCTGCCCTTCCCGTTGATGGAGACGTACCACTGGCGCTTGGCGCTGGCGCGCCGCTTGCCGCTTCCGCCGCCCCCTGGTGGCAGAGGCTGCTCGGTGGAGTGGTGGCGGGACGCGTAGGTGTTGTACCCCAACTCATGGATCCGCTCCACGAACTCACACTCTTTGTTGAAAACTTCCTGGGGAGAGGAGATGGAAGGAAACAGTGAGACACATTTGTCACGCAGCTTCCCCATGTGGCTTTGATTGACAGGCCGATCTGAGGTGCTGGAGCTTAGGAGCCAGGCTGCACATGTGGCATGAAACACACATCTGTAACCCGGTGTCAACCGGGATCTAGAGGTGCTGAGGAGGACGTGACACATGCGACGATGGGATGGGATGTATACTCACTGAGGCATACAGTCGTCCTTTATCATTCATGGCCAGATATCTTCCAGAGAAAAGCCCTTTTATGGCCACAACACCCACATCCACCGCGGTGATTTCCATGATGCCTGCAATACACACAGTTACACCATTTACAGTTTATTCTTGTAAATGAATGACACAATGAAAAAAAAAAGCCTTGAAGGATGATAACGAATCTAAAGCTCAACAGGGGTTGAATGAAGTCATTTGGCTTCCAGTGTTTATTGGCTCTTTTAATCAGTGCTTGGTTAGTAATTGTCCCATTGATCTCTGCAGAAAGGCTCCAATAGCCCCTGATTAGATAAAAACATCCCGTTAGGACAGCGCCTTTGTCCCGCACGGATGTTAGTCCTTCTAATAGAGATTAACCTGCGCGTTGGCAGCTCCGCAATGACAGAAACGCACAGTGAGTCAAACTCTCAGTGATGGATGCTGACCGATTCGTGTAATCAGAAAACCGGAATGGGCTGATGGAGACATGAAAATATTTAAAAACTGTGTTTAATCATAAAACAAGCAGTGATATATTGTAAGCACCAGCTGAATCACTCAAACCTGCGCTCGTTTAATTCCATTGCAATTTGCATCCCAACAACTTCCAGATAACCGCTTGACGCACTTCAATAATGAAATTAAATAAAAATCCCTGCTCTTATTCCATGTGTCTGAATAATGTAAACCAAGTTGTTGTATTAGTCTGTCACAGTCCCGCGTTTGTTGGTGCGGTTCCCTGCGCGCAAAACTTGGCGGATACTCACTTAACGGGTTGTTTTCCTCCAGCGATCCATCAATTTTCCCGTTAGGATGGATTTGTAAATGATATTTGGTCGCGCAGTAGAGTTTCCTGCGTCTCGGCGCTCCTCCGAGGTGCTCGTACACTCCTCCGCGCCCCCCGGCGTCCCTCCGCTGCCGGGGGTCGCAAGCCTGGCCAGGGGCGCAGCGGGCCCGGGGACTAACGAGATCCAACTGGCTCAGCAACACCAGCAGAGGTAGCATCAGCATTGTGGCATGGCCGGGGAGGGACGATCGTGGCGAAAAAACGGAGAACTCCTGACCCGCTCTCGGGGTCCCATTAAAGTGTCGGGGCCCCGAAGCTGGAGAGCCCCAGCTCTGAGTACATCCGACCCCGACAGAGCGCCGCTGCACACACCGCGAGGTGGGCTCCGCTCCGCGCTTCTGACACTGCTGCTGCTGCAAGTCCCTCCTGCGAATCTCCTGCGTCTGTGACTGAGAGCCTCAGCTCAGACCGAGCGCACATATAAAAGAAGCTTGTGGCGACAATAGGCTGAACTCCGACCAATTGATACAAAGGAAAAGGGGAGGCAAAAGGTATCAGCCCTGTGTGAAGTGAGAGGCTGCGGCGTGGATAAAATTACACAGTGGCTGAGTGCGGTGCAGCTCTCTCCTCTGAACTCCTCTTCTGGAAATATCCTAAAAGAGCAATTAGACATCCCAAATTACACAGGCAGGCTGAGCCTGCGTCAGGCGCAACGACAGGTGAGGAACGAGGCTGTAGCTGGGTGTCCTGGCAAAGAATTCATCTGCCTCCTTCATAACGACCTTCTCAGCTTAATGTCAGTGGGAATTAATTGACTTATAACACAGTCCTTCAACTCATTTCCCTCACACTGCAACGTCTTATCTATTTATTTAATAAAATTTATGATTTATGAAGTACCCCCCCCCCCCCAAAAAAAAAAAAAAAAAAGTTAGGCACTTTGACATTTGGGTGGTCCTAACTTATAATTTCATTCATCGCAATCTAACAGGTGCTTTTCATGTGTACGCACCAAACCTGTCATGACAGGCTCAAGTCAATATTAAGTTGTGTAATTTATGTAATTAGTAATTTGCCTTTAATCAGAGCTCCTGCTGCCAGTTCTGGATGTGAGATCCACGCTTGTTGCAGAGCTTAACTCCTTCTTCTTAGAAGTTAAAAGTTCACAAGAGCCTTTGTTCTGATGTTTATGTGCGTCTTCCTCCTCCTGACCTCCTGAGCATCGCCTTGGATAATTCTAAGGGTAGTTTCTGTTGAACTTGGATTGTGGAAAAAAAAAAAAGATAAATGAATATTCTGTCACAGAGATCTTTCCAAGTGTTCCTCACACTACAGGACCTCTCCACTGTGCATTATTCTTTATCCCTCACCCGAGCCATGGATTGTCCCAGACTTTTCCCATCCTTATGCCCCGGCTCTGGCGAGGCAGCAGCCGGTGGGCGGAAGAGCAGCAGGCTAAATGACTACTGCCTAAATTGCTTCCATCTTGGTCACATTATGGTTTGCATTCTGGTAATTAGCACCATCATCTACAAATCTCTCTGCCCTTTGGCGCTGCTCCACTGCTGCTATGAAGGCCTCTGCTGAGAATCCCCCAGGGAGTCGATGGTTAATTTGTCTTCCCCTCCCATACATCACCCAGCTAGCTGCCTCTGTCACTTTATTTACCCCAATGATCAGAAAAGGAGCAGCTCTTTTAATTACAAATGTGTGCACATTATGCCTCAGAGACCCCTCGCAAGTCAGACAACACACCAAAACATCAGCCGAGCCGTGTGTATCAGAGGTTGTTCTGGTGGCCATTTCTAAGTGAGACGCTCTTGATGTGGTTATGCGCTGGAAGAGGGTGGAACCTCAGATGTGGTGTGCTGTTTCTCTCAGAAACTATTTTAATTACGCTCCCCTCCACGCCGCCCACAAAGCATCCCAGCAATAAGCAGGGCAAACGCTCTCAATTTGCGAGGCACATGCACATGCACAGGCACACATCTTCCTCTTCACATTATGAGAAGTGTGTGTTGTTCTTTATTTTGAAGGTTCAAATTCCAGTTATGACACACTGCTAAATATCTCAAGCCCTGATTCAGATGTTGGATCCAAATGGATTTCAGGGGATTCCAGGGCTGGGGTTAGCCTCATTTATCACCTCAGAGCTCTGTACGAAACTCACATTCCGTCACATGGTGCTCCCTACACAGCCCTTTAGGAAGTCCAAACTGTATATTTTCAGCAGCGGCTTGCATCTTCAAAGTTATTTTCATGGTCTCACACATGTCTGCTTTCTGGCAGGCTGAGACCAACATTTAAATCTAACATTTTCACAGACTGTGCCGCTCTGCTCGTGTTCTTCCCTGAAACTTGTGGAGTTGGTCGCACATGGATCAGCTCACCCCCCTGTGAAAACTCCGCACTTGAATGTTGCTGCAAGTCTGCGCAAACATTTTAGAGTTTTGAGGCTGAAAGAGAACATCTGGAATCACAGAAATATCTTTGAACATTCTTCTCTGGACGTCTTGGTAAGAAACAATTTGCAACACGCTCATGGGCCTACATGGGTCTAAAATGTTGGACCTCATCTAAAACACATGGTCCTTTTTTTCAAAAATGAGTCACCACACAAACTTAAGATGTGTGGCAATCAAAGAAGATACCGTCAGAGAATAACTCAGGTCTCAGGTCGGGTTTTGATTCATTAGAATCAAGTGTACCCATAAAGACTTTCGGTGTACAAGTGCTAACATCCCACATGGTGATAGGTGCATTGAAGTGCATCTCGAAGCATCTTGAAGGATCACAGAGGGATCGGTTCATTTCAGCTCACGTTTGAATGTGGTTGGAAACTTCAAGCACAGCAAGAGAGTAAAAAACACACAAAGTGAGAGAAGCTGTTCCATGCCACGGCTCGGGTACAGCCTTCAGAACCTTGTCTCAGTTGTTTGGCAGAGGCAAATCAACTGTGTTTGGGAGCTTTGTCTGCCTATCAATACAAAGTTGACTAATTGGTCCTTCAGTGTGGCCAGGGAGCCATTCGAGTTCACATTACACTGCGCCCTTGCATTCCTGACCGCCTCCCAATGTGGCTGGAGTGATCACATCCCAGCACGTTCTCAGAGGGTTTTGGGTGCATTCACACCTGTGCTTAGAAGCACCAAGACAATGAGCAATGCTTTCGCTGTAAGAGAAAAGCTCAGCCAGTTCTCGATTATTTACCCAACTGAAATATTTCCAACCAGTCCTTTTGCCATCGTCCACTTGACAACTGAATCCAAACCCAGCCACATGAAGTGCCCCAACACAAAACCCAAAAGCATACATTTTAACTTTCCCCCTTTCTCTCCGTCAGCCATGAATGAAAGCAAGAATTTCAGGGCTCCTTTTTTAATTGACCTCCCCAAAATTCTACCCCCACCACCACCCCAAAAAAACCCTCTTGGCACAAAAGGGTTTCTTTTCTGCAATAATACAAAGGTTATTAGCCAGGTCCTTTTCTTGGCTCCCCCCTTTTAGTGGAAGAAAAAGGAGGTACCAGTAATCCAGAGCAAATCAAAATGACCTTTGAACCCTTTCTGCTGTACTTTTTCTCATGGGCAGATTTCTTTGGTGAGGCGGTGATCAGAGGGCTGAACCCGGCCGCTGCCTCTCGTCTCCTGACAAATCGCTGCTGAGCCTCTTTTGTCCCCATGACTTTGATCTCACCTGCTTGTCAGGCGCTTCAGAAAGAAGTCTAGTACAGTTCCAGCACACGGGAAACAAATTGGCAACTATTTTATTCTGCCTCTCTCTTTTTCCCTCTCTTTTATTTCAACTTGGCCCAGTTCACTCTTCAAAATAGGCATGTGGGTTCGGTTAATGGTGTTACTAAAGCTTCCAAATGCAGCTAAAAGTCACAGTTTTAACCAGTTTACTTGGGTATTGTTAAAATAAAAATCCTTCTAGCTTGTGGTGACCAAAGACAGGATTCTACAACAGTGAATATTAACCCACGTTTTTACTTTTAGTTTCTTTCTGTGGAAGCCTTTGAAGTCCTGTCTGTAGACTGACTTTTTGACAATCAGAACAACTGATCATAGATCTTTTATATATAGATAGTTAGCTTATAGTTCTTTCTAGTCCTGCTGCTATAGGCTCAGACGGCTGGGGGACCAACCCCTAATGCGCTGAGACACTTTCCTCTTCTTTCTCTTGTAGTTTTGCTCTCTCTGTCCCTGTCTTCAGGTGTCCCCGGCTTTGGAGCTGTGCGTCCTACCAACTTGCCCAAAGTTTTCCACTCATCCCAACCGGTCAGGGCAGATGGCCGGCCACCCTGAGCCTGGTTCTGCTGGAGGTTTCTTCCGTTAAAGGAAGTTTTTCCTTTCCTCTGTTGCCTATAGCTGCTCAGGGGGGATTTGGTGGGTCTTCTTTAAATGTCTGTATAGTCTTGACTTTATTATATATAATGTCTTGAAATGCATTTGTTGTAAATTGGCGCTTTATAAATAAAGTTGAAGCAAATTGAATTGAATTATTAATTCATGTTTTTGTTTGTTTCAAAAGCAAATTCACTAATTGTCTCTATCACATACATCTTGATGCTAGATTTTTAGTAGCCTTAACATTACCAATCACAAGACAATCAGAGCCTGTGGAAAGGTTACATGCTCTTGTGCTAACTCAGCCAAACACAGTTATTAAGAATGTCAAGCAAGATTCTTTAGAGTTGAAAGAACAATTTCTAGATATTTCCCTGGCTTTGCAATATATCAGCAAGAGGCAAAGTTAGGTAAATTTAGATGTTTACAATTTGGGTTTCAAAATGCTGCTAATGTCATGCCTATACTATTGGATATCACTTAATACAGACTGAAATATCTTGATGGTTTGGCACGGGAAAGTTGATTGTAGATTCATTTAAGTTTTTCAACAGATGGTATCCCCAGGATGAACCCTACTGCACTTTTTGTGCCCTTTTTTCATCTAGAAATTGATGTTCAAACCCATGTTTTTTTTATAGAAAAACAACAGCACAGTTGATTGTGATTGTGAGTGCCCTCCTTGTCCCCACCCTACCCACTGCTGATGATCTGGATCAGGTGTGATCACTCAATCAGGAGCTGGAAGATACCAATTGACTTTAAATTACTTTACTCTACCCACTTCTGAGATGGTATGTTCTCGGTTCTGATTTACTGAACACACAGGTAATCAGTAGTGGGTAGGGAAAGTAAAGTTGGAAAATAAGTAGAGAAGTCGGCTTTGTCAACTAGGACTAAGAACCGGGCATCATTATAAAATACAACCTTTATTGTCATCAATGACAATAAATATACACCAGCTTCATTCCAGAGGCACAAAAAGTGCCAGTTTGTCCCGTCCCTTTGCGTTACAGGCTGATGCTTAAGGTGCTTATTTGTGTGGGAATGATGCACTGATCCTTTAGTGAAGAACAGAAACCCAACAATTTCTGATGCCTTCAGCAAAGCCGTAATATGTAAAGTGAGAAACTCATCTAGAGGTGAGGTTCGCTTTAATAATGACAATGATACAAAAGGTGACAAACATGGTTGCTATAGTAACAATGTATGTGTGTGACATGACTGTTTGTAGCATTTTGTTTTTATGCAGTTTGTCAGTTACTACCTAACCCTAAACCATGTTGTCTCTTAAAGTTAGCCGGAAGATTTTTTTATCCTAATTCTAACACAGATTTGTATGTACATGAAGTCACTTCCACGGTGTCAGCTTTTATTATGGTGTTCCCGGAGCAGCCAGTAGTGTTGCCAAAGGGCATCAATTTATAAATCTGATTTAATTCTAAACTTTTGACTCATCAAAGTAGCCACCTTTGGCAGATTTAACAGCTGAACACACTGGGTATTTTTTCAACAATCAAATATGTTCAAATCAAATATTGTTCAGAAAGTTCTTCCCAACTCTGTCGCAGAAGTTCCCATAAATGAGTGACACTTGTAGGTTGCTTTACTTTCACTCTTTTGTCCATTTCATCCCAAACCAGTTTAGGGTTTAAATCTAGAGACTGTGCTGGTCACTCAGTGTTTTCAAGTTTTACCATCTTGTTCCTTTTTCCTAAGGTCATTCTGACATAGCTTGGACTTATTTTTTGGGTCATTATCTTGCTGCTTGTTTTGGCCTGCACCCAGGTGTGATTACCATTGTCCAGCCCGTGCAAGTTCCCCAGATGAAACAAGTCAGTTTGAAAATGCCCCAAATGCTGATTTTATTTAAATGCGATCATACTCGTGTTATTGTCACTGAGCTGAGAGATCCCCAGATGCGTGTTGCAGACAATCTGTGCACAGTCACACTCATTAACTGTCTTTTCCCTTGTTTGCACATTAGCACCAGGTTTAAATATTTAGGTCAGTGTTCCTCTGATGTCCCTGTTTTCATCAAACCATGTGATGTTAATGCGTACAGCAGCACTGCAACCAGCAAGGGACACGGATTCAGCTCTCTTGTACACTCGGCACATCAAAGTCAAAGCATGTCTTTATGTAGATATAGGAGAGAAAGGCAAACAGTGAGGCTTGTCTGTGTTTCCCATGTATTCACTGTGGTATAAATCGGCTCTCATGCAGAATGGACGAAATGTAAGTGAGTAGACAAATGCTGAAAGAGCTGAAAGATAGCCAGAGGGCAGAGAAAGCCACAACAACAGGCTTTTTCCGTCTTTAAAAAGAAGTCGTATATTTCGTTAGAGGATGGATGAAAATAGCAACGTCTGTAATGTCTTTCTCCATTTCTCTTTCCTACACACTTTCTCACTATTCTCTCTCTCTCTCTCTCTCATTTTTGCACTGTCACTCTTTGTCTCTCATTCACTCGCTCTCCCTCTGTAACCAGATAGGTCTGTCCTATACTCCTACAGCTCTTTGATTGTTAGCTGCAGGTTTCAGATGCCTGTAGAGTGGCTGCACCTTCCAACAGGCAAATGATTGTGGAAGGATGAAACTCTAGAGGCCATCAATGGCTGTGACACACACAGGAACACACACACAAATTCACATGCAAGAATCACACACCTACACACAAACAGACAAAGACACACTGACACCATCCACACAGGCGCATACATACATCAGAGAGAGAGATTGGGTGTTGGAGTGGAATGGTTACAGTGGAGAACAATGAACAAACATCTGAGGCATTTCTCGCAAAACTATTATTAATCGCCCGTCCATTATCTTTAACCACTTATTCTGTTCAGGGTCACAGGGCGATGGAGCCTGTCCCAGCTATCACTGGGCAAGAGGCTGGGTCCACCCTGGGCAGGCTGTCAGTCTCTCTCAGAGCGAAAACAAACAGGCAACCATTCCCAGTCACATTCACATTTACGGACAATTCAGAATCACCAGTTAAACTGACATGCATGTGTTTGGACTTTGGGAGGAAAACAAATCTGGAGAAAATCCATGCGAGCACAGGAGAACATGCAAACTCCACACAAAAAGGCCACAGCTGGCACGCTGTACCAGGGATCTTATGGCTATCAAGTGCCACCACCGTGCTGCCCCATTATTAAACACAAACAAGTAATTATTAGTTTTATGTTTGTTATTATTATCGTTATTGTTGTTATATTTATAGCACTAGTCATCACTAAGAGCTAAAGCATCTGCTCTGTCAGAGAGCTGAACTGTCTTTGTATCAATCGGATGTTTGGAATTTTGATTGGCAAGAAACTGTCTCCAGACTTTTATATAAGCTTTAGATAATTTGGATATGCAAACCGTGGGATTACCTGACATTTAGTAGACCACATGATTTCTTTGGTAAACAAAGTTATCATTAATGATAATAATCATCAATTGTAATCTAATATTTATGTGAAGTTACGTAGAAATGACACCTACCACAGAGACCTGCTCTCACACATTCTGTGTGTTTCCACACTGTAGGAGCATGTGATGGATTGCCTGATGCTCCCTGCAGCTGACAGTGATGAAGCAGCTGTTGTGAGGAGCTCATTTGAAATTGAATGTTGTCTCGTTTCCCTGTGGTACGGGACTATTGAGGACAAACCCCTGCTGCACAACGGGGGGCACTGAATAAAAAAGCTGCTGGCTGAGTGAGTGGAAGATGGATGAGATGGTTTTACCCGAGTTCCTCATTTGATTGAGATTCATGCAGGCCTTCAAGATATGTGTAACTGAAGAGGTTCCAGGACGGTTTTTTTTTTTAAATCAAGGAAATGCACACACTGGACACCAGCAGGACTGAATCACTAGAGGAATATTGAGTTTTTTCAACAGTTTTTAATTGAAAGGGTTTCTGCAGACCCTCCACTTCTCAGAGTTATGCTGCCATCACTCAGTAAGTTAAATGGCCAGGTGACAGACGTCTGTCTCGAAGGTACTTGAGGGAGCGATCTGTTTGATTTTTTTCTCTCAGACGACATGCTGTAGCTATGTTAATTCATCTCTAGGACGGTGTGCTAAAGCTTTTTTCACCTGCAGGCAAGTACTGAGTTTTCCCATTCTAGACACTTCTGGTCACAGTTCACAGCACTGATGCATAAAGCAGCTAACATCAATACTTCTAGTAGTCATATAAATAATGTTTAACA
Organism: Channa striata; assembly: GCA_033026295.1. Taxonomy (NCBI): domain Eukaryota; kingdom Metazoa; phylum Chordata; class Actinopteri; order Anabantiformes; family Channidae; genus Channa; species Channa striata. Next base: position 2,287,201 of record CM065171.1, read on the forward strand.
TAACAATGCTAAAATTGTGTTGTATGTGCCCAAAAAGTGTACACTGGAAAGTCTGAAAGAAACCTATTTTGATGAGTTGAGTGAATTTACAGCAGTTCATTCATTAAATGCTTTATTTCAAGCCAAAAGACCTCACACATACTAAAAACCATGACAAGCTGCACAAATGTGTGTGTGTGATGATGTAATAAAACTAACAACGGTAATATTTGTTTTTATTACCCTCAGGCATCAACTGCGATGGTATTGATTACATTGCAATTTTACAAATAACTGAATAACCGAAACACCCCACTAAGTTTTCCCTTAACTACAAAGCTTTGCAGGTCATAATAAACCCACCCCAGCCCCCCGCCAAAGACGGTTCTTGGTTCCAGACCAGGAAAGAGTTGGTGCTACTCTGGAATTAGAGCCAGTTCTTTTGCTCTCAAAATGCAAAGAACTGCTTCCAAAGTAGACACTGGCTGCAGACCATTCCTGGAACTGGCTCAACAAGGGTAACCAAAGAAAGTCTGCATGCCTCTCAAATAATTCATTCATCAGTTCATTTCATTTTTTAATATTTTTGATGGGTCAGCTATATAATCAGCTCTGATGTATATTGCAGTGAATGAAGCTCAGATTTACTCACAGATCAGTCAGTAAGCCTGCCAGTATGATTGTCAATCAAATACGGGGTTAGTGGACTGGGAAAAACGTCCATTTGTTTTATAAAAGCAGAAAAGGTCCTCCATGAAGGACCGGCTTCTGGACGCTGGATTGTCAACACATCTTACTGCCTTTACTGGTCACTTGTCATGCTTTAAAGCTGTTTATTCTTTTAAATATCTTCTTAGAAACTACTTTTATCTAATTGAATATCCTAAACTGAAGAAATTTTCTAGTTTTTACTTTTTTCATTACATTATTATATATACATTATAACTTTGATGTGAAAGGTGAACATTTTCAGAGAAGGGAGACTCAGCGTGGGAGAAGACATAGGCTCTGAAGACTCCAAGAATCACACTGACTGAGAGCTGTATGGACTTTATTATGCTCTGAAATCAGCTGAGGTTAAAGGCTTCCTTAAAGGCATCATAGCTGAAACATTAGTCACAGGTCTGTGTTAGAAAATGAGCTCTGAGCTCATGAACCAAAGTCAAACGCTTCCCAACCACACCCACTTTCTACTTTGAAACATAAAAGACGCGCTGCTTGTCTGGCACTGGATGTAGGCTTTGCATTGAAGATACGTCATCTTCAGTGTAAAAGGTTAACTGAGCGAGAGCTACTGCGTTAATCCTGGGTCTTAGAAAAGGCAATTTGACAAAGTATTCAACTGTAACAGTGTCATATGTACTGGTGGACCCCATGTGTCAGGTAAAAAATGTTGTTCTCTGTGCCTTTGAATAGTACTCCCACACACATATTTAGGCAACTCAAACTACTTGCTTCCTGTTTAAGTTCATTGTGGGAAAAAGAAATGAACTTTGACTGCACATATAAGGCACGATAACCCAACCACCCAACATGACCTTCATCCATGGAACATAAATGAGCTCCACATGTGCAATCTAAAGCTTGAGTGAGCGCATGGGACAACATTTCACTGCTGACCAGACCAAAAAAAAAAAAAAAAAAAGGGCGAAATGGGTGATCACTTTTATGATTGCAGATGATTGAAAACTGCTTTTGCCCCCCCCCCCCCACACACACACACTGAAGTGAAGTACTCAACGATGTGTGTGTGTTTTGAGTGAATATGGTATGAGATGATCACAGAGAATTGTTGGCAGACAGACACATTCATGTTAACGAGGCCTACATGTATGGTGCAGCATGGTGGGCCATCTAATGAAAAGCAGACTGGTATGAGTGTGTATGTGTGTACTTGTTGAGTTGCATACCTCAGAGAGGAGGTGTGACACTATAATGCTCATTATTCCCCAATAAACACAAAGCACTTCCTGTTTCCAGACTTCATGCCAACAGGAAACAACAGGGGCTGCTGTCATGACACAGGTTACACTGATGGTATTAGTGTAAGCCAGGGGTCTCCAACCTTTTTTCCCCTGAGAGCTCATTACAAAATGAAAATGGCCAAGAGCTACTCATGTTTTGTAACATTTATGCTCATAGCTCATTTCGACCCAAACCAACTAATAAGACATCTACAACTCGCCACCTGTGAGTGTTTTGGGACAGCAGCACCCACTGCTCGTTGGGATAAGTGAGGAAGATACATGCTTTCATGTCAGGGTCTCCAAAAGTCTCCAATAAAACTAGAAAAGTTAAATTGGCAACATGGATCACCACTGGCTCCTTAAGCTTGACAGCTTACTGTTTGATTGACAACTAATTGTCTAATAATCATTATGTGTAAAAAAAAAGGGGGGGGGCGTTTATGAATTTGATTAGATTTACATGTAAGTTGGTTTACCTTGACCACTCAAATTTGACGAATTAAGTTTTAAAATGTATGTAGGATTCATTACCTTTTGGCAAGCTAAGTGGACGTGTTGGAGACCCCTGGTGTAAGCTAAAGCCTGGTTTATGGCTTCGTCGATACACGTGAACGGCTACGTGAACCGACAATCGGATACGTTCGCACATGTGTTCCTTTCATACTTGCACAGCAGACGTATGTTTCCATAAGAGGGCAGTATCATGTTTAACAAAACACAATTAGCTAAACATTTTGAAACAAATCGGAAAGAGAAAGTAAATTAACATATTGTACAATTTACAACAATTGATGTCTGTAAAGGCAAACGCTAATTTCAAGGATAAAATGGACCTGATGAACTTTTTCCAGACCTCTGCAGGAAGCTGATGTGAGTTCCAATGCGTTGCTGAGATCTGGGAGGTGTCTGCCTCTGTCGAGGCCTCTGCAACCGTCTGTGGCCTACGGTTACCCATAATTCTCTAGTCTGCATAGATCTGCGTCACCGTTTACGTGGATCTACGGAGAAGTATAGACCGGCCTCAACACACAGTCAGCAGACCCACAGCACCACTCGAAATCCATCAGGAACTACTTAAGGAAACATGAGCTGAAGCTTCTGGAACAAGCCCCAGAATGCTGTCTCAACACAACTGATAATGTGTGGTGGGATCATAAACAAATTGATTGTGACAATAGCAATTCTGCAGGGGTCATAGTAACTACTTTCAATTTAAATCTCAATAAATACAATGTAATTAGCCAAGGGGGACCCAATGGTTTGAACTCAGGAGCCTTGAGATGAAAAAGAAGCTCTTAATTTACATTTACAAGTTCTATGGTCATGAGCAATAGAAAGTGATTGTGAATGGAAGAAGCTCAAATTAGTTTAGTTCGTAAGGTGGACAGGCTTGGAGTAGAAATATCTGGAGGGAGCTCCAAGTAGAACTAGTGCTCCTTGACATCTAGAGGAGCCAGCTGCAGTGTATTGAGCATCTGACCTGGCTGCCTCCTGAGTGCCTGGATTGATGAATGGTAAAAACACTCAATATAGACTGTTGTTCCGCTTTTGATTACTGACCTGTGGACGGATGGCCCCCTGCTTTTGTCTCATCATTAATTCATACTCACTTTGGTGATTCTTGATTTTTACTCTCCCGTGCCCAGCAGGTCAAATTCATTGGTTTTGAGTGAATAACAGAGTAAAATGATGTATTTTTGTTTTGGATCTTTGTGTTTTAAGGGTAAAAACCAACATACCAGTGTAGGACAAGACAAAGTCAATGGTTTAAACCTAGTAAGAAGCTATTGAAGAAAATATTGAAGCTCCAAATGTGTAGTGGTTTCTCTTGTGGCCTGGCAGGAACAGGAGGAAAGGGGAATACATGAGTATCCCTCCCCAGGTAACCCTACCTGTCCCTGAGGAGGGAGTGCTCCTCCTCCCCTGCCCATGCACCACACAGTAGCTCCTCCATTAGCTGCAGCAATAGTCCTCCAGCACCGCTCCTGCCATTTGTTGGCCCTTTTGTTGTGATACCTACTTAAAATATCAAAGCAGACAGAGCCTTCAATGAGACATCTGAAAACTGAGAAACACTGGTTTTATGTGTCAATGCAGCACAATCCAACACCCCCGCCCCCATTTGGCATGTCATTCATACTCTGTCCCTCGCTCTCTCTCCATCTCTCTCATTCTCTCTTTGGCCCCAGCTTGCTCTATGCAGGTATTCGTCGTTGAAAAAGGCTTAGGGTGGGACATGAATGGTTGACATGGTTGGGAACCGAACAATAAGTAGAGTCAGGAAATCAAAGGCTTTAAATGCAGGAACCAGGTCAAAGGCACTGCCATTCCACTCTTGTGTGTGTGTGTGTGTGTGTGTTTGTGTGTGTGTGTGTGTCCAAGCCAATCATTGCTCTCACAAAGCAACTATGTGCACCAGATCTTCCTGACTCCTTCCTTTCTGAGTGATTAGGCTGACCAGACACAGCCTTAACGGCCTTCTGTGTGTGTGTGTGTGTGTGTGTGTGTCTGTCTGTTTGTGTGACATGGTCATTTGTGTATGTGTGTGATTAGGGAGCAGACAATTTAGGACCTGAGGCTATTCACAGCACCAAGCCAAGCTGACATTAGTTTCAACGTGCAACATGTGTGTGTGTGCGTGTCCTTTGCCCCCTGTGAAACTCTTCCTCTAGCTTTTCTTCACCAATTACACAATCACACACAACTGTGTGAAACTTGAACTATCTTCATAGTCTTGGTATGCATTTTACTTTGTGGTTTTGTCAGTTTTATTTTTTAAAACCATCCTTTGTTTTTCTACTTTTCCTTCTAAAAGAATCAGTTGGCAAAACCAGAGATGACATTTTTGTGACATTTCATCAGTTCCACTGCAGCACATTTTTGTCCTTGCCCTATCTGCTAGGTATGGGCTCTGTCTGGATGACCAGCTGCAGCCCAAACATCTGCATTCACACATAAGGTCTGAGACCCTAATGCACTGACCTGCATGTGCTACAAATTTAAGCCAGTGGCTTGTTTCATTCATCAAAGCTATGTAACATTTCAGTGGCCCATTCAAGCATTTATATAGAATGTTTTATTCCTTTCACTTTTTTCATAGTGTTCTTCAATCACTTGTTTTGTTTGGACATACATATACTTATCATGCAGAAGGTTGGTGGTGGTTGGGGTTTAAACTGATCTCAGTGGACACTGAAGGCCAGGATACTTCCACTACTCACAGGGCTGATGTATAGAGACCAACATGAGCTCCAGCATGTAATACAGAAGTAACCAATATCCTAACTTGCGTGCCTCACAGGTAAATGGTCTGCACTTATCTACCTATTGGGACTCAAAGCACTTTACTCTCCTTTTCATTCACCTATTTGCACTCACAATCACACACTGCACTTCTACCCTTTACCCGGAGTAACTACGTTGGGGTTCGGTGTCTTGCAGTTCAACATGTTCAACATCAAACCAACAACCCTGGGATTGGCTCACAACTGCTCTACCTCTTGTTCCACAGTCACCAAGGGAGAACAATGACAAAGAGCACTTTAACATGTAGCAAGGAGGGACCAGCGGTCGAACATCTGCATTACAAACTGAGCTACAGCTGCCATATAAACTGTACGCTGTAGATCACTACAAAGTGGAGCCTATTCCAGCTGTCACAGGGCGAGAGGCAGGGTCCACTCTGGACAGGTCTCCAGACAACCATTCATACTCAAATTCACACTTACTGCCACTTTAAAGTCTTTAATTAATCTAACATGCATATTTATGGACATATTTATGGATTGGGAAAAAATCTGAAAACATGAAATGTAGAATGGGAGGCTTTAACTATCAAGCTCCTCTCCTGTTGAACTAGCTCCCTGTTTAGATTCGGGAATCAGACGCTCTATTATTAAGACTAGGATCAAAACCTTCCTCTTTTATAAAGTTTATAGATAGTTCTAGTCGTGCTGCTATAGGCTTAGACTGCTGGGGGACCAACCCCTGAGACACTTTGCTCTGGAACTATCTGTCTTCCAGTGCGCAGCTACTGGTCTTGCCAACCTGCCAAATGTTTTGTTGTTGCTTTTCTTGTTCTTTTCTTTTCTCTCTCCACTTTCCACTCACCCCAACCTGTCAAGGCAGATGGCTGCCCACCCTGAGCCTGGTTCTGCTGAAGGTTTCTTCTGTTAAAGGGAGTTTTTCAGCTCCAATGTTGCCTATGGCTTGTTACAAGTGAGGTGCAACACAAGCAAAAATCTAAGTCAATGATAAAACATCAAAGCAAAGTACTATCAGAAGAAGTGTTGTTGCCTCATGAGTACAAGAAGGAGTAGAAAAGAGGTTTTCGTTTGTGCAAAGGAAGAGTTTTGTTTTCAGCTGTTTTTTAATAAAATTGAGGTTGCTGAGCATGCAGTGTTTGGCAGTTCATTCCACCATCGTGCAGTCACTAAGCTGAGTTCTCCTTGGTGTGTTCCGTGTGGTGCTGGAATCACCAGACGTCGTTTTCTGGCAGAGCGCAGAGGAATGGAGGGGTTGTAGACCTGAGTGATAAAGTTAAGGTCCAGGGGAAGAAGTATAGATGGAAAAAAGAAGAGGACCAAGGACGGAGGACTGGTGGAGAGCTTATAAGCATTAGAATCATGGCCCTGCCTGGATACCTTGAAGGGTCGTCACTGTTGTGAGAGAAGTGTTGATTATCTGTGTAATGGCTGGTATTAGTGTAGGTGCAACAGCTTGAAGAAGAGTAGAGGGGTTCGGATCCAGAGAGCAGATGGTCAGACAATTTGAGAGGAGGAGGGTGGATACACCGTCCACTGAAAATGAGAGGAGCGATGCACCTTTGGATGATGTTAGCAGGATGTCATCATCTGGAGATAATGGAGCTGATGGCTGCCACCTTGTTTGTGAAGAAGGAGGCAAATTGTCGGCTGTGAGACAGGTGGATGGCAGAGGTGGAGGTGGGTAGAGCAGTGATTTTAAAGTGGAGAACAGCTTTCTGGTGTCTGTGGTGTTGCTGAGCTTGTCCTGGTAGTATTCAGTCTTTGCCTTAGTGACACTGTGAGAGAAAGATATAAGCAAATCCTGATAATCAGCAAGAGCAGATTGAATCTTGGATTTGCGCCACTACACACTCTCAGCACTCTTGAGCATGGTGGGTTTTTCATGGACCTGTTCGGTGAGCCACAGTTTGGAAGCTGAAGGGTGAATGGGCCTTGAAGATGTCAGGCAGAGACTGTCCAAAAAGCATGAAAGGGTATTACAGAGGCTGCCCATGGCTGAGTCTGTGTCGCGGGTGGACAGATCCTGCGGTGAGGGCAAAGTTGCAGAAACCAGTGATGAAAACTTCTCCAGGCTGAGAGATCTGAGGTTGTGGCGGAACGTTACCAGTACGTTAGGAGAATGTGACGGTCTAGAAATGAAGACTGTGAGCTGAATGAGGAAGTGATCTGATAAATGCAGAAGAGTGACAGAGATATAGTCCATATTGCTTGCTTTGTGGGTCGGGGGAGTGGAGACCAGTCCCAGGGCAAACGTGTGCAGAAGAGCAAGCACTGCCTGAGGTTTATCCAGGTGGATGTTGAGGTCATACAATACTCATTATTGGAACATTGGCACGTTCCGGCCTGGTAGCTCAATGGATAGAGACGCTGGAGGGCAAAATGGACAATGTGGGATCAAATCCCGGTGTTGGAAATCCCAGCCTACCTGTAATCCCCAGCCTCCCCACCAGGTGTGTCCCTGAGCAAGAAACCCAGCGCCAGCTCCCTGGGCGCCAAACCGTGGCAGCCCCCTGCTCCCTCAAGAGGGATGGGTTAAATATGCAGCAGTAAACTTCACTGTAACATGTATGTGCAAATGTATATGTTATCAATGTGATGAAATAAAGCTTCTTCTTCTACGACTGTGTTACTTCTCCACTCAGTGACAAGTAGTGTAAAAAGTTGCAAATTAGCTTGTAAAAATACATGTAGCTTGTTATTTTTACTTTTGTTGTCATCGCAGTAAAAACTGATTTGACATCTGACTTTCACACATCACTATTAGCAGCACCACAAGCAGTAAGCTAGCTTGGAAGGATGTAATTGGCTGGAAATATTCGCATTATTGATTTTGTCAGTACAGAAGGTAATAAGAACATTATTGTAACATGTAAATTCAGGGCAGGTAGTGGCGAGATTCTTTCCACTGTGAATAATGTGTCCTCAAATGTCTTAAAGAGAACAACAATGCACCTGACAGTGGTGAGTTTGTGGTTGTATGTGTGATAAAATGTTACCAATATTCACCAATGACTCTGTTCATTTTTTACACTTTAAGCCTTTGTAAATGTAATATAATAAGTTATGTAAGAAGTTACTTGTGACAGTAAGTAACAAGTAATATTATTAATTTTGACCAGAGTAACAAGTATCAAACAATATATGACAGTTTTTTGAGTTTGGCTGGAAACCTGCGGCCATTGTCTTGAAATGAAAAATATCTTTATTTCTCTCTCTACAGACTGTGTCAGAGTTTTGTTTCTTCCAGGATTTCTTGGGATTGCTGCATTGATTTTGTGATCTACATTTCAAGGCTTCCATGACACTTTATTGTGCGGATGGCAGGTGTAATGATGTGCAGTGTTTGATTTGCAAAAAAAAAAAAAATCCAGTGTGATGGTCAAAAAGCTGAAGTTTGACAAGTTAACCTTTTATATAAAAGCCACATTACATTTATCAGGATTTAGTCAAAGTCAGATTAAACTTCCAGGGGGACATGATCTTTTATACTCATACACAGAAACACCAGAACCATTTTGTTGTAAGCAAATTACGCAAGGCCACAAGCTTAAGATGTTATCACGCTGTTATATTATCACCACCATAGTGACGGGTGAGTAGGGATCTGCTTTATGTGGTGGGAGGCTTAGTAGATCATTATCATGCTCTACTGTGTTATGTTTTTTTAGGCACTAAAAGATGATGGTTACGGTTAGGGAAGGACTGAGCGTGGGGGTTAAAATCCAGAAACAACAGAAGTAACATTAACTTGAGATATCAAATGGGACATAAACCGGCATCTGTCCTCTCAAAGTCCTGTAAGCAAATGCAACTGTGGCACCTCTAATATTGACTGCCAGGTATTCACCACCACACTCCATGATAATAACTACAGCAGTAGACAGTAGGTGACCTACCAAACCATACTTGTCGCGGTTGTGGCTTTGGTCTGTTCATAGTATTCTGTTACCCAAACCACCTACTTACCTCTGCTCTCTTCCATAGATTCCAGTCTTGCTGCCTCCTCCTCCGGCCTCCGGCCTCAACTGTAGTAAACTCTACTCCGATCTTTAACTTTGCCTGTCCATTCCCAACCATTATTTTTCAGCAAACTGTCCTACCATTATTTTGTTGTCTTGCATTTATATTCTTTATTTATGACAGAAGTATCTATTATCCAGGAGGTGACTGCTTCACATGCTGGCAGCCTCAGTAGGTAAATATCATGTTATACTATGTTTAAAGAATACATGCTTTAAAGTACATTTAGGCACAAAAATTAGAAACTAATTGACCCAAACTGATGTCTCCTGTGTTTTATGACCCCTCTGCCTCCCTGGCAACACTTTGTACACTATGAATTATATACAATTAGTTGCTAATGTGCAGCTAGATGCTAGATGTTGCTAATTTCCAGAAGCTCTCACTCAGAATAAACATCGCGGCAAGCAGGTGACCTGCCAAAGTATATGGGCTGAAAATGATAACTCGCTGTTTGATAACTTAAATGAAGTAAAATATGGGATTATATTATTATAAATGAAAGTTGCAAAGACCAAAGCATTTCTTGGTTTGATGACTTCAGGAGTGATATATCCTAGGCTCTCTATCGTTTTTCTCCCTATCATTACAATTTATAAATCTGGATTTTTAGGTTTTTCCTCTTTAAGTTTAACTTAGCAAATGGGATGATTTCTCCAATCTTTTTTTGGAATACCTAGCTTTTCATTTATTGTTTAAAAAAGCTTTAGTTAAGTGTGTGAAAAGATCTTCTAAGTTGATGAGGAACCAGCATCAAGGTATTTATTCAGCTTGTTCACTGCCAATCCCTCAGTGTTATGCTGGCTGTGTGTGTGTGTGTCCTTGATGTGGTTGCTCCTGATCTATTAGAATGTGTTTCTGCTGCCTGCAACATGAGCTTCCTCCGTGTCACTGCATTGGTGGTAATGCGCGTACAGCCATGTGTGTTCGAGCTTCTTTCATGCTTATGTCTGTTGGTAAGCTTGAATGACATTGGTTTGTTTCGACATACGACATCACGACAACTTCCTGTTCCATTTTTGACCACATCTGAGTCTTTTCCCGCAGTGTCAGAAAGGTTGTGACTTTGTGAGATTCATTTGAGGATTTTTTTGGATGTCACCAATAACTTCTATAAAGTCTTATATAGACTAGTTTGCTGTGAATATCTCGTTATTTCAATTATGTTTATATCACAATATCTACTACATTCAAAATGTTCTGTTTCTAATAATACAAATCCTTGTAATTGTTTGGAGTAATTTCTATTTCAAGAAATCATATTATGCACAATTTCAAGTTTTAGTTTAGTTTAATCTTAGATTAGATTAATTTACATTGGCCTTAATGCAGTGTTTTTTCTTCACCTCTGTGTTAAATGGTTTGTTTTAACTCCTGCCTTATTAAGGGCCCATTCACCCTAAATTGTTTTTCTTCTTATTAGTCAACCTGTGGGCCAAGCAGAACATTGTGGTTATACTAACCCCAAATAGAGGTTCATTTGTGTAATTCTAAACTAATTTATTTCCTACCTATAAAAAAAAATGCAGTTGAACTTGTTGACCTATGTTGAACCTCCACCTCAATCTTGTGAAAATCACAATCCAAAAATGGCTTCACAAAGCAATGGACATATTGTGTAGGGTAATTACCCTAAGCGATGTTGCCAGGAGGTGGGTAGGATGGATGGTGGGTGCACAAAGTGTGTGGTTTTGTTTAAAAGCAAATAAACACTTTGTGGCTAAACTTATTATTAAGTACTTTTTCTATTAAGCCAGCCCACAATCTTTTTGTAACTTTAACCAAATGCTGGGAATGCTTAAAATTAACAAAGTTCACTGATGCTTTGGTCACAAAAATTGTTAATTGTGAACATATTCTTTTTATTTTATGAAAATAACATAATCTACGGTAGTTGCACTTCTGCTCCCTATGTAGCATATTTTCCATTGTAGTTTAGCTGAAAGTGCTTCACTTTTGTCACTTGTACAAAACATATGTTCAGGTAAAACCTGAGCGATAATGTGACTGCTTACACTGCTGCCTAACTCAAGTCTCTTTAAAAGTTCTAAATATTTTAGCAACTGAGAGAACGTTTCTTATACTCTGAAATCCTGTTATGTGTATTGTAAATAGACATCCTAGGGGGGACAAGAGAGGTACATGCAAGTTTCCTCTGTGAAAAAGCATAAATTAATGTCAAATGAAAGGCTGGTGTAGACATGGGGTTGGCTGACAACTGATCAGGGTCAGTCAGGCTAGTTTGTGAGATTTCAATTAGGTCTGTAAATTAAATGAGACTGTGTCACCAAACACTTACTTCACCTTTCTTTCTTCTTGCAGTTTTTCCTCTGATTTCCAAACTCCATAATGTAGTTAGTGGTAGGACAGGCTCCCACATGACGTTCTTCTGCAACATCTTAAATATACGTAAAGGCGGAGAATCTGTCTCGTGCCATGTTACCTCATTTAAAACAAACATTTTCATATGATTATGTTAATTCGTGATTTGTAATGCCGAGTTTTTAAAGTCAGCTCCAGCACAAACATGCAGGTGCCTACAGGTGGACAGGTGCTACATCAATTACACACGTCGCCAGACGATCCTTTTTCCAAGCTGACGATAAGCTTTACTCAGAGATGCATCACTTAGCAGTCCTCACCCATTAGCAGTGTGTTGGTTCAACTGCAGAAGGTAGAATAGAAGGTAGGGAGTCCTGACATTAAAGTGATCGTACTCATAAAAGCAGTAACTCAAATCATCATCTGTATCTCAACAATGACATAGTTTAGCAAACCTAATGGTCCTGACAGGATGAAGTTCAGACACACTGATTTTCCCCACAGCACAAAACCGCTGTTCTTTATATATAAACTTTAACAAATATTAAATAGACTGCTCTTAAATTTGGATAAATTTTGTCCTCTCAGGATAAATTATATTAATGATAATGATGGTCTGACTTGTCAATAAGTGCACCATCAGTTCAAAACGTCCAAGAATTTAATTTCTGACCAAATGCCTGCATAAATAACACTGTTTCCATCATATTGGTGACATCAGAACCACATGCAACCATTCTGGCTGGGCCAGAGTCCAAACTACATAAAATTCCAAGTCAAAGATTGGAGAAATGTCTGACACAGAGCTCTCATTTGATGTCTACCTCAGTGAAATTAGGCAGTTACACCCAAATGTACATGAAGTTTCTTGTTAAAGAAAGATTTCACTGTCCTTTTGCTTTGTCATTTTCTAAACTAATCGTAATATTAACATCCCTCATACAGACACTAAATCATCTGCCCTGGTAATGTGTGTCTGCAAGCTGCATTAGTAGTCTGTGTTGAAGAAAGTTCACTCACTGGGGGAGTGGGTCTGGCTGATGTGGTTTTATTAGTGATGCCTCCTTTAGCTACAGGAAGGAATCTGTATGAATCACATTTCAGAGTTTACCGCTAACGGTAGAACTGAACCAGTTTAATATACTGGCAGTTAGTCTGAACTTTGGACTAATGAGTGACAGATTTTTAAAGAGAAGTATAAAACTGTTATTTATTATTTTTATTTTTATACCTTTACCCAAAGTAAACAGCCTTTCCTTCTGAAGTTTAATGATATTATTAGGTCACAATGCTTGTTTAGAGAGTGTTTGTTTTCAATTTGTAAGATCGCAGCCCTGGAAGTTGAGAATGGCTCTTTTGGCGATTTTGTTCCTTTGTTCATTAAAACCATTAGGCCTGACTATGATCCTTCCCTTCTGAAAATAAAGGCAAAAGGAGAAATCTCTTGAAAAATCCTGTTGTGCATCTCATGAAATGAAAACTCTTCCTTTCATAAACTCCCAAATGTTTGGTCCTTGACTTAGATTTTTGATGCCTTTTACCTCAGTTGTAGGTTGCTTTGGAAGAAAGCGCCAAATGATCATTAGCTGTAGCTTTTGCCACACACTGAATGTGAGTGGGAACAAATAGTCAGTTTTAGTGCCTGAATGACGATTGTTGAATATAATATACATTTTGTAAATGGCAGACGTTCCCCTATGACAGTAATGCAAACCCATTCAGCTCATTTTATTATAGGTATAACTGTCTGATTGGATATGGTTTCACATTTTTAACAAACTAATTATTAAATATCACCATGCTCACATCCTAAACCCAGTTGGTAGTTTTTTGCTTTTGTTCTACTACCGCTCATTCATTTAGCAAATGACCCGAAAAAAATCTCTGTTCCTGTTTGTTTTCTGTTGCACGTTAGACCTGCTCCAGCTGCTGCTTTCAAATATGTTTCCTAAACTCTCTAATAGCAGGAGTGAAACCTGGACATTCCGGTCGTTCAAGTTACTCGTCTCATTGGAGTGTTACTGTAGGTGAAATATTCCTTTAGTGTTTCTGCTTGTTGTTTGTTCTTCCCGAGCACTTCGGCTTGATTCTTCCTTCACCTCGCATGTTACACCACTTGATTTTTGTGTGTGTGTGAGTGTGTGTGCTTTAGTGGGTGTGGTGGCTCGTTTGAAGTCCGTGCTTGTTGCGTCTGTGTGTGGTGAGACAAACTGACATACACAGGCCGACACGGATGGACTGACAGACTGTGACAGGCCAAACAACAGGTGTGTCTTTTGAACGTAACCCGCTGCCATACGAACGCCCTCTTTACCTTTAGCCCTGCTGATTCTTGTTTTCATCAGCAAAAGAAAAGACTTCTCCTCCTCCCCGTCGCTGACTCTTTCATCTGTTGGAGAGACAGACAGCCTCTCTCTCTGTGCCTTTATGTCTCTCTACTGTCTCTTTTCATTCATGCTCTCGTTTCTTTACTTAGTTATGGCTAGACCCGGGCTGCACATCACTTTGCCCTGTTACTTAACTTCAGGTATCAGCCAATTGCAGCCCTCCGCTGTGTGATGGAGCTCAACCCTGCCCACAGGGGATCAATACACTTTGATCAGGTGTTTACATATGCAACGTGCAGGAAGTATTCAGGTGTTTTACTGAAATATAAGAAGTAGCATTACTGCAAAAAGTACACGTTTCAATTTAATGTCAATTTAATTTAAAAGTACACAATTGTTTTCATCATTTACTAGATGTTTGTAGCAAAAGTACTTATTTAACAGGACCATCTTAACTATATTTCTGTAGAATTAGCTACAATAGATTAATGTTTTTATCATTTTGGTAAAAATAGAGCTGTCATTTTATCTATTTTTTTATTATAATTTATACTATTATAATATATATTGTGAATCTGTAAAGGAACTTTTATCCAGTATTTGCTGTTTTAAACTGCAGTGGAATAAAAAATACATACAAGAAGCATTATGTACGCTTATAAAATAAAGTATTTGAGTAAATGTAGTTACTTTCAATTGTTTTTTGTGTACAGATCATAGCTCATAATAGAATTGAATTATTTTTAATGGAGTCTAAATACTCAAAATGAATCAACATCACCTATCCCATCCCCCATTGGCTGGACTTTTGTTCTTAATGTGCAGTACTGCTCCACTCTGCATTCATTCATTCAGTCATTCATTCATGCATTCAACCATTCATTCATTAATCATTTTGTTGTTTACACAAAGTGAGCAATATTCAGCTGGTGATGCTTCAGCATTGGCTATATCTGAAGGACAAGAAGTACAATGATTAGAGAGTTACCATAAACAGAAATCAAATGGAAAACATATTTGAAGCAATGAGTATGATAATCTGTCACTTATCATAATCTTAAGGGAACCTGACTTTTTCCCTATGCTCAGAGGGACAGGTCAGGAGTACTTTGCCACCACTTCCACAAAAGCAGAGGTTTTTAACTTCAAATGTATTAATGCTAGATGTAGAAATACTGTGGTAGAGCATTAAAATGTTTTTGAATAAAATTGTAGCTATTAGAAAAAATCACCAGATGCTTCCCATATATACAACAGAATTAGAATCACTAAGGCTCCAATCCCTTTTGGACTGCTTTTTACCCATAGATCTCACTGAGCTGACTTCAACTATTACGCCATGTCTGCTAGAACCTATTCCAGTTAGACTGCTCAAGGATGCTCTACCCTTATTAGACACATTCATATTAGATATCATTAATCTATCCTTAGAAACAGGATATGTACCAAAGGCTTATAAGGTGGCTGTAACCAAACCACTACTTTAAAAACCTTGTCTTGATCCAGGTGTTTTAGCCAATCACAGACTGATATCCAATGTCCCCTTTATTTCTTAAATATTTGAAAAAGTAGCTGCAAAGCAATTATGTGACCACCTGCGCAGAAACAACCTGTTTGAAGAATTTTAGTCAGGATTTAGGGTTCATCATAGCACAGAAACTGCACTGATTAAAGTCACCAATGATCTTCTTCTGGCTTCAGATAATGAACTTGTTTCTATACTAGTTCTGTTAGATCATAGTGCTGAATTTGACACTATTGACCACAAAATTTTATTACAGAGATTGGAACATGTAATTGGGATTGAAGGAACTGCACTAAGTTGGTTTAAATCTTATTTATCAGATAGATTCCAATTTGTTCATGTTAATGAGGAATCACGCACACAAAAGTTAGTTATGGAGTTCCACAAGGCTCTGTGTTAGGACCAATACTCTTTACTCCATACGTCTCCTCTAGGCAACATTATTAGAAACCACTCCGTTATTAAAATACATTTCCATTGCTATGCTGATGAGACACAGTTATATCTATCTATAAAACCAGATTAAACAAATCAATTAATCAAACTACAAGCGTGTCTAAAAGACATAAAGACAAAAGGTATTGTGTTTGGGTCTAAAAATCTCAGAAACCTATTGTCCAACCATTGTTACTTTAGATGACACAACTCTGGCCCCCAGTAGTACTGCAAGGAATCTTTGAGTCATTTTTGACCAGGATTTGTCATTTACCTCACACATAAAACAAATCTCTAGAACAACCTTTTTCTACCTACGGAACATTGCCAAAATTAGGAGCATCCTGTCTGAAAGTGATGCTGAAAAACTGGTCCATGCATTTGTTACTTATAGATTGAACTACTGTAATTCTCTACTTTCATGCTGCCCCAGTAACTCTCTAAAAAGCCTTCAATTAATCCAAAATGCTGCAGCAAGATTACTAACCACTTCAGTCTCAGAATGCAGGCCTACTTGTGGTTTCCAGAATGGGAGGCAGAGCCTTTAGCTGTCAAGCTCCTCTCCTGTTGAACCAGCTCCCAGTCCAGATTCGGGAAACAGACACCCTCTCTACTTTTAAGACGAGGTTCAAAACCTTCCTCTTTGATAAAGCTTATAGTTACTTACAGTCCTGCTGCTATAGGCTTAGACTGCTGGGGGAACAACCCCTGATGCACTGAGACACTTTCCTCCTCTTACCCCACATTTACTGTATATGTCACCACTGTATGACTCTATGTCTTCTTTCTCCTTTAGTGGTTTTTCTCCCTCTCTCTGTCCCTGTCCTCAGGTGTCCCCGGCTTTGGAGCTGTGTGTCTTCCAGTGCGCAGTTACTGGTCCTACCAACGTGCCCAATGTTTGGTTGTTGCTTTTTTTGCTCTTTTCTTTTTTCTCTCAGATGTCCGTCCACTCTGAGCCTGGTTCTGCTGGAGGTTTCTTATGTTAAATGGAATTTTTCCTCTTCACTGTTGCCTGTAGCTGCTCAAGGGGGATTTGTTGGGTTTTCTCTAAATGTCTATAAAGTCTTGACTTTATTATGTAAAGTGAATTTGTTGTGAATTGCCACTATATAGATAAAGTTGAATCGAATTGAAAAAAAATAAGTTATCAAATCTTCTGGAGCAAAAGCATATTTGTTTTGGAAATGTAAAGACATTGTGAAGTAAAGTAGAAATACCTCAATATTGTGTATGACAGCAGGTTCAAGCTGTCATGTATCGATCTGCATTAAAGTATTTTCAACAATCTATACTGCTTTTTGTTTCTCAGACGGCTCAGCATTTTAGCTTTCTTATCCTTACTGTTCATTGATTGTTCTTTTGGATTATGTGCACAGCACCTGCACTTTTAACATCTTCAGTGAACTCATTGCAATTTTTAGTTATATGTCAGGGTCTTATGATTTTTTTTGCTGCCTTGTTGGAAAATAAATTCTTCGTATTTGGTACTAAAGTCCTGATCTAACCTCAACAGAAACAGTTAAGGGGCCGGTGTTGTGGTGGGACCCGGTGGGTAACTGCAGTGTGATAGAATGAGAAGGAGACAGGGAGACAGAGATGGGACAAATGACAGGCTTGCCGACCCACACTGGGCCGGTCAGCTCACTTTGGTGGGCTGAGGGAGCTGATGCAAAAATTGTACAGCAGCCCACAGGAAAGTTCCAGATACTCCAGATGGTTCGTCTGCCCTTCAGTCTGCTTGTATGTTAGGGTTAGTACCTGACATTAGTATCTCGCTAAGGCCGACATTGCCTTGACCAGGGGAGCATTTAGTCTATTTCAGGTTTCAGCTGTTGCCATATGAATTAATACAAACCTTCTCCAAATTGACTGATGCTAATTTTGCAGAGGAAACTGAATAAAAATAGCACCCACCGATGAAAAAAAGAATGGGCCTATCAGGAATGGAGAGGTCCTGGGCCAGTGGTCTAGTGATATTTCTTGTTTAAAATGTCACACTTAAAAGACACAAATTATGTAGTAATGCATTACAAAGAGCTGCAAAAATAACCACAAAAAGCAACAAAGCAATTCAGAAAAAATGCAAAGTGAAAAAAAAAGAGATGAATCTATACAAAAGAGGTCAGTGGTGTCTGTGCACAGGGAGATATTTTCTCATTGATACGTCAGCCATTCACGCTCACATTCAACCACTCACACTCACACACACAACCATTCACAATTACATTCACACCTATAGACAATTCAGAGTCACAAATGAACCTTACATGCACTTCTTTGGACTGTGGGTGGAAACTAGAGTACAGGGCTGCAGCTGGCCGGGGATTTGAAGCTTGGATTGATAAAGTTCTTTCCATTTTTCAATTATAATAAATAGACTGATGTTTCTTTTGTATCTACTGGTGTTTCATTAATGAATGATCACTGAGCATTTGATTTCCACATGCTCTTTTTGATGTTTCACTGGCTGCTCACAGACTGGAAGGACTGGTCTGAAACAGTCGAGTCCAGTAAGCAAAGCTACTGTGCCACCTAGCTTCAGAGTGTGCTGCTGTCCTTCAGGCCACACACACTTTACAGTTGTGTCTGAGTGTTTCCACTGGAGAGAAGAAAGACTTGATGCTGTTTGTGCCTGCTGAGAGCCCCTGAACGTCTCCATGTTTTATTGTCTTTCCCCAGACTGACAGCAGACAGACTGCGTGGAAAAAACAGGAGGTCAACACATAATGTAATGACAGGAGGGAATGGATTTAAACCAGAGGCATAATTTCCAGTGAGGATGGGGGCAACTCCGAATTTTTGTGGCCCTAGGTTTTTGCCAGAAAGGCGTCATATTTGGTGGAGTACTCAATAAATCTGGGTTGAAATTAATGTTTCTGCGTTTTCCTTGAGTAAAACAAATGATTATTATTTAGTGCAGACTAGAAGCAGAAGAAGCTGAAAAAACTTCAGATAACACAGTTATTACCTGAGTAACACCCTCTCTCTATAATTTTACAGCTTTTTATTACCAACTGTGTCGATAAATGTTCCTGAAGCTTGTGAGAAATCAGGAATGAAACTGGAGTCTTTGTCCTGTTCAGATTTTATAAACCAAGCAGCACAGTTTACGCTCCAGTAACGTCAAATAATAAGGAAACACACAAAGCCAGCAGTGTGCTGTACCGCACGTCTGAAAAGGGGCTTTAGATTTGTGTCAGAGAGCTGCAGAGAAGCAGCTGAGATTATGAATTACATGTGTGAACTAATGGGAACAAGTCAGACCAGGTCTGTTCCAGTCTGGCTCAGTTTTAGTTGACAGTGGGCAGATTAAATCACAGTGTGTGATATGCAAAGAGTCTAATCTCAGGTCTTCCCTCTGTAGGCTTCACAGTCCTACATACCTCTCGATTTCAGCCCAGCTGCTGCTTGGCATCCCTGTTTGTTCTGGAACACGTGACAGTTGTCCTTTTCCTCGGGCGTGTGCTTTGTCTTGTCTTTGTGGTTTTTAGCTCGTCTTTCTGCTTGTCTTGAGCTTTAAGGAGCTAAAGAGATATATTTCTTTTCAAAACTGATCCGCATACATTAGTCAGAAGCAAACACTGTACATTAATAAACTGTTGTTGTCTTACACCAATTTACCACAACTGTCTGTTGTTGAAATCATTAATTTTATTTTTACACTGTGATTCATTTTATTCAGTTTCGATCAGAAAAGCTCTGCTGCCTTAGAAAGATTGGTTAAAGATTATCTCCAGTCCCACATGCTTTTCTGCACTGTCCATACAGCCATCACCCCCCATAACAACCAAATTCAGACTATGACTGTTCCCCCACCAACTAAATTACTTAAACAAAAAAATGAACAAAAGAGGAGTTAATCATTATAACCTAATGAAAGTTAAGACTAATCCTCTTACAGAACAAAAGCCCCTAACAATTAAATATGACTTATTAAATATCAGATCTCTCTCTTGTGAATCTAAGTTAGTAAACGACTTAATAAGGGACCATTATTTTGTCTTACTGAAACTTGGTTGCAGCAGAAAGAGTATCTCAGTCTGAACAAGTCAACCCCCCAGATCATATTAGTTATCATGTTCCTGGAAGCGAAAGCCGAGGTGGAGGAGTAGCTGCAATCCTCCATTCAAGCTTCACAGTAAACCCTAGACCTACTCATAGTTACAAGTCATTTGAGATCGTTACTCAGTAAGAGCACAAGAATATCAAAATCGTAACTGATTTTTTACAGCATCCCTCACTGTCTTTGTACCCCCACACACACACAAACACACACATATATAAATAAACATATAAACATGAATAAAAGTTAAAAAAAAAACTCACTCTCTTGCACAGATGTATGAAGCCAGAGAGAGAGAGAGAGAAAGAAAGACAGAGAGAGAGAGTGAGAGATATTGCTTTTGACTTGCAGATAGTTGATGTCACAAAAGCTCAAAAACTGAAAGTCATTGTTGCCCAGCAACAAATAGCAAAACAACAGAATGTTATTTTATGTATGTGACCTTTAGATGACACACAGCTCTATCTATCTCTGAAACCAGATGAAACATGCATGCCCAAAACACAAGGAAGTTATTTTTGACCTAACCCCTAACCCCTAACCCTGACCCTCACACGTAAAGCAAATCTCTTTCTTCCACCTACAGAAAATTGCCAAAATTAGGAGCATCCTGTCTCAAAGCGATGGTAAAAAAACTAGTCCACGCATTTGTTACTTCTAGGTTGGAGGACTCTATCTGCCTACTTTCAGGATGCCCCAGAACCTCCCTGAATAGCCTGCATATAATCCAAAATCCTGCAGCAAGATTACTGACTAGTATTAGCAAGCAAGATCATATTTCATATTTTTCCTTCACTAATATCTCTCCATTGGCTTCTCACAAAATCTAGAATAGAATTTAAATCCCTCCTTTTTACATATAAAGCACCAGACCACTTCGGTCTCAAAATGCAGGCCTACTTGTGGTTCCCAGAATGGGACGTAGAGCCATCAGCTATCAAGCTCCTCTCCTGTTGAACCAGCTCCCAGTCCAGATTCGGGAAGCAGACACCCTCTCTACTTTTAAGACTAGGCTCAAAACCTTCCTCTTTGATAAAGCTTATAGTTGGTTATAGTCATGCAGCTGTAGGCTTAGACTGCTGGGGGACCAACCCCTGTTGCACTGAGACACTTTCCTCCTCTCACCCCACATTTATATGTCACCACTGTAGAACATTAACTCTGTGTCTTCTTTCTCCTGTAGTTGTCTTTCTCCCTCTCTGTCCCTGTCCTCAGGTGTCCCCGGCTTTGGAGCTGTGTGTCTTCCAGTGCTCAACTGCTCTCTCCACTTTCCGCTCCCCCCAGCCGGTCAAGGCAGATGTCCGCCCACCCTGAGCCTGGTTCTGCTGGAGGTTTCTTCCGTTAAAGTGAGTTTTCCCTCTACACTCTTGCCTAGGCCGTGCTCAAGGAGGATTTTTTGGGTTTTCTTTACATATCTTTATAGTCGTGACTTTATTGTGTAAAGTTCTTTCAGATTACTCTGTTGTGAATTGGCACTAAATAAATAAAGCTGTGTGTTCTAGTTAACTAATAAATTGCTGAAAACTGTTGTTGGTTCCCCTCATGTAACAAAGATCTACAAAAATGAGTCACAAACTGTCATTTTCAAATTAACATAGAAAAATTGTGTTCTTAACTTACTCTTTCTCTATTACAGTCACAACCACAGACATAACGATTCAGCTGAAGTAAACCTTTAAAGGTTTAAACCTTTAACCTAAAACTGATGAATTTGAAAATTAAAGCTGTTTATTCAAACTGATTTGCATCAGTTTGAATAATTGAGGTAAAATATTACAGACTTTATATTTGTTGTGTTAATTTAAAATATAAATTGTGCTTTTTATACTCTTTTTTGGTTTGTGACTAAATATGTGTATTTGTTAGTGAATATTGTGAAGTGAATACTGTACCCTGTAGTTATGATTACATGTATTTTTCTGTGTAATGTATGTAAGCTATTTTAAGCTAATGACCAAGGTCTGAAAATGTTAAATAAATTTACTATGAAGACATAAATAAAACTTAAACAAAAGTTTTCATTCAAATCTAACCAATGCTAAATAGCTAATATATAAATGGCAAATCAAACAAGTCTCATACATAAAATACAAAAACGTCAAACGATAGAGGTCAAACTCAGTAGAGATCTGAAGAACTGGTCCAGTGCTGGAGAACAGGGGAGGATGTCTACATGTTCCATTTCCACTTCACTTGGTATGTTCCCCTGTAGTAGAGGGAAAATACACATAGAAACAAAAATGTAAATAATAATATATAACGTATTATATATAAATAATAACACTTTCCGTGGTATTTTCTATGTTTGATTTCCTTTCCCTGACTTTTATTGCAGCCTTCTTTAGTGGTTGTTTGTTGTGGAGAGTTCATGGAGCAGATCCTTTCTTCCTCCAGATCTTGGCCTTTAAATCATTTTGGTAGAGGTCCATATACACCTCACCAGTCTTTAAAACTTTGTAATAACCGAAATGATTCACAAAGGTGCCAGCTCGACTTTCTGATTCTCTTTTTCAGCACATTTCAAGTTGGATTAGTTATGCCCAATGTTTTAGCAATGTTTGATTGTTTTCCCTTTTGCTACAGATGCAAAATGGCTTCATCCATCTCAAACAGCTCTCTGGTTTGTCCGTTACTTTATATATATATTTTATTTAAATACAGTCTCCACTGCTAAAACCCAATGCTATATCTAAGAGTAGCCGTTTAGATCTTTTGTTAGAAAGTCGGATGAGTTTTAATACTTTTGTTCCCTTGAATGTTTGCTGATTAAATAAAAAGGCACCATGTTTAACACACAGGTGTAAATGCCACTGAATAAAAGACAAAGTTGTAAACTTTCATCTCATATTAATCTTTTCATCCTAACCCCAAATGTCTTTCGTGTACAGCAAACACAATGAACTGGCATTGCTCATACACACCTACACGTAGATGTGCTTTTTCAGTAGGTGACACTATGTGAAGGTTCAAAGATGTTCCACCTGCAGCAAAGTTCAAAGCTGCTCCACCTGCTGTTGATCCCACTGTAAGGAAATTGGAAGGCTCAGGCTGATGCCAAACCACAGGCGGGTGGAGCAGATGGATGTGTATGTTTGGAACTGGAGGGGCTTTGATGGTGAGGCTTCTATACACACACACACACACACACACACAGGGTCAGCATCTAAGTGAGGCACTGTACAAACTTACAGGATAAGAGCAGGTGATGAAGTGAATTTAAAAAGTTCTGAAGCAGATGTAACAGCGAGAAGTGTGAGATTAGTTTGTCTTCTCATTATTCGGGTGGAGCCATCGTGAACTGAAGTGATGACAACAGCGTACGGCAGCGGCGGCGGCGGCACAGAATGTTCACCAGGGCATTCTCACATGGCTTCTCAACAATAACAAGAGCAGATTGTTACGAGATCAAGAGGAGGCACTGCCTCGCTCCAGGCTTTAACAGTGAATAATTAGAGACAAAAGCAAACACTACTTACCTGTTCAAGGACGGGAGGATCACATTAGAAATCGTATCTTGTACAATCCTACAATGATCCAAAAGGTGGTGGAGATCTAACAGCACCGACTCACACTTGCATTTTATTTTTCAGCTTTTCTTTTCTTTTTTCTTTTTTACAAAAAGTGCTGTGTACTGTGTGTACCTTCATCATTCTGTCTCCCTCTCACTTCTCTGCTCTCACAGTGTCAGGTCACAGGATATTTAGACATCAGCTGTACATCGTGTTCAAACTGACAGTGAGAGAACTGGTTTCAGGTTCTCTGCTCGCCACAGTTGGGAGCAGAACTCCAGAAATCTTTGAAACAGAAATCTCACATTTCACTAGAGGATTTAGAAAGACCTCACTCAGGTGTTCACATTTCGTCTTGAGACCAATGGAACATGTGCTGTGTGTTGCCTAAACAACCCACTCAGTTATTAGGTTTTTGTTGCAGTACACTTGCTGTTCACTAAAGCATATAGTCAACTGCACCATCATTGTTCACACACTTTTATGTGCAGTTTGAGTGTGTCTCTTGGATATTAAAGGTTCACTACAAGGGGGCAGGCTCGAGCTGAATCCACCCGCATCGCTTCGCTGCAGCAAATAGAGGCCTCTTGGCAACGTTTGAGGAAGTTAAGGTTAGGAAGATGGCAGGGAAAATGTCAATTAGAAAGTATGTAAGTATATAAAGTATGTAGATAAAAGAAGAAAAAAAACACCCAGATGTTTCTATGACTGCTGTGATGTAAAGCAGCTGCTGCTGCTGCTGAGATTGCAAGATACTGCCCCACCGGCAATATGCGGGATTGCATCTGCAGCTTTAATTTCTGAGAAGGTTGGTCACTGGTTACCTTTTAGCTGTGTTGTTTGGCTTCCCACTCACTATAACCCTCCCGAGGACACGCTGTCTTTAAGATAAAGTAGCAACGAGATGAAGGGCTACACACACTCAAACATCCGGATGTCAAACTCTATGTCAGGTTTTAAATGGTTTTGATAGGCCAAATAAAACCAGAGTTATGATAAATGGTTCAAATGATTCAAGTGTTCAATTTCGAAAATTGGGACGCAGAATGATGCTTCGTTCGAATGTTCTCGCCGTTTCTTTTATTATTATCATGGTAGAACAAAAAGATGTTTAAAAAAACACAGTTTCCTTCTTGGATTTTCTGTTTCTTTTAAACAATAACTGTAAAGTCACACAGGTGAGGTTGTGCTGAAAAAATAACAGAAACTAACAGATTGAACGTGAAATATAAAGGTGGAATCAAAATTTATCATAAATAACCACATATGTCCTAGAAACCAGGATAATGGTTTGGTGGGATATTTTAGCTCGTTGGTTGTAACAGTGCCGAGTTTTGCTTGTGTTGGGCACATCAAATTAGATTAAAAAAGATTTTTAGAGAAATCTGTGACTACATCAAATAACAGTAAATGATAGTAAATAAAAATATTACTCTATGATGTCAGTCTGCGTCATTCTTTGACCTCTGATTGCATATTGCGACTTTCAGGATCACATAGATACTGCAACTGGGTTTAAATACTTGTGAATGACTTGTTTGGCACTTAAAATAATTCCCCCTGTCCATTCATAAGTCATGATTTTTTTTTCTTAACAGAGTCCATTTCTGTACAAGGAATACTGTTGTTTTTTGGGGGGTGAGGGGGCTCTTTAATTCCCTACAAGTTAAAATATGAATAGTACATAGTAAGAATCAGTGAGCTGTAAACTCAGTATTTGTTAATGGAGATGGCTCTGCATAATATGTGTGTGTGTGTGTGTGTGTGTGTGTGTGTGTGTGTGTGTGTGTGTGTAGCCCAGTCACCCTGTAGCATTGAGTCAGTGACTCTCTTGTTCTCCTCTAATTGATCAGCAGATGGTATTGACAAATGATGAATAGGCTGGACATGGTACACCCCTGACACTCTAAACACATGCAGGCACACACACACACACACACACACACACACACACACACACACACACACACACACACACACACACACACCAGTGCCCCTCTTGGTGTCATCACTCTTGTCCTACAAGACTCCTAACACCCCGGTGGCATGGGAGAGTGAGCGCATCAAACCACAGAAGAACAGCCTTCCTCGCTTCACTGAGACAGAGAGACTACACAAAGGCATGAGTGAGAGAGAGCGAGTGAGAGAGCTAGAGAAAGAGCGAAAACGATGAAGAGGAGATTCCTTACATAGCTTCCCATTTGTATGCACGGCTGCCATCAGAGAAATGAAGGTATCCCCAGATATCTCATCCCTCCCTTTCCTTTCATGTGGCATTCAAAGGCAGCTCTTTCCTCTTTGGGTCTATTGAAATGCCACAACCTGTAACTGGATGCAAGGTTTTCACACACACACACACACACACACACACACACACACACACACAGGGACTGTGGGATAACATAAGTAAATGAAAGGAGTCAGTGAGTGAAAAGGTTCACATCTCCCTCTGACCCAATACCCTGTGCAGGAAAGAAAACAGACTGAAGACATCCAGGCATCACTGGATATCTCCAATAAATCAAACATTATTTTATTAACATCTAATGAAGGCACAAAGCATGAACACAGTACAGATGTGTTCCACATTTGCCCCATAAATAAGCTTTCTGCAGAAATCTAACACGCTCCACCTTGATTTTAAGAAGAGTCTTTTGATGAATTCCCAGTTCTCCAGTCTAACTCAGGGCCAACACAGAGAGATATTTACACCTAGGGGCAATTCAGAGTCATCAATTAACCCAGCATGTCTTTGACCCCGACAAAGGTCAATTGTAGGACCAATGCCTACGTTTAATTTATACATGCTTTTGTTTGGCAGAAATCTTAGAAATCACGGTGTATGTAATTGTTTATTTGCCGACGACAAACAGTTGTATATCTCTGAGTCGTCAGATGCTCTAAGCCTCATTAAGAAACTCCATTGAGCTGGATGTTCAGAAACTGGCCACGTGACAGTGAGACAGACACTCAGAAACAGAGACAGATGGTATACTCCAACACATGTGCGTCCCACAGCAGCAAATCATGATGCTTTCCAAGACATTAAATATTGCCACTTTTACATCGTTTGATATTGATGCCATGGGTTCGCTTTAGCATCACTATTGGACATCACTGGAACAAATGTTTCCACTTGTCACTCCTCTCACTATGACATGTTCTGTTCATTTCTAAACAACGTCAAATTTTTTGTTGGCTTCATGCAAAAACACAACTGCATCATAATTAGGGACAAAGGTTAGGCTATGAGATGAAATACATAAAATTTCAACATTATATACCTGCACACATTGATGACAAAACACATAGCTCTTTACTGTGATAAGTGTGTGTAATATAGTGCAGCGATCATCATTACAGTTCACAACGTCTTGCACATGAGTCAAACCCTGGTGTCGTGCAGGACAGTCCTGTGTCTAATTGTACCATCCAACCGCCCTGACCACCTCCCTATGATGAAAATTTCATTTTAAATACAGTGTCACTTCCTCAGGTATCGAATATCGAAGTGCCGAGGTTTCCATTGTACTTCACTGACAGTTTTGCGTATCTCTTACTGACACAAAGAGGTACCTTTAGCCTCAGCATGTAATGCAAAAGGACCTGACAAAGTGGCGCTTTTTGACAGAACGGGAATGAGAATGAGCTGGAACCCCTCATTTCTTATTTTTCTTGAGGTTTCAAATATATATCCCCTTTAAAAGTTTTTTTAGGGGTTCAAGGGTTTGAGGACAGATATTGTGTCTTGTTGAATGAAGTTTCACCTTTGGTTCCAGTTTATTTAATTTAATAACACTGATCATTTGGGTTTATGCTACGCTGAAGCAAGTTGGACCGTCAATGTGTATGAAAAGTGCTATATAAATATTTGACTTGACCTTTAACATGTCAAACCCTCAGTCAGCACATCTAATTTTAGGACTTTGTGACAGAATTAATGTCTTAACCCTGCTCTGTCTGTCTCTGACCACCTATGGCTGCTCTCACACTCCCTGTGGGCTGAATGTTAGTAATGAGGTGGCAAATTACTGTCTTGGAGTTTGATGGAGGGCTCCCCTGCTGACAAGCTGACACACACACAGTCCTGTCCCCTCGGGGTTATCCTCAACCCCCTGCCAACTGTAAAACAACAATGCTTCAAACTCTTTATTGATGAGACAGCCGTGGTTTTCACTGACTTGCTATTTCCCTCCAGCCGTTGAAAGTATTGTTCTTCTTCATTTTCACAGGGTTAGGGTGATTGACATTTTTCCAGGACTAGAAACCCTACATTTTAAACCACAGAAGAAGAAAGGACGGGTAGTTTGAAAGGCACCGATCAGCTTGAATATATAGTAAAATTAATGCAACAAACAAAACTGCTGAAACATACAGTAAATGGTTGTCAGATTCTCAGATTATATATATATATATATATATAGAGAGAGAGATGTGTGGTATATTATACTTGTTACCAGAAAGGATATTTTCAGATGTAACTTATTACCGCACTACACCTGTTACTCTAAAACTCTGGCAGTCACATATCAAAATATCAGATTTTACAACACAATAGCACAGACTACAGCATTGTAAACTTTGTTATGGTTTAAGGAAAAATCATGGTCTAGGTTATTACAGAGGAAGTCTTTGTTCGGATTTAACCCCAACCTTTTCCTTCCTTTAGCCAAAGTCTTTTTGCTACCTCATGCTTTTGTTACCTAACCACACTTGGGACTGGTGTCACACCCTGGGCTCTTGTGTCACAGTCCTGACCTTTGAACACCAACTACAGTACATGAGACTAAGCAGAGTTGGTCCACAGAAAGCCTCGTAGCTTGTTTCTGTCTTCATTTCTGTCCACTGTGTAATGGACAGAAGAGGAGCCAGCAACAGGTGAAGAGGACACTGTTTCCCAAGCACTGCAACACAATTATAGAAATTCTCCTGAAGGTTCATTTGGGAATAAAAGTTTTGTTATGACAGTAAAATATAGATTAAACTGATGCTTTGTAGTTTTACTGAGATGCAGTCATTTTTAGACAGTGGGAATGGGAAATCCTGAAATAAGCCACAGTATATCACACTGGGCAACATGAATAGAAAAAAAACAGTTTAGTCCACTTTCTTGAAGTGTGTGTGAATCCAGTAGGATAAGGATAATGGAAAATTAACTTGACTGTTAAACCTGTGATAATGTTTAATCGATGTGACCTCATTGATGTTTGAGGTGATGAGGATTGTCCACAAAACAAACCTTTTTGTAAGTGGAGCTTGTCAAGTAAATGTAATAGGCTAAATTATTGTGGAGACATCAAGGAAGTTTATGTGCTGTTGTAAGATGTATTTTATTAAAAAAATAATTAAAAACGCAAAGTTACACAAAAAAAAACAATAGCAATGTCTTCTCCATACAGTACCTGTGTTCTTAAATCTTAGAACCATATCTTTTTACAAACGTTATGCACGTCTTGCTGTATTAACACCATCTCCTGGCTAATCCAGTCAGATGGGCACCTCCTCCATAGCTCTACTACATTTTGAGAGAGGCAGGAGTGAGTTCTGAAGTTTACATTTACATTTACATTTCGTCATTTAGCAGACGCTTTTATCCAAAGCGACTTACAGAATAATTTGGTACATACATACACAGTGGTGATGGCTGCCATGCAGGGTGCTCATCACCACTGGGAACAACTAGGGGTTCAGGCTCTTGCCCAAGGACACTTTGACATGTAGCAAGCAGGGACTGGGGATCGAACCACCGACCCTGTGGTCCTTGGACGACTTGCCTTACCAACTGGAGGGTCAGGTCCAGACATTGTCAGGATTTCACCTTTCCGACAAAAAAAAGCTGCGAAAGTGACAGTGTTTTGCCTGATGGTGATGGCAGACGAAACTACCCACTCACTTGTAATGTTGGCTGTTGCTGCATTGATATCAATGGTAAATGTATTTAGATGTATCCGCAGTACTAATATGAGTTCTTCACCTGCAGCTGTTTGTATTTACCCAGTTTCCTGGCAGTTACAGGAAATAGACGATGGGCAATGCATCCACTCACCAGTATTACCTCTATTCACAATTAAGCTCGGCTGGACGTAATCTGAACTTTGTACTAACTGGGACGCTAGCTGGGTGAAATCCAGATAATGTCAGGGCCAACAGACTTGGGTATCTGTGTTTACACAAATACCATCTCTGCATATAGTCTTGATTATGTCTGAATTTCACTGTATGTCTAAAAGTGGCTTATGATGCTTAGAAAATATGGGCCCAGTAATCAATCTTTTGTCGGGACAGAGAATAAAGTCTGATGGTTTTTAAGATTGAAATGATTGTTCACAAAGCTTTGTTTCCCCACACACAGTGTGTTGCCAAGCTGGCACTTGTACATTTTTACACAATGGAGGTTGTTTTAGGATAAATGCCAACAATTCTTCAAGCGGCAGTTGACACGATCAGTGAGAGAGACCGCTCTGATTGATTGATCAACTTAGCAAATCAGTAGAAAACCAGAATTGATAAAAACCTATTCCCATTTTTCATCTTCATCTCATCTGAACCTTTTATGTCAGAATATTTTAATTACAATTTGGGACCATCTGGAGAAAAGAAACTTAAACCTTCTGTGTTTAGTGAAAGTATTTGATGTTCATGACCTGTATAGCCACAGTCCTATCTTCTGTTTTTTTTTTTTTTTTGAATAACAAACAAAAATTACTTCCTGTCATGCAACTCTAGCAAAGCAACGTACATGTTAGTTGAGAATTGGCTGTAGTCTTTACTGTGAGTTAAAGTGTCACTTTTTGGCCTAGAGAAAAACAGATTGAGGTGTATTCAAGTCATTTTCTGGCAAATGACTGGACGTCATATTTAAATCCAGGTCTCCTTACTTTCATCCTGTATTGAACATTCTGACATATTAAAATTAGGGGCACAAATTGTCCCATGATCAAATATTAACTTTAGCTAAAAGCTTTAGCAGGGCCAGCTTTCATTATGGACAGTGCATCAGTACACATGAGTGTGTTGACTCATGTGCTCTGATACAAGTCATATTTATTATAATCTTTTCTAATATGGTTGGTAGGTTGTAAAGATGCAGTGTCTTTAATGTAAAAATGCCACAAATGTTATGGAATGTTACAATTACAACAAATATTACTTATCAGACAAATTCCCAGAAAATCCCCTCTCCCCCCCCAGTGAGCATTCTCATGGGAAAACTAACACCTCAGCACTTTTCCTCCCTCTCTCCCTTCTTCTCCCCCTCTCCCTTTTACTCCAATAAAGCAGAGAGAACTGAGGGGCCATAACGGTGGCAAGGCAGGTCTGTTTGATCCACATGCCGTGCTACCTTAAGTTTTCTCCATTCAGCCTGTATGGACGGGGATCAGTGGAGTGGACCGCCCGTCTGCCCAAAGGGACAAAAGTCCCCCTCCTAATTGCTGCCACATCAAATAAAGAGGGGCATCCCAAATAGAAGTCCTCAGATTGATGGAGAGGGGGAGAGAGGAGGAAAAAGACAGCATGTTATTCTTAAAGCTGCTCACTGGTTTCACTCCTCTGCCTTTGTTAAACATCAGCTGACGAAGTCTGCTTATTGGCTAGAGCAGTGCTTATTATCCAGCAATATGTTAAATTTCAATTTTCAACATCGATTTTCATCCATGACGTATTTTTTCAGGACTGGCTTTTTAATAGCACTAATTTCTGAGATCATAACTTTAAGGATAATAACTTCTTCTAACTTTAGGCAAAAGTTTCACATTTTCTCCAGTGAACATGTGTTTAGAAAAATCTGTATTTGAAGGTCAATAAGGTTAAAACCACTGATGTTTTAAACAGAAGTGGATGCAAGATTACATGATCACTTCCCCAACCCCAGTCTTTTGGTTTCCAGCCACGACACAGCACTTGGTTCATAGAGCGTGCTCACTAGTGCTGGTCGGGTGTTTTTGGACTTTGGAATTTAATTGGACAAAATGGAATTAAATACTGATAGTAAAAAAAAATTGGGGGGGTGACTGCTTATTTTTCAATGAGTGTATATGGAAAATATCTTTTCATGTACACTTGCTTTTTATTACATCCAAAAAGTTGCAACTTTATGGGTATGATGCTAATGCTAATTGTGATTATAATTTAATAATCAGTACTAATAGGAGCTTATTCAAATTTACAGCATGTTTTTCCATAAACAAATTCTGTCAGTTACTTGTCTTATAGCTGGAGCCACCGTAGTCACGTGATAAATGTGGATGTACAGTTTGGCCACGACACCAGAGCCAGAGCCAAAGCTCAGTGATCAGTGAACTGAAGCTGCACACATATGAAATCAGTTTCATGGTAATTGAAACAATGCATTGATAAATATCTGTATGTTGTTATAACAACTAATAACACTGACATCATTAGATAAACAAGGTTCCGCCGAAAGGTCTGTGTTTATCTTTTGTTTTATTCCTCATTAAAGATGAGCTTCTTGGAAAAGACCTAGAGAGACATTCCCAGATTAGTTCTGCCCGTGCGACTGCCTGCTATGTTATTGGGAAGCAGACGGTGGCTGACTGACTGCCTGTTTGACTGGCTGCCCTCTCATTGTCCTTCGGCAAGGAGGAAGATCAGTGGACCAGGACCCGGCAACAAAAGGCTTGGAGCCACAGCTCTGTGTGTGTTTGTGTGTTCGTGTGTGTAGCTGTCACGGCCCAGTGATATAAGTGTCTCGAGGCCCTGGCCGGGTCCCTGCACCACACAGGGACAGAAAGACAGAAAAAGCTGTCACTTCAGAGGGCCTTTTCAAAACTCACATCGCTTTAGAGCAAACAGGTCTTGAAAGTCACAGTCCATATAGTCCTCTGAGTCGTCAAATGGCTGCTGCTCAGCTTGTGCATCAGATGATTTGTTTCTTAAAGCGCCCTCCCCTCCCCTTGCTCCCACACAGCCCTTCCTTTTTCTCAACTCATGCATTCCCGTTTTCCAATTGTGTTGTCTTTGTGTCACAGCAAGGCTTTGTTGGGGCCATGGGTGACTGTCGAGGCCGCGGTGCAGTTTCAAAGTGTTTATTGATGTGCAGTCTCCACATGATGTTGGATCTTGTTGTTAGAGGTCACAACCTGCTGGTGTTCCGGTGTGGCCGGAGTGGTTCTCCGATCTTGATCCATGCCGGCGGGTCACGCTAGGCCTTTGAAAGCAACAAGGCAAACAGATCTTTTGGACTTTGGCTCATCCATCAAGCACACCTTAAGACTGTATCAGCCAAGCATGCAGCGCTGTCACTCACAGGTAAGTAAGCTGTTGGAAGCAGGAAGCAGGGTCACAGAAGAACCTGGTGTAAATCAAAAGTGGTTCCCAAACATGGGGTCAGGACTGTACAGCAGGTTTTGAGATTCATTTTTGGTTGTGACATTATTTGAAGTATGGTATGAAAAATGTTGATAAGTTAAACTGTGTTTATTCTTGGGCCTTTGCTTAGCTTTTCATGTTTTAGGAAATAAAAAGTTCAACATTTAACTCGGCAACTTTTGCAACTTTAGTAGGAGCCAAAAACGAGACATTGCCTCAAATGAAAAAACACACATTAAGTATTCTTAATGTTCCTTTGCAAACTACACAATAACAGTAGACACAATGTGCTGTGACACTTGTATTCCAATATTAGGGTCAAAGCCAGTAGTTTGAAACAATTCAAGATGTTGTTTTGTGTGAGACAAAGTTCTACAGCCGAGATGAAGAAATAGAGCCATAAGTATGTGGAGTGGAGAAAACGTGAAGTCCCGTTGTGAACCCTGCATCCTAGACTTTTGAAAGGACACATTTAGCATCATGTCTAGTAACTATTCACATGCAAAGCAAAGCTGATGCTAAAAACACAACTGCAACCGCTGAGAGGCAAGTTTAGCACCTGAACTCTTTTACTGTAGTGACATGCTTTTGGAATATGTGCAAAATGTATGTTTCAAAATGTGTTTCACATTGTGTTGCTGAAATAAACAAGGCCTCAAAGGGACATTGTGTGGACGGAAGCATGTGTTGCTTCTTTGTTCATATACCGTAACATCACTCTTCCCAAGATGTTGAACATGCATGTTTCCACAAAGTGATGAACTTGCCCCATCCTTTCCAACTTACACTTTTTCGGGATGCTCTTTATATAAAATATCACCATAGCCAATTAAACTTTTGTCTGTCTTCTGTTGCACCTGTTTGACCAGATTTTTTTGCAAGCATCAAATTCAAAAAAATGTCAACATTTGTTGTTTCCGTACGACTACAGTCAAAATTAGACTCAAAATGACTTGTTAATCATTTGCACATTATTAATTTACATTGTGCACGACTGCTCAACATTTTTGCAAATGGAGTTTGTACTTGCAGGAGCTCCAGAAATGGTGGATCAGTTGACGCTGCAGTGTGACGTGTGTTTGTAACTGACACCTGAGAATCAGAGGGCCATCAGCTCTGCTGCTGAGCTCACCAGATGACGTACAGCTGGACTTCCAAATATAAATCGCTGCCTATAAAATGTAGCTTGCCCCTCTCATAGCCCTTCTCTGTGTTTCAAAAGCCACAAATCTCCTGTTTCTCATCAGCAGTTTTTTCTCCCCAAGAACAGAAACAAATTTTAGGTCACATGGGGCACGTTCCAGTCAGAAAGGTTGATCATAAACTTAAAACACATTCATAAAGAAAGTGTTGATCGCCGGATAAGCTGTCCTTCACTCTGAGTTTTTTTTATCTGAAGAAATAATGAAATAACTTCATGAAGTCATGGATATATGAGAATATTTTTAAAATACCAATCTAAAATGTGTGAACTCACCTCTTATTGTTTATGATTTGATTATTATTGAATGGGCATAATCTAAAACAAAATGCCAGCTGTCATAATTTCTATGTAAATGAAAATGCACTTGTTGAATTGAATACAGAAGAAGATAGATAGATTTGTAACATGTTTTTCAAACATACTTTTTGCATTTTTTGTTTTTTAATTTACTAATTAATATTCAAATTAAAATGAATGTGATAGTGTGAAAAGAGTCACTCAGTGACAAAGAATTATTACTGACTGGTGTGTTTGAAGATCAACTCAGTTTTTTGTTTTACAGCTTTTATATTTTAGCTTTATTGTGTAACTCTCATCATCTACTTCTCCATCGTTTTCCTGTCAAAGCACAAAGACTTTCAGGTCTGACTCCTGTACATGATGGACTCATGTTAAACAAAGACAGAGGCAGATGACAAGCTAGTGTTACATTCACATTAAAAAGGTGGCCAATCCTCCAAATGGATTTTAGATCAATAAAATGGACAAAACGTTTATTTCCATTTTACCTTATTTGTCTTTTATCTTCAGCAAATACACACAGACAGAAAAGACGTCCCCATCACTCCTCGGCAGACAGTGGTGACTCACATTCTGTACCAGACTCATTCTCGTCAAGTACTACTCTGTTTCTTGTTGAAGCTTTAATCTTCACCTCTCAAACTCCTGCCTCACTCCCCCCACCTAAAACAGTCTCAGTTACCTCCTATAACTTATCTGCTTTGATCAGCCTCCCCTTATTTTCCCATGGCCCTGTCCCACACAGTTTTCTACCCTCACTGCTAACGTCAAAGTAGAAACCATGATGTTTCTTATATGGCCACGTCTATGTATTGGTCATCGTATTGGTTGATATGACTACAGTTCTTTTTATTAGATTGGCATAAAATGTATTCTCATTTTCTTCAATTTAATGCCCAATGGGGTTGAGGTTCCGCCAGACAAGCAAAGGAAACCGGGAATGTCAATGGTTACAGCTATCACAAAGACTGAGGGTAGGTCTGTGGTGAAACAAACTCTAGTCTTTTGAACATCCTCCATCCCCACTTTGCTACAAATGGAACACACCCTTCTTTGACTGACAGTGATATCAGGGTTTGTTTGTGTGTGTGTGTGTGTGTGTGTGTGTTTGTGTGTTTATTACATTTTTTTGGATCGGTTGTGACAATTTGGAAAACTTTTTCTGCCATGTGAGGGGTCCAGGGTCCCAATTTCTCATCATCCTAATGTGCCTATTGCAGTAATAATTCTGTCTCAGCTCATTGTAATATTACTTAGATTTTTAAATATTACATTTTGTCTTTTATGTACAGAATAGTAGAGGAACAGATTTTTCTTTTTAGCCATACACTGAAACATTAAAACATTAGGGCAACATTAGGACAATTTCATGAGCACTCAAAGTTTTAGCGCCACATTATAAAATATAATTTGTTGTTTCATCTTAATATAAAAATGTAATTCATTGTTCTAATTTTGCGTGTTGTGTCAAACTTTGTCATAGTTTGATTCAGATTTGTTTATTAAATAAGATAGCTAATTGGTTCTCTTTAAGTTACCAATGAAAACAATATTCAATATCTCATCTCTCAAACAATGCAGGCTGGGGCATCTATTAATATGTTTTTTTTTCTTAATTAAAGGAATTGAGTGAATCTTTAGAAATTCATTAAACTCCTTAAACTATTCTACCTTAAACGGCTTTATTTTGGAACAACTTTAGTTTATAAGATCAGACAATAAAACATAGATATTGTTATTAGATTGGCGTAAAATGTTTAGAATAATACAACAACATTTTGAGGTAAAAAAACGTAATAATAATATTAACCTCTATAAAACTAAATCTCCTGAACGTAAATTTACTGTGTAGCTAAAATAAAACAAACAGCTGTGATGCTGTGAATAACGTGGCATTTCTAATGGTTCCTTTCGTAAGAACCATTTCAAAAATTATAATATTTCAATAAAGAGACTCAAGTGACTCAAAATCCACCGAGACATTCAAAGCAAAATATTGGTCATAAAATTTAGCCTCATATCCTTAGCAGGGATGTTGGTGAAAGAGTAGGGGGTGGTGTGTGTGTGGGGAGGGCTGGCAGCGGGGGTCACAGGAAGGGGGGAGACGAGGATTAGGGGGCAACAATGAGTTAAATGTTCCCTCTCCAGACCACATGGAGGCTGAAACATCCCCCAGTGTCCATAATTTGTCTGAAATAATTGAGTGTGTGTGTGTGTAACCAGGGCTCAGGCTTTGCTCTCTGGTAGTTGGAGGTAAAAGAGCTCTCCAGAGAGAGTGGAGGACCCTCGCTGTCAGACAGGAATCTGAAGAGACCTCCCAGTAGCTGTCAGTGCTGAGACCCTGCTGCTGCGCTTATTCACAACCCTCAGGAGCACAGGCTTGGAGACAGGTAAATGTTCATGTGTGTCCAGAAAGATGAAGACATAAAACAATAATTGTTATATCTCCAATAATGATGTTACTGGAACTACTGAAATGGATTCAGCTTTTCAAGTCATCAACCATCATTTTTAAAATTGCGCAACAACAACAACAAAACCGATTCGTTTTTTACCCTTTACAACTTTGTGTGTGGGTGCAGTAGTGTCGCTGCCAAAGAAGATGGAGATGGATGCACTGTAAAGGTGGCGAAAGTTGGGGATGGAGGTGGATGGAATCGCTCATGATGATAGGGCGACAGGAGGAGGTAGTAACTGAAACCAACCCATAACTGAAAAAACAAAAACAAAAAGTGGACACCTGACAATAAAAGGTGTCATGCAAGCACAATGTCCATGACACCCCACACGTGGCTGATGGGGTGGACTTCAACTAAAATGATGCACTGCCATCTAGTGGCAAGATTGACACATGTTGAACGCAGGAGGAGGTCGCTGTCCGTTACCATGACAACTGCTCTGCCTGACAGGTCATAGATAAAACTGGTGTTGTTTTGTTACATTACAATTTTAAACCTTTCATTATCTCAGACATTGAGATTGTGGACACCTTTAAATACCTGGTCCTTTCACGTGCAGACAGCAGTTCCGGACATTTTATGACACTCTGGTGGCCTCAGCGGTCCTTCACGCCATTATGTTGGGGCGGGGGGCAGTACGGAGAGCTACCGTCGCTCATTCCTCCCCACAGACATCAGACTGTACAATGCATCACTGCAGTGACACACAAATGATTGTTTTTCAATAAACCTGGAGATGTGCAATATTCAACTGTTATGTTTTTCCACTGTTAAACATGTACACATGCATGAGATTCTGTATTATTTTTATTCATAATAATACCGCAACCCCTCACCCTAAAACATGCAGGTCAGATTAACTGGTGACTGTGAATGGTTGGTCTGTCTCTACGTGATGCCAAGATAACAGAGGCTAAGAGTAACTTGACTTGTAAAATACTTGCATATCGACCTGCTTAATATGCCCCAAAAGCTTTCAACAAATCAGGTCTACAGTCCATACTGAGTTATTAACATAGCTTTCACCTTGACTGACACCTGCTATTTGAAAACATTTTGCAACTATTTTGTGATTTACAAACACAGCTGCTCACACAAGCCCACGTGTCCCTGCAGCTGCCCGCCACACATCACGGTCTTTGGAGGCTTGCCTCCCAATGCACCTCCTGACACACGTGGGTGTTTGTGTTTTGTTTATTATGTCCCCGTAGGTATTTATTTTTTTATTGGCAAAACTCATTACTGCCACGGACACGTATCTATCTTTTGTTCTGAACAAACGGGCAGATAGAATAACCCTGTTTGTGTTTGCTCAGCCTATCACAGCCATGTCCTTCACCTGGGGCTGGGCAGGGGGGTGGAGGTGCTGTATGATATGTCATAGTACATCGTATTTATGTTGAGCATAACAGCATGAAACACACCCCCCTTTGTGATGAGATAGAAAGAGCTTCTTCGTTTGAAGTTGTCTGTGTGCTTTGTCTATCACCTCTCAGATAACCTCTGACCTCTGCAGTCCTATAGGAAGAGGTTACTATGGTTCAGCTAGTGTGCTCATGGAAGGATATGTGGGACAGTTACATTTATCAACTATAAACTATAGAATTATCTTTTGTGTGTTAATTGGTTGGTCTTGAGGAAACTGTACAGGAAGTGGCAAGCAGGCCTTAATCGTAGTCCAGCACTCTGGAAGCCTGTAGCCGGGAGATACACACATACATTATCTTTACTATGCCCATTTCTTTGGACCAAACCCATATAATTCAGATTGGGTTAGATTAAAAACAGAAATGCGTCTTTTGTTTTGTTATTTTCAACAGGCTTTTCATACACAATTCACCTCCAACATCTTACAGTATCAGATATTTATAGAGAATAAAACAACCTATATCACACCAACACTGGCAACATGAAGTCGTGCTTTCTCTTAATAGAGTAACATCCAGTTTTCTTTGACGACAGTCTTTAAATCTCTTGTACATATCCCACAGATCTGGATCATTTTTGCCCGAGCTGGCAAAAGTTCAGTTAATGTCTTTCTTTAATTCGCTCTGATATTATCAAAATATTATGTTTGCCAGAAACATGACAAATAGTGTAATGTCATATGTTATACTGACACATGTGCCACACATTAAATCGTAGTGATGGTATTTTCTGAGGGTCTGATCACACTGTGCTGAGTTAGGAGTCTGGTCAGCAACTCTCTTATATTGACTTTGCTAAAAGCAGTTTTGAAAACATGGATTTGTAGATCACTACTGAAACAGAACATGTATCGAAAGACCTTTGAATCGTCTGTGCTGTACATTCAAAGAAACTGGTACACAATCACTGAGGTCACTAGGTCCTTGTAAACATAGTATAGTACAGTGTTGACTCTATCGAGTCTGTGTACAATTGCAGGGGGAACCTGAAGGTGTTTCCAGGAGTGAGATAAATCTTTTCCATCGTGGGTGACAGATAAGAGTTCCCCTCTGTAGTGATGACTTTCTTTTTCCTTGCACCAAACACTCAGTGCATACAAACGGTGCACCGCAGCTGCCATTTGCACAGCTGTGTTGCTCTGGAGGTCTGCCAGTGTTTCTGGGTCTGCACGTGCCCAGTATCAGCACATCACAAACATGTACCCACACACAAATACGGGCTGATCCAACTCATCCAAAGTTGCAGGTTCATGTTTTTGGGTGCAAACATTACGTTCAGCTCTATTCATTATTAGCTGCAAAATGAATTAATGGTGTGGTCGACCGTGGCCAGCCTGGAAAAATGTAATGCTGGTTTTGATGGACACATATCATATACACATAGTGCATCAGAACTTAGTGTGTATATGGGCAAGGAGCTGCAGACTGGTCACAGTGCTCATGATGACCTCTATCTAGGCTGATCATGGTGGAGTATGTGCACGTGCAATGTGCTCTCTAGCATGGACCACAGGCGTAAGAAAAACATGGGAAATCAAAAATGTAGGTGACATACTCAGTGAGGTATAAGATATTGGTTCTTTCCATGTAAAAGTGTATACCTGTGTGGATGTGTATGCAAATAAAATGGCAGGATTATGTAAAAGCCTTAATCTAAAGACCAAGGCCGCAGAATAGATACTATAGGTTTAAGTACCCAGTGGCACTCACTTAATAAAAAAATAATCCAGCAGAGGGACGTTGCCCTGGGAGTTGTTGCTTTATTTCCAGGTGAAACATGAAGAAATGTGCCGCACTACTAAAACATATCATCATACTTGCAAAATGCTTCGTGTCGTTAATTGTGTCGCATTCAGCTCGACGTCTTTTATGTGCGTGTGAGTTTAGATGGTGCTCATGGTGCATATTTATTATTTCAAATTGAACTACAGTAGAAATATTGTGAAATGCACCATTTTGCTTTCATGGGTCACTGGGCACAGAATCAACCTGTTTGTCAGCTGTAGGAAGATGCTGCTGTCATTTCTAACAGTAAGTCATTAGTTCAGCGAGTTTGATAGATCGACAGATCGATAGATAGAAAGATTAGTGGATTGATCTAGACGCACACATAGGCACGCAAGTATCTACTTCAATACGCAAACATAAAAGTAAAACACATACATACAGTAAGTAATCAATTATTTTGATTATTGTGATTGTTATTTATTTGGGTACACACACAGTAGCCGGATAACATCAATTGAAAAAATAAAGAAGAAGTGCCCCTCCACAATGAAGAACCTGGTATAAATGTTGGGAGCCATCTCATAAAGCTTTATACTATATAAAATATAATATAATGTAGCCTTGGCTGTCGTGTGCATGTAAACTTACAGCATTTATGAGAAAATGAAACTCGGAATACAGCCAGGGGAAGGGATCCCTCCACTCTTTCTTTCAAAAGTTTTGATGTTTTTGATGTCTAGTTCATCTTTTACATTTGTTGTTTTTGTTGTTTTTTTGGAACTTTTGTGTCGTATAGACAACTTTGTGTTGGGTTTGAATTGTTGTGGGTCCTTTTTTTGTCCCCTACCCCTACCCCTGACCTCTCAGAGTTAGGCCCGGCTATGGTGAAATCAGGATGGTCCAGCTGTTCCAGACAGTAACTGTCTCTTCTCTTTATCACATTTGCTCAGTCTGATGCACATGTGTTCACCCACTGAAAGGACCAGTGACACATTGCCTCAGAGAAATATTTGAAGAACTAAATCATTAATCTGCATCAGTGTTGCTGGTCACATATTCAAAACCTCCAGCTGTGTTTTCACAGCTGCCAAAAGAAAAAGCACGAATACATGGAACGTCAGTGCCACCTGCTCTTTCCTAGTAGCATCAATATTAAATATTATTGGAAATCCTCAGACCAGTTAGTTTATCAGATTTGCTGGAGAAAGCTCCAATGAGCTCTTCTCTGGGCTTACAGCGCCATCTGCTGTTAAACAGAGTTGAGCTAAAAACAACTCAATAAAAAAACTCCAAAATCAGAAGTACAAATGAATTTGTAGACTGCGAAATAAAATAAGGAATTATGGCCATTAAAAGATTCACGTCATCTGCCATTTGTTGAAGTTTCACTTTAGCATTTTCTTTCTAAAATTCAAAGCAGTAAGGAATATATTTGAAAATGGTTTTCCTGGAATCTTGTTTCAAGTTAAAATAATCAATACAACTCATCATCTTTAAGAACACACCAAAAACTAGTTTATACTTAATAGATCTCATATGTCATCCCAAAATGCTTTTAATTTGAGTTGGAGAAGAACCAGTCGTCTGTTACTGTATTTCACCTTTACAATGAATGCAAGTCATGTTATTGCAATTAAACAAAACATAAAGAAATTTAGTATCGGGAATCAATGGCCTAATTACTTTAAAATGTAAATCTTTAAGTTTGGAAGGAGTTGGGTAATATTTTGAGATTCTTTTTAACAGCGGATTTGTCAAATTTGGATTTGACAAATGTTTTTTGTAAAGAGTGAGCAGAGTATATTTGATACATTAAACATTTTAGAAGACAAATAAGAAATTATTCACTAAATAACCCTGCCAAACATATATTGGGCAAGGATTTAGATTTTAAATATGGCATAATGTGTTTTTGTAATTCTTGCTGCTGGACATTTATTTTTGAACAGCTATGTCAAACAAATTTGGACTGACCTACAAGACTTCCTGTGTAGCAAAATAAACTTTACTATCAATTAAATGAAAAAATATTGTCTTTTATTTTGATGGCACAAGTAAAAATGTCACTGTTTTTATTGTTTTGGGCCATAAATGGAAATTTAAGTAATGCATTAATCGGCTTTAAAAAGAAGAAGTAGAAGCAGAGAAAAGTGGAAGTCGGTTCCGCTCCGGGCCACCAGAGGGCAGCACTGCTCTTATGATGGCGGAAGCGGAACCGGTGGCCGCCGGATGTGTAAGCCCTTCAGTAGTTTGTGGTCAGCGGTTAGCAGGTTTAGTGGCGGGTTAGCTGCGGAGTTAGTCGATCCTGATCCCGCTGAAGATGACTGGAGGCTCCGATAACAAAGATTTGTTCGATACCATCTTCCTGGCGGATGAAAGGTGAGTTTTGTGGGAGTTGACCGGATGTTTCCCAGAAACGTGAACTTCTCCGTCAGGAAACATGAGAAACATTGACATGAAACCTCTGCAGAACCGCTGACTCTGCATGTGACCGAAGCAACACGACGGGGGGAGATGAAGGGGGGGCATACGGTAACCATGGTACTTTACTGATAGAAGTGTTAAATTCAAAATTTCTGATGTGTGCAATAAATACTAGGTTACAGTAGATGTGGATGGCTCTGTAGACCTACAGCTGAGGATGGACACACTCGACCGACACTTGTATTAGTTGTAGTATGTTTAATAAACTCTCAAAACAAGTACAGCTATAACTGATATAGCATTTAAGTCTGACCAGTAATCCAGAGTAGCACATAAAATCAGAAACAAATTGCTGCTTGTGAAGCTTACTTTGGCACCTCAAATTGTTTCATTGTAATCTGCAGCTGGTTTATTACTATTTATTACTACATTTATTTCTTTAGGAAAATACACTCACTGAGTAGTACACTAGTTAAATCGAACACAATCCAATACAGCATCTTTGCCTCCTCATTTTGTTTAAAAAGTGTGCTCGAAATGTTTAAACCAACTCTTAATACAACACACTCCACTCCCCACTCTGTCCTCAAAATCAACACATAGTAGAATTATCACATTTCTGACACTTCTTTATACCTAATAAGAGAGAAATTATAATATTGGAGAAGTAGAATTCATGAAATTCGTGTCATTTGTTTTGTCAGGTTCCGTGGTGAGGGCTATCGGCAGGGATTTGAGAGAGGAACTCACCGAGGACTGCAGGATGGTCGCAGGCATGGGGCTACCCACGGGGCCAAGCTGTCCAGTGAGGTAAATGATCATATGACTGTGGACAGGCTGGAAGTGACGGGCTTCCTTTGCACTTTCATACACAGCAGACTGTGTCCAGGTCTGTGACTGTAATATTAAGTGAAGTGAATGTGTCTTTATTTATTTATGTTGTGAGGCTGTTGGGTTTCTTTGAGTCTGTTTGGCCTCTCATGTCTCTTTGTCTTTTGACCTACAGATTTCCTTTTATTATGGCTTTGCCATTACATGGAAATGTCTCCTCCAAAACAACACTGATGTCAAATCCAGGTATGGTCTCCTCAAAGAAGATGCTCACTTTCTTTCAGCTTTACCACCATGTTGGCAAAAACAGGATTCAAAGCTGAACATTGTCATCTGAGTCGGTTTAAATAACTAGACCAGTCCGTCTGACGGTGCTGGGCCCTGTTGTTTAATTAATACAAAATAAGAGTTATCCGGCAAAATCTATCCTGGAGAGTTGCTCTTCAGCTTTCATGTGATGATATAAGGGCTTTAAGTGGCTGAGGATAAATGTTTCCTTTCCTTTCAAAATTAAATAACACCTGAAAAATCAAGGAAAAGGAAAAATACAATAAAATCTTAAATGCTCAGTTGTTTAATTCATTACAGTTTGATGCATGACGACATACTCTTCATTTAAACACAACAATTCTCTTTTGGCTTTTCCCATCAGGGGTCGCCACAGCGAATCATCCTTTTCCACTTCACTCTATCCTGGGCATCTT
The DNA here is from genome assembly GCA_033026295.1 of Channa striata. NCBI lineage: Eukaryota > Metazoa > Chordata > Actinopteri > Anabantiformes > Channidae > Channa > Channa striata. The sequence goes on from CM065171.1 coordinate 2,331,021, forward strand.
CCTCTCTGACACCAGCTAACCTCATGTCCTCTGTTATTACATCCATATATCTCCTCCTTGGTCGTCCTCTCACCCTCTTGCCTGGCAGCTCCATCTCCAACATCCTTCTACCAATATATTCACTATCCCTCCTCTGCACATGTCCAAACCATCTCAATCTGGCGTCTCTGACATTGTTGACCCCAAGTACTTAAACTCCTGCACCTTCTTCACCTCAGCCCCCTGTAACCTCACACTTCTACCTGATCCCTCTCGTTTAAACACATGTATTCTGTCTTACTACGACTGACTTTCATGACTCTTCTTTCCAGAGCAAACCTCCACCTCTCCAGCTGTTCCTCCACCTGCTCTCTACTCTCACTGCAAATACCAATGTCATCTGCAAACATCATTGTCCAGGGAGATTTTTTGTCTGACCTCATCTGTCAACCTGTCCATCAGCACAGAAAACAAGAAGGGACTCAAAGTCGATCCTTGGTTTAGTCCCACCTCCACCTTGAACTCCTCTGTCTGACCTACAACACATCTCACCACCGTCATGCTTCTCTCATACATGTCCTGAACTACTCTGACGTACTTCTCTGCCACTCCCGACATCCTCATACAGTACCACAGCTCCTCCCTCGGCACCCTGTCATACGCCTTCTCTAAATCCACAAAGACACAATGCAGCTCCTTCTGACCATCTCTGTACTTTTGCGTCAACAACCTCAAAGCAAAAATGGCATCAGTGGTGCTCTTACGGGGCATGAAACCATACTGCTGCTCACAAATCTCCACCTCCTTCCTAAGCCTGGCTTCCACTACTCTTTCCCACAGCTTCATTGTGTGGCTCATCAGCTTTATCTCTCTGTAGTTGCTACAGTTCTGAGTGTCACCCTTGTTCTTAAAGATCGGCACCAGAACGCTTGTCCTCCTAATGTCGTAATCGTTACATCTTGATGACTCCACCCTTTTTCCACCTTAACGAAAAGGTTCAGGCCAGTGTGGAACAAAGGTCCACTCTAGAGGACATACCTGGGTTCCCTAGCCACTTTTATTCAGTTTTATGAAGCTGCTTGGATAAGTAGCAAAACATTTCTATCCAATAAGAAAGAGGTCCAAGTGACATGATTCAGCCTTCAGATAACCAAACCTGGATGACTGAAATTATTCACAGATTATTCAGTTTTTGACCCAGACTAGAGTTTTACAATGATGACTTTTGTGAAAAATCAGAATTGTAATTCTTTGGAAAATTGGTTTTCTCTCTTCGATGTTTTGTGGTATATCGGCCACAGCTCAGGGTGAGTGTGCACAACTGTAAAGGGGGGGGGGGGGGCTAAAAGAGGCACAATAATTGTTTTACCCTTAAACATAATTGTTTGAGGGTAAAACAAATAAAAGTTTGAGCTATCGCTGGACCCTCATACAGGTGGTTTGACATATTGTGACACTGACAGACTTGTCAGAAGAAAAGTTCTAAGAGCAGTTTTTGTTCGTGAGCATGAGTTTTTTCTGTGATTCCTAACAACAATGTGTGTCTGTACGTGTGTGCTTGTCAGGAAGCGTGTGAAAGCTCTGGACACTCTCCTGGGCTTGATCCAGAACTCTCCTCACGATGATCCACAGTCTGCCAAGCTACAGGAGGACACTGAGAAGCTGCGAGCTAAGTTCAGACAGGTACTTGATGTACTTCAGCCTTTGCAGTGTAGGTTGTTTTAACCAGCCCTGATCTAGGAAGTGATATTGAATAGCTACCAGGTACTGCTTAAATAAAAAGTTCAGTTTAGCTACAAACTTGCCAAATAAGTCCATGACCTGAATCCAGGAATCCAGGAATTACACCCCTAAAATATTCAGGAAGTGAGGAAACCTATTAGTGAAGGCCTGACAGACCATCACTAATTAAGAAACTTAGCATTGGCAGGTGTTTATTGATCTTGAGTTGTCGGTGGTAGTAGTGGTAACATACAGAACTGATAAGATGAAGACTGTGTCACTGTCTCCACTCTTCTGCATTAATAGCATAAAAGCTATTGTGCGCTTGCTAATCTCTGACTGGTATGATCCAGGTCTGCTCCATGCTCAGTGTACCAACTGACTTCAAGGAGTACATCAAAACCTCTGAAGGGACGTCTTTCTGAATGTCTCCTGAATCCTGAAGACGAGAAGCAGAGCGGACTCCTGCACCTCGGACAGGGAGCGGGGTGGCTGCTTTCAGGCAGCAGGTCTGATGTCTGGGTGGGTTTGTTGGAGTGTCCTCAAGTCTTCTTTCATGAGTAATCTTTGCCTTTACATTCTGGCAAACAGGAGTGTAGAAACGTCTTCAGTCCTCATTGCACTGGACCAACCTGAGGAGACGCCTGCAGTCACTCTAGCTCCAGGTCAGGAAAGAGGAGTGGTGCTTGTGTTTGACTATGATAATGTTGCACTTGAGTCCACATGACCAAAATAAAAACTTGGCTCTTTCTCTTCAGAGCCTAAAGTGCATGTGTTGAGAGAAATGGTTGAAGCAATCAGTGCATTTCAGTTTTGTAGAGAGTAACTGCAGTAACAAAACAGTAGCTGAAGTGCTTTACGTGAGTTTCTGAGGTACTGCTCTTCTGTACCCCACTTTGTTTTTAATAAAAAATATATATTTAGTTTGAAGAGTGAGATGTCACAGAGAAGAAAACCTACATGGTCAGCAATACAAGTCCAGCTATAAGAAGAAGCAGCTGAAGCTTATTTGTACCCTTAAAATTATAGATTTTAATTGTATATTCTGATGTACTTTTAATAAAGTCACACTTTGAGTGCAGAAGTTCTATAAGGAGTATTTTTCATGGCGTTTTTTTTTTTTTTTTTTTTTAGTTTTAGTGTCAGCTTCTGTCTATGGAAAGTAACTAATAACAACTTCTTTACTGTAATTAAATACATTTTTCATATATCTATACTTTACTTAAGCATATGGAATTATGGCTGCTTTGAATTTTAGTGATCTAAATTTCTAATTAAATTTGCATTACAAGTTATAATCACATTACTTTACTCATTTCATTAGAAACCTTTTTTTTCATATTTAATGAAAATGCATCGGTGGTGAGACAGGAATCACTTCACTAAATCAGGTGCAGGTGCTTCCTTGGCCGTATTTAAAAAGACACAGTCGACATATTAGTGGTGCTTAAAGTTTGTTGTGCTGAGTTTGACCTTCCTGCCCGGATCTGCATTCACCACACAGGAGCACACACATAATGTTCTGTTTTCAGACCTAAAGCTGCTGAATTCTTTATGAAATGTGACTTTAAATGGGGATCACTGAATGCAGCGTTGTACTCACTTTGCCATGTGCGTCCAGTCCATCAAATAACCAGCTCTAAATTTGAAATTCACTTTGCCTACTGCTCTCTGTACCGTGCATCCAGAGTGAAGATACACAATGTGTAATCATTGAAGTAGCAATGATTTACCATGTATGTAAAATTATGCTGATTCTACAGCACTAATTTATGGGAAAGGCCAGAAAAATACTAATAAGGTACTTTTAATACTTAAAGGTAAATTCAAAATTCAGTTTTTTAGTTAAAATGTCAGCATGAGTATTTTTACTACAGTACATTTTTAGACTTCTTGTGTATTTTTACTTTTACTTCAGCACAGTTTTTGAGTATGTCATCCACCACTGGAAGGCGCCCTTCACCTCAAATGTGTTTCTCTCAGCTGCCATGGCACGAATTAAATTTGTAAACTGAAGACACTGGCCAAAATGGACTAAATATTGGCTAGTTTTCATAGAACGGTTACATCAACTTGTGCTTTTGAATATTGAGATTGATATGTTTCATTCTCACAGTTTGTGGACCAACCTGGATTCAGGCACTTAAAGTCTTCATTGACGTTTCGCTCCTGTATTTTCAGTGCAGACACCTTCGGCTCTTTGGTTTTAAACTCGCCTTTTGCATGTCGAGTTCAGCTCAGTTAGATTGAAATCAGGTGATTTACTGAGCCAGTGGACAATATTTAATGTCTTTATTCTCTTTTGTGACTTTGGTTAAAATCATTACTGTACTGACTAATGAAATATGCAGAGAGCTTCCATGTTAAATATGAGCTCACAAATACATCAATGGCACATTGGCATTCACCAGGTACAAACAAAAGTGGCCCAGGTGTGTGGACACAGGACACATGTCTATGTCCTGTGTCCCTCTTTATTTCATTCACAGTAGAGCTGCATGTTAAAATTGTTCTGTATTTCAGAAACAGTTCAGAATTATTAGACTTATGGGAGAAAGTAAAAAAAAAAATATATATATATATAATGGGATTATTAGAAAGAAATGGTTGATGTCATGAAGTGATTTATGATATCTTTTTATTACAAAACATGGCATAAAAAGAATGAAACATTTTCCAGGCATCAAAGCAATAAAACGTTTGCTTTCTTAGGTAGAATGTAATTCAGATATTATGAGAATTGTATCACTTCAGCTACTTTGTCCCCCAGTGGCAATTTACAACTATTATAGACTTTTATTCAATAAATATATTGTTTTGTAAAGCTTTCCCAAATATTAGATGAGTCTGTTTTATTTTCATGTTTTGAGTGGCAGTTTGTAAGTGAAATAATACTGTGTAGTTTGAGATCCACTTCTGCCTAATGCATTGATGGGCAAGACAGGGTGTCCTCCCAAACAGCACTTCAGGGCGTTGATGGTGACTGGTTCACTGGTTGCAAAGAGCCAGTAAGCACAACCACTTTCTTCTTCATGTTCTTCCAACATGCACTTTTAACACATGATATTTGGAAATCCAACGTAGACCAACATAAAAAATGTTGTTTTGGCTTAAAGAAAAGATAAAAAAGAATGCAACTGCTTTGTGAGATATGAGAATGTGTTTTGAACTCAAGTGGAAGCAATAAACTAAATTGCATAGAGGCAATTGCCATTACTAGCATTTTAAACAAACGTTTTTTAGGTTGACCACCCACAAATATATTAAGTTGCTTTCCCAGCCTCTTGGCTGATTCTGATGTTCTCCTTGCTCGGTCTGTCAGTTAAGGTGGATGGCCATGTCTTTGTAAGTTTGTAGTTGTGCCGTACTCTTTCCTTTTTTGGATGACAGATTGTACAGTGTTTTTTCAAAACGTTAAACTTATGCTTTAAACTTGTCCACAACTTTATCCCCGACCTGTCTGGTGTGTTCCATGAACTTTTTACTAATGTTCTCTAAAAAACCTCTGGCTTAACTTCTAAACGTGGTTGGTTCCACCTGATTTTAGTTGGGGGTATCAGAGTAAAGGGGGCTGAATCCAAACCCACACCACCCTTTTTAGATATTTATTTGTAAAACATTTTGAGAAGCATGGTCAATCATCCCGATAAAATACATTTACCTTTATGGTTATAACTCGGCAAAATGTCGAGGTGCATAAATACTTTTGCAAGGCTCTGTACACCTGGTAGTGTAACACACAGTACTTGTTTTTGTGGTAAATGAATGGAGGAGGGCACTTTAAATCTTTAAGCAGAACGATATTAAGTTCGTAGATCCATTTTATTAATGTACACTGATGAATGCCGACTTAAGTGAATCGTGCACAAATTCAATTACGCAATTAGTATTTTTATCTGTTTCTTAGCAGATCTTTCAAAGTAACAAAGTACAAACTGTAGCTTTAAGTTAGAACAAGTTATAGTTTACTGTGAACAAGATGCGGATTAACTGACACTAATTCTGACGTCGTTGCAATGAGTCACTTCACAGTTTACAGTTCAGCGTAATAAAAAATAAGGAAAGTATTTGTGTCTGTGGTTTAAAACCGAGTCACCAATCTGCGCCGTGAACACTGGATGTACAGAGTGTGTACATGCTGCTACTTGATCCACACACACACGCTCAACAACAATAGCATCAGGAGGCACCGGGGACAACTAGAGGGGCTTTTTCAGCTTTTGTCAGCCGGCCCGCTTTCTATTCCATGTCCAAACTCACACTGACAATATCCCAACAGGGTTTTTGTGTGTGTGTGTGTGTGTGTGTGTGTGTGTGTGTGTGCGTGTGTGTGTGTGTGTGTAGGGTACAGTAGCAGCTGGTTTATGCAGTGTCAGGCAGCAGGTGAATGCTGTCTTCTAGTCAGCAGCTTCTGAAAGCAAACAGAGAAAAGAAAAAGAGGGAGGCAGAGGGGAAGGAGGGGTGCCAGTGGCCAAATGAGAGAGGTTGAATTCAGATGAATGTCTCAGTACAACTTGTACACTCTTAAAAGTCAAAAAAAATCAAAGGCAGAGACTGAGTGAACAATTACCAAATGAAGAATTTAAAGAAAGGAGCAAATGAATGGCTCAATTGTAGCAGCAGTAAAGTGGAGAGAGAAAGGGGGGAGAAAGGGTAAGGAGTTAAAGGAGGAGGAATAATAATCAGCGGAGGAAGGGAAGGAGGAGAGAAGGAGGTGGAGGAGGAGAGAAGAGAGATGAGGAGGACGAGCAGGAGAGAGGAGGAGGGACGGGGGTATTTGAGAGAATGTAGAGGAATGCGGAGAGCAGGTGGTGAGTGGTGACATGAAAAGCGGTGGTGACAAATGCAGCCGTCCGGCCGTCCGGCAGCAGAAAGGACCTCTGAATGGAAGGGTGGCATTGGATTTCAGCACAAGCACAGCAATAGGAGGGAGAGGGCCTCTGCGGAGAGCGGCAGACACACATGGCGTCCTCCGGGTGAACACAGAGTTTACACAGAGCGTCTTCGTCCCGTCGGACAGAGTATTTACACGGGCAGGTCAAACCTGGGGCTGCTGCACTTTCACTTCTTACAATATGGACACAAACGCTTATTAACCCGTTCCAGCTCAAAATTTCAAGTCAAAATGCGAAATGTTTGAAGAGCACGTACTTTCATATGAATCAACTGAATTTTTCTATAAAATCCACAATATGGAACTCAAGCTAATGCTAAGCATGAGACTCAAAGTCAATCCGCTCTGCCCTGCCACGCTCTGCTACACCCTCCAGCACTTCCCTGCTAACTGTGTACTTTTATCTTGGAAACATATATATAAAGGGTTGGTCACCTGAGGTAATTTGGATGTTTATATATAATGAAAAACACAAAGGAACAGCATTCAGGACACGTGTTGTATGTGCACATACTAAAAGTGTAACATTTTCACTATGAATCATAACGTGTAGCATCTGGTCCATAAGGCTGATTTATACTTTATACCTGTCTACAGGTCCTTGTTCCTAGATTTTGTGACAAAAATCTATCGCTTATCTATCTATAGCATATTATATTTACATGGGAAGCAAACTCCTTGGCTAATAAGAAATGATAATAGTTTCATGATTAGTCGAAGATTTTAATACATTTCTCTGGTAGCATCGAGTCACGTCACAGTTTACAATTCAGAGAAGCCTTTGGTGTCACCTGTTCATATTGGAATATGTTTGGGAACATAGGTTTAGTAAAAAGAAATCAACCAAAAAAGTTAGATGGTGTATCTTTTTTAACCAAGTAATAATAAACAGTTTTTTTCTAAATTCCTCTAGAATATTTTACATTTTGCATAAATCAGCAAATCATATTGTGTAAAAAGGAGTGAATTCATGCAATGACTCTGCTAGACCACACTGGTCAGTCTCAGCTTGAAATTCTACAAGAATTCACCAAATCTCCATATTCATAGCTCATTAAGCTCAACCGTTACATCAAATTAGCCTTTTGGTTTCTTCTCATTCACAACAATTCACCACAGTTAGAAGCACCGTCCAGGAGCAGAGGGGCCTGGCTGAGTCGTGCTCGGAGAATGAAGACATCCTCAATGGCTGTTTGATAAAGTGCTTGTAGACTCTAAATAACTGAATGACTGTGTATTTTATTGGTGTATCCCTATGCACATTGATTGGATATGATTATTCAGCACTAACTAAAGTGTGGATGACTGTTGGGATGATGTGATGGCCTTTAAACTTTTTATATTAACTCATATGTATAAAAAAAAGCTTACATGATTAAAATAAGTCATAGTAGTTTTACCAAAGTGAATTTTTGGTAAATATTTGGGCAATATCTTTGAAATGTAGGAGGACACCTAAATTGATCCCATTTTTTCACATAAAAGAACAAAATATGGATAATAGCAGCAAAATCATAGTTACTAGTAGAGTAGTTACTAGTAGAGGTTAGAACAACATTGACTATAGAGCCTACAGAAGGAAATGACGGTAGAATAACTTTGTATAACATTTTTGATATGTTTAGATAAAGCTGTAGTTCTGCATCAGTTGCAATGTCCGTAGTTTCTACTGGTCATAAATATTAAACGTTTTTAAAAAATCTTGTGTGAACAGCTGACACAGAATGGGTCTTAGGGCTAAAGACTAGAATCTTTACAACAGTCAGCAGTTAGAACATGTTTGGAACTGACCAAAGTTGTCGACTAAATCACATTCATAATTGTTTGTAAGTTTTGAGACAGACAAGCAAAGAATGAGACACAATCACGTGCAGCTTTGAATCAACCTATTTTAAAGACAAAACAAAAGTAGACAGTCAACTGCTTGTAATAATAAATGCTTGTTGTGAACATTCATTTTGGTTTATAAGCTTTATGGTTCAACTCCTACCCAAGGCCCTAACCTGAAAAAACTAAATACGTAGGAGAAGGTAGAAGCTTTAAAAGTGTGTGTCGCATGCAATAATAGCATAAGTTCCTATTTAAGTGGTGTTTATCATTGTAAACATGATTTGTATTAGCAAGTGACTAATTATAGAAACTATTAACGACACTTAAATGCTATCATTTAGCATTTACAGTTGATTCACATTTAGTCTCATTACCAAATAAAGAGATTGAAATCATCTGGGCACATTACTGCTGCTTTGGACTGGACTGCACAAGGTTTTCTCTGGTAGGATGTCAGCAGCACATCTTTCAAATCCTTACGTTGCAACTTCAAAGATCAGACTGACTATCACTGTGCAACATAGAACCATCTCTTCCCAGCTAACATTTAAAAGATAGGACGCCTAAGATAGCGTACATATTTAAAACCAGTGAAAATTGTTCAGCGACAGAAACTAAACAGTCTCTACAAAGAAGGAGAAGCAACACTTTAGGATTAGAACCATGAGTGTCCCTACAAAGGACCATCCACACATTTTAGACAGAGAAAATAATTGAGAGAAATGTACATAAGGCCATACTGTATAGAGAATCCTTCTCTTAATAGAGGCGGATGCCTCAGGCAGTCTGTCATCGGACTTAAGCAGGTTGCAGTTGGCTTTCTCTGGAAAGCGGATTGAGTGTCATGTAAATGAGAAACCTGGTTTCTAAAATTGGAGTAGGGGATTAGGGAAACCTGGTTTCCCCAGGTAAATTTTCGTCACAGAATGTCAATCTCTTTTCCATAACAAAGGATTTAAAACATTCGGACGGTTCCCTTTATGGACCAGCTGTCTCGTTTCCTTTCTCTGGCCCTGCTCTTTCAATCTGCTGCAACACACACATAAAGTCAGAAAGCAGCATATTCTATCACCACACACTTAAATCCCTGAGCCAGGCTTTCGAATTAAGAAATCAGATTACTCTTCTGCTGCATGTATATGTGGAAGTGCAAAAAATAAACACTGTTCCATAATTACCAGAAAAAGCTGATTTCACTGAGTACCCCCATTACTGAAGTGCATGTAAATAGTGATTAGGACCACCACCACTACATGTTGACCAAGGATCCTCAGGGGGTCAAAAGTTAACTGTCTAACTGTGATAATATTAGTTAGGCAGTTAACTGTCTATTGAGGATATAATTGGGCCACCTTGCCGACTTTCCCTGAAGAAGCTACCTGGATGAGTAGCAAAACACGTCCAACCAAAAAGAAAGTGGCAGTTGACACGACTTAACCCTTTAGACACCCACACGTGGAGGACTGAGAAGCTTCACTGACGTCTCTTCCCAAGGTAAACGATGTGCACATGACGTAAATGAAAGAGTGATTCATCAGACCAGACCACCTTGTTACATGGTCGTCCAGTTGTGATACTCAAAGCATGTGTTCTCTGACTGGTCACCGGAGACACAGCCCAGAACACAGCCAGCTGTGATGTACTGTATGTTCTGACAGCTGTTGATCATAGCCAGCATGACATTTTTCACCAGTTTGGGCTGCAGTGGCTCTACTGTAACACAAGACCAGGTGGTAAATGGTCTGCACTTTTCTACCTGTTTGTACTCAAAGCTCTTTACACTGCTGCTCATTTACCCATTCGCACTTACAATTACACACACATTCAGACACCGATGGGGGAGCTGCTACGCAACTGGCCGACGCTCACCGGGAGCAACTAAGTTGGGGTTCAGTGTCTTGCTCAAGGACACTTCGACATGTGACCGCACCCTGTCACCAATTAAGTAGTTTCCTTTCTTGGACCCTTTGTGGTAGGTACTGACAACAGCCTACGGGCGACACCTCAAGACACCTGCTGTTTTTGCAGATGATCCATAATAATCATCACCTTGAGAGGTGCCATTGTGTTGAGATAACTGATGTCACCTGTCAGCTCCTCCAAGAAGGTCGCTCATGAAGATGACACAACCGAGAAGCACTGCAAGTGTTGTCTCATGCAACATGCCAACACATGGTGTGTGTGTGTGTGTGTGTGCACGCTGATGGTCTTTGTGTGCTGCTGGTCGAGCTGGTGCTGGCAGGCCTGTGGGAAAGGATTAGACTTTCACGCCTTTTCCTCCACATTGAAGCCCCATCAAAGACATTCCTTGCATAACAAATCAATGAGTACTGTCTCTCTTTCTCTCTCTCTCTCTCACACACACACACACACACACACACACACTCAAACACAAACGCACAAAATACTCCTGTTAATCGTTAGTCAAACAATAACTTTCACAATTTAGATGGAACTGGTGTTCTCTCGCTAAAGAGATGGAGAGAGGGGCGAAACCCAAACAACAGGAAACGATCACCAGTTGTAGCGTACTGTGTGTGTGTGTGTGTGTGTGTGTGTGTGTGTGAGTGTCTTGCTGTTTGCAAGTCATTAGAAAATATAAAACTTGTATGTCAGCATTTGTTCCGAGTTCTACTACTACTGTATGAGTACTACAGTGGGAACTGTTGGAATCATCATTTCAGGTAACCTGAACAGACCGTATAAAGGATTTTAAATTAGTTTGTGTGAAAATTGTGTCATTGAAATGTATCATGAGAACAGACTGAGGATCCATGTGGGTAAATGTGGACAGTGAATGCTTTTTAATAAGATATGAGATCAGTCTGCATTCATTTTCTTTGTTGACTTGTAATAACATGTATTTAATCTACTTAATATTTCAAAATAAAGTGCAAAAATATCTCAATCCCAGGTCACTCAGCTCACAAAAGGAATATGCATAGAGCCAGAAAGTTTTAACTAATCTTTAAATACACAATGAATTTGGCTTTACTTTAATCAAATTTACATTTTTCTTTTCATTCATAACAATCAACTAAAATGAACATAACTAGCACTGTATAGCTGTTTTCACACATTGCTTGGAAGTGATGTGGTCCAGAACTGTAGCCCCTGATATATGTAAAGATGCAATAAAATTTGTATCTAAATCTAAAATGAGGTTATCATTGTCTAAGTATATCGAATCTAGTGTGGAGTATAAAGAATGTCCAATGTTTCCCTCAACATTGTTCCCATGTGCTTCAGTGAAAGCAAAAAACACAGGGTTTTTAATTATAAACACAATTTTAAAAGACATTCTCTTAATGTGATTAATTTGGAGGTTATGGCCTCATATTGTGCCTCATATTTTTTAAATCAATGGTATTGTACACGATCACATAGATAGATAGATAGATACAGAATCTTTTCTACTGCCGGTTGGTTACTTTTCAGCCTGCAGCATCAATTTGCTTGTTTGTCGATGCCATAGACTTCAATTGTTGACCAAATACTTTTAAAAATATATAAGCTCTATGGCATAAATACATGAGCAAATCTTCCGGAGTAGTGTTTGCTTTTGTATCTTTATGGTGCTTTTGGACAATCTGAATAATTTAGAAAGTGACAAAGATGATTTATAGTTTTTTTCAGGTAACGTTTAGTAGTACATGGGGACTTCACATCAAACAACTTTTCATTTGGACAAGAACAGACAGCCGATTTACTGGATTCCATCTAATTCATGTTTTTATTGTGTAGCTGACACAAATATGAACACACTGTTTGTCCCAGTTGCAAACGACTGGCATGAAGTAGACACAACTGTGTGGAATGATTTGTAAAAACGGTCTATGGCTTACAGAGCATGACATTGAATCTATTTACAAACTCAAATCAACTCACTGACAGTTTGAAAATTGAAGCAAAAAGCTTTTTTCTTTTATAAATATAAAAAGGGAAAGGAAGGAAGGCCTCCATGGGCCTAAAGGGGGGATAAAAGTCTCTTTCACTGAGACAGCTTAACACTCAACAGAGTTATACATATCCCATTTTCTGTTATGGCACCAGTATCAAAGCATGCCCTGGACTTGCTGGTTTCCATCGCGGATGCTTCATGTCAGACAGGTTTAACAGAGCTAGTAGGCACTGAACCCACAAGTAGAATAGAATAAGAACTAAACAAAAAAAAAAAAAACCTAAAAATTAGAGATAGATTTTGACTGCCACTTGAGGTATTGTGGATCAAAGCATTTCTGTACATTGTCTCATTTTTCCTTGTTTTTGTTTTTGGATATAGTACGGAGAATCATATAACGCAATTACAAACAAACAAAATCTGATCACATAGCATCTACATAAAAACAACAAATGAGGATGTCAATAACACAATTTTCTATGAGAAAATTCAAACCTAGAATGGCAGTATATTGACATTTATATGTATTAAAAAAAACAAAATTGTAGCAGCAAACAACAGGAGAAAAGCATCAATTTTAATTCATTACCATTTTTTCTTTTTTTTTTTTAAACATGTAGCTGGGATTTATTTTCTATAGCAGCGGAATACAAGGAGTGTTTTTTCTCCTACTCTCTATCCTTAATGTACAATCAGAAACCTAATTACAGGGTCCCTACACAGTTTGATAATTCAATCCACAATGTGATTTAAGGCCAGTCCTCCTGCTGATAGCAATCTGCCCATCTTCATATACTGTATAAAATCTATTTCTATCTTCTCTTAACGACTTTCACATCCTGTGTAGGAACCCTGACTTGAACTCTACAGCATTAAGACACACCTCGCTGTCGAGCCATCACCCTTTTTGCCACCTTTATTTTCTACTCTCTGTCCTCCTGCTAGCTTTGCTCTCCACTTTTTGAGGCAAGTCCCTAAGAAACGCAGCCCACATCTTTTAGGTTTGTGCAAAATCATGTCATTAGTCACAACACTCCTCTCTTTCTCTCTTAGCTTCATCCCCTTTCCCAGAATCCATGAGCAGTATTTAAGTGAGGTGGAGCAATGAAGGAGATGCTGGACTGGCAATTTAGAGACAGACTGGTGTACAATTATTTCCAGATGGCAGAAATAATCTCACTGGTTGAGTTCAGCAAATGAAGCCACAGTTAGTGAGCAAACTAGGAAATGCAAGCTAAAAAAATAAATAATATGTTTCAACATAGAAAAATAAAGTATTATTTTACCTATAAAAATAATACTTCTTTTTACTTCAACCTCTGGGCCTTCTGTTTTTGGGTCCGCATGCTGAGGTTTATCTAAATCAATGATAGTTCTTAAGGTGTAAAAGTGGCTCTGCCTGTATGAAATATTTACTGAACTAAAACACAGTTAGTGAGCTAATGGCTCTGTGAGACTCATGACAGTGTCAAGCAGCATTCAGACTTGTTTTTGAGAAGTATTTCTGCCATACAGCTCAATTCTTTAGCCTCATCAGATGAATCAGATCCAGGTGCAGCTGTGTGCAGGTGTTGCTCTGACTCTCCATCACCACAAGACTACTGCTTTAACCCCTGTTCCATTTCCATGTTTTACAAACGTAATCACTGTGATTTCTTTAGACGAGCCAGCAGCGCTGACCAAAAGTGCTTCTTTTTTTTTTTTTTTTTAGAAACGAAAGTTGGAATGGCAATAGGTTAAACTACACAGAGAAAGAAAACAAAACAGACTGTGGATTGCTTGGCTTGCATCTGTATCAATTTGATCTCATCAAATTACAGCAGCTGAAGTGGGCAAGGTGAACGTCATCAGACAATGAATAAACAAACCCTACCATCAGCAGTCCACAGTCATTAGGTTAAAACAGCAGAGTGTCTTGCACTAAAATCGGATTCAAAAATAAAAAACTTGGAATAGGTACAAGACTAACTGATGAAGAAGTCTAAAATGATACATAATAAAGTGACTAAAACATAAGCAAGCAGGGATATATGAATGTCTGCACTGCAACAAGACAAACATGGGAGCTTGGACAGTAAATCTAACACATTCTATCTATAACAGCAAAGAAATTGGAAACAAAAAAAAAAAGCATCTTCTGTTTAATAAATGTCCAGGTAAAGACCCGATGACAGACTACGAGGACCTACTGCACAAGACACTTTGGGATGTTTTAGTAGGCAAGTAGAGTCTGCATTAATTGAAATATTCCTAGTTTAATAATTGAGGGAGTAAGAAAACACATGTACGTCATCTCCAGCCCGTGCAGGCCATCAACATTCAGTGTCTTTTCTCTGTGGTACATTTCTCTGGTGTTCACTTCTTCTCCCAGGGAGGGTACACTGTCAGAAAATGTGACTTGGGGGTTCTTGCGGGGCGGGAAGGCAGGCGCTCTGTCCCATCGTTGCCAGCTGTAGCTGACAACGTGCATGTATGTGACATGTCGGACATGATAAGCGGCCCACTGTGAAGAAGGAGGAGAAGCAGGGGAGTTCAAATGAGGCACCCGGCCCTCTTCCAGCCCACCCATTACCAACTTCAATCCACAATGTTTTCTCAATCATCAGACGTGATGCAGCAGTCTACCATCTCAGATGTTGATGTCTCTGACATCTGTTGGGGTGCAGGACAGGTCCACGTCCTCATCCACGCGTTTGGTCTCTGTTGTGCCACTGTGCTGCTGAGCCTGCCGCAGGCTGGACTCCAGCAGAGACTCGATCTGCTCCTGGCACGACCGCAAGCAGTCCTGCAAACACACAACCGGCACAGAGTCAAGTAAACCACCCAGCTAACAAATTCAACATCCGTACATAGATAAATACATCCATCTAAATATATGTAATAAAATAAATCAATGAATTAATGCTGGTGTTTCACACGTATCACATCAAATATGGCTTTACGAGAGTTTGCATACCGGGTCACTGCGAATGACCTGCGACAGGAAGTTGGTGAGGTTCTGTGAGGACAAAGAGGGTCTTGGCTTTTCAGGTAGAGACCTTGAACAGCTGCCACCACACTCCCTGCTGCCACCATGGATGGAGGACTGGCGATGAAGTTAACATCTGCAGAAACACCACAAACACGTTACAACCGAGCATATCTACAACACTGTAGCACACAGTATCTTTCAGCTGAGAGACCTTTATCAAACTCCCCACAGATCAACACATAAAACAGAATGCTCCACATGTGGTTCTCAGAAGCTTCAACATTTATTAACTGATAATAATTACAGTACACAAGTCATGATTAGAATAAAAAAAACAAGAAGGTGGGTCGAAGAGGACAGAAAAACTCAACAGATGTAACTTTAGTCAGTACCGGGGAAAACTGTTCACTGTGTCAGTAAGTTGTAATGGATAGAATTTTTTTTTGAAAGAAACAAGAAATGTGCAGGTTACAGCAATACACACTGAAGTATATGTATAAGAACTATTTTTCCTAACCCTACAAATAACAAAGTATATTTACCGTGCATACACAGATCACCATCTATCAGTTCATGTCTTACCTGTAGCACAGAGGGCCACAAAGGTCTGGGCATGTTTCCTGAGGATCTGCTTGGTGGATGGGTGAATCTTCAGTTTGGACAAGAAGTGCTCGATGAAGTCGTGAGCTGTGACTGAAGCCAGATCCCACTTCAGCTTGTTAAGAACCAGCAGCTCCATTTGCTGTGGATGGACCAGACCAGAGGCAATTCACTCAAACTGACCCACTTTAGAGAAAAATGTATTCCTCCTTACATCTGCTGTGACATTTAATTCCTCCAGCCATAGCACTTTAGAGTTTTGTAGAGGTCAAAATGTAAAAATATAAAGATTTTTGAGTAATGCAAATGCAAATCGGATACCCTAGTGCCATTGTTGTTAGATCTGCTTCTAATTCTAAACCTTTATATGTACAGCTTATTTTCCTAACCATAAATACTATGCAGTATATACATGGTGCCATTGAATACAGCGCTTTTGTGTTTTGGTTTTCATATTGGAATATGATTCCATTATAATTGAACATCTCTCCCCACATGAGGCTACGGCTGCACGTCAAACAGACGTCACAGCAAACGGAAACGCGCAGTGTGTGACTGCACTTGTTCACGTTCAGTTGGTCGTTGCCAAAAGGCTGCACGTCTGTCTTATAGCCACTAGGTGTCGCTGTGAGTCGCCATTTTCTTGGCAGTGCCCGAGACCATTCATGAAAGCAGAGAGGCCTTCCAGTCACCATGGGAAAGTCACAGGCAGCCATTCAACACTGCTGCACCACAGCTACCTTTCTACCTTTTTTACATTTTTTTTAAATGTACTGATCTGCGCTACGCCAATACAATCGGTAATTTCTGACCACGGTGACAAACCCAGTGAACTACAAAAACTCTTTATTCTGGTCATGTGGTCTCCGGTGCGTGCTGCTCTTGTACAGTATGTGTTATGCAACATCCATGTCTGCAGAACTCAATTACCAGCAGTTCTCCGGGCTGGACCGAGTTGTCCGTGTAGATGCAGAGTTTCTCCGCTGTCAGGGGCACAGTCTCCTTCATCTTGGATGCAAGAAACATGCACGTAGCTCCCAACAGCTGTAGTCGCGTTTTCCTGGTGGCCTCCACTGATAAAAATCTGTCCAAATAGTTCATAGCCAGCGGAAAAACCTCCTCCTCACATTTCTGTTCCTCGCAGACCTAGGAGGTGAGAAAAGCACTTAAGAGGTTGCTGTTGCTCGCTGGAAGAAAAATTCCCCCATTCATACGTATTATTAAGCATTTGCCCCCCAGCTGGCTCTGCGTCTTATTCTGCGCACCGCCGCGTGCAATCAGCAGCCGCACTATTCACAATCACCCGCAACGAAATTTACACAAATTACACATTTTGCGCATTTCATTCGTTTGAGTTTCGGCCGTTAAATGCCCCGCATGGCACGAGATTCAAGGCAAAGCCAGTTCCACATGCAGCCGAAAACATCTAAAGTCACAATGGGATTTATTGGAGTCATTTATTTGAGTAAGCAAGTGTGTTGCAGTAATAAAAAGAGTCGGGAATTAGTTTGCAGTCAGTTCTGACTGAGACACAAAGGTGGCGTCGAGGCAAGTTTCACTCTCAATTTCAACTTCGTCATCTTTTCAAAAAATATTTATAAATATGTAAAAATTATCAGGGTGCTCGCAATCGGCATGTAAATGATCCCCATCGAACACCTTATCGGATGAAAGGAAAATGTGTCGAAGTGGGATCGCGATGAATTTTATAAAATTAATTTCTGAGACTGGGGTTTTTCACGTGCTCCAGGCGACACCTCCCCCGGCTCCGCGACTCACGCTTTCAGAAATTAATTAAAAATACAGAACTACAAAAAAGTCGCTCCAAAAGTTAATGTAAATGTCCAATAACATCTAATCTATCAAAGCCGACTGTTGAAATGCATGTGCGCAGCGTGAACTTAAAAAATAATGCCTTTTTTCCGAGGCGACCTTCACGGACAGCAGCCGCTCGTGTGAGGCAAAACAAACTTTAGCAGTTCGCAGCAGCCGAACGAGCCGTAGCTTTCACCATTTAACCGTCTGATGACATAAACGCATTTCTGCCCCACTTGATCGACTTACTGTCATTGCTGCCGATGATCTAGATTTTTAACGATATTAAAATCCTTCTCACATACGACAACAAAGATGGCGCGTAATACTGGCACGGGCCAGACTGCATACGTGTACATTGCTGTTATTTTGGAATATTTTCCTGGTGCAATTACATTTCATAAGCTTTTGGAAAATAATGGCTTGGAGAATCCATGTATAACAAAGGTATTCGCGGTGGGAACTGGGTACAGTGGCCATGTAAGTCGGTATATCCGACGGACCACCCAGCACTTATGAGGACATACTTTTCGGAGCGTTTATGTAACGTGCGGGGAAATAACAGACATTCGGCTCGGAGAGGCTGCAAACGGCCGCACCGAGCACGATTCTCCACGTTTCCAGGTGCGAACAGGAGCCGGCGGCAGCCTCCCGACACCGGGTAACGGGGAAAGTCGGGCACCGGGGGAAAGTTGAAGTGAAGTAAAACCAACCTCTAACATCCAGGTGGCAACTATTTTCCTCATTTTGGGCACAATTTCTTTCTGGACACACTTGAAGTAGTTGGGCGACGGTAGGTAGTTTTCCTCCGCCTTCAGCATGGTCCGCAGGACCCGGTCGTTGAGCAGGTTGACGTCCTGGTAGGCTCTCCTGATGGAGTCCACCTCGCAGCACAGCAGCTGGTCCTCCATGGTCGGCTACTCCGGCTTTTCTTCTGCTCTTGACACCGCCGTTAGTTTCCCTGTGGCCCCGTGCGAGTGTTCCTGTGGCACGGAGGGAGCAGGCTACAGCAGGCTGACGGCGACACTCGGCTAATTCTCAATCACTTTTTATTCTTGCCGGGCTGCTGCTGCTGCTGCTGCTGCTGCTGCTGTTGCTCCTCCAGTGTGCGCAAGCCCTCTGAGGAGCGCAGCGCTGCCCCCAGACAAAAAAGCCCTGCGTACGCGCTCACGGACGCGAGTACGCGCACATACAGCCTCAAAGTTTACCGGAGAGGGCGCTGAGGGGGGGAGGAGGAGGGGGAGGAGGTGTTGCCCATGGTGACGTCAGCTGTTGTTAGGAGGGGGGGGTGGGTGGCATCAAAGGGAGAAGCAGTCTGCCAGGGAGCGCGCGAGGAAGGGATTCTATTATATTCATATATATATATATATATATATATAAGGAAAGAGGGTGAGATGGGGGAGTCCTCCCCCCTCGTCCCCTCCTCCTCCCCCCTCCTCCTATAGCCTGGTAGCCTTTGAGGAGGAGGTCCGGAGCCATCCCCCGGTGGAGCCGCGCTGACCGGGGCAGGCTGGCAGCTTGTCGTCGGTAGGGGGCGATACCGGCTTGCGGCCCTTGTTCCTTCTTCCTCGGGGCTCGTTCAGGACTGAATGAAAGCCGCAGCTCTCAGCCGTGACATGAGGCGAGCACATGGGACAACAGTGGAGTCTGAAACACACAGCGTCGCTTTATTTACTTCCACTTCCTGATCCAAACTCATACAGTGGATGGTAAACGATGAGTGTGTTTTATCAGCCAACCTTAAGAATAGTTAGACTCTTTGAGCTACTCATAAAGTCATATTTTACATGTAGAACACCCGTTATGTCGTACACCGTGAGTTCAGTCAGAGGATAACAATGATTCCTACAGTCATCGGTTGTTGACCATGTGCACAAATGAGCAACACAAAGGTCACCATGCGGTTCTCTCAGACTAAATCAAAGCAGAGTTTGGTCTGTAAAGGCAAACCTCACCGTGTAAGATTTAAGCTCTTTCTTTTTCCAATACTTCCTCAGTCCTTTGCCTTAGTGACAAAAGTATAAGTTAATAAACATTAAAACTGAGAATGTTGTCATGTAGCTTCACTTTAGTGTTCTCCACAATAACAGTCAGTCCCAATAATGATTCCACTCAAAAACAGAAGAAAATCTGCTCAGACTAAAGGGATACTGTAAAATGTTAAAGTTTAAAGACTTTCTCCAACACACACACACTTTCACAAACATACAGACAGACACACACACACACGCAAACGGGAGGAGACTGGAGTTGCACCAATGGGAGGAACTGCTGTTACTAGGCAGATGTCGGCATAACTTTTCATGTGGGGAAAAGTTCAGTGCACTGGAAAAGTTGACATTATTGATCACTCTATCAAAGTCCTTTATCGCCGAATAGTCTTTGAAATAATCAATCCCCTCATTCCTTTCGTTTGTTTGTTCGTTTCCCGTTCTGGACAGTGCTGCTGTCCACTGCTGCTGTCCACTGCGTCCCTCACTCGGACACAAAAGCATCAAGTGAAGGGAAAACAGAGAGCAAATCAATGAATGCAGCACAAGCACAAGCCAATATGACGGATACGGTTCGGTGCAAAGTATCCAAATAATCAAGCAGGCTCTGCCAGGGACCGTGTATAGTTACTTCAGTTAAGAGCAGTAGAGTGTTAAGTTGTGCACATTTTAATCTAGTTTCAATATGAATTGGAGCTTTTCACATTCTTGGAATTCCTCTCTGGGCTATTGGGTGGACTACCGTAATGTCTGCAAAGGGTTACACTTCTGTGGAGTCACATCACAATATAACACTGCTTAATTATTAAAGATGAAAAAAGTGTGTATGTGGATAATGATTTCTTCTTGTTTTTAACTTGCATTCCCCTTTACCTTCAGTTTATATGTACAATATCTTTAATGATATGGTTCCTTGAATTTTTTTCATGCCTGTACATTCTCCTTTCAACTGAACCTTGCTCCCAATTCAGAAACACAGTTTCATATATATTATGTTTTTTATCAATCAGGTGTATTTTGCCTTCTTATTGCCTGGTATCTGGTACAGATACAATAAAAACAAAGGTAATCTTTTCAGACACCTTCATTTTATTTAAACATTGTAGTACGCACGCAAACAAAGTAGAACCTGCACACATGAAAAGTTTAAAGCAAACTGAAAGCAGCAGTTCTTCTGCTCCACTTTATTCCTTCAGACATGACTTGTCTCAGTAGCATGTTGTGTGCCCTCAGTCCCTCTCTTTCACACACAGATAGAGGCTTTCTGTGGGAAACAAAGGGAGCCCGAGCATGTGACTTTTGCAGTGAGGCTCTTCTAGCAGCTTTATGGTAACGGAGGAGGAAGGAAGTGTTTAAAGGGACAGTGGAGAGCTGAAGTGAAACCAGCAGGGCACAGATTGATTCAGACGACTGATCACACCGCCATGGGGCCCACGGCTGGAAAATAAATGATATGTCAAGGCTGCAATTTACCACATCAAGGCCATTGCTTTTTGCCCTGGTTTTATTTCGCTTGCAGTGTCATATGACATTTACTCACTCTGACTCATGTTTCCCCTCATTTTCTGTGTTTCTTCAAAGCATTCAAACACATTTCACCCCCTTGTTGAATTTGTCCTATTTCACAGATACTTGACTTTGTTATTTTCCTTATGTCAGGGCTCTTGAATAGTAAATATCACATACAGCCTGAAAAGCATGGTCAATCAAAATCATATCCATGTGACAATATCTTCTAGCTGTCTGCATTCAAAGCATGAAGCACGACTGTTCAAAAAATAAGCTGCCCTTGTCTGTATTTTTTCCAACAACTAAATTTCAACAGCGTTGAAGAACAAAAACAAAGACGCATTTTTCCTTTTATCACCTAGCAGGAGATGATTTATCAAAACCAGTTGTGTGAAAGAAAATTGACACTTAATGACACCTCCCGTGTGCCCACTTCAAACTGACAAGTTCACAATAAAAGGGAAAACTTGAATCTCACTTTGTTTCGCCAAAGAAAAGGCCCTTAAATGGCCTGATAACACTATCAGAAGGAGGCTAGGTTGGATTTTAGGTGTATGGACATCACAGTGCATGAATGTGTGTGTTAGCAGTTCAAAGACAGTTTGCGCCACTGATTGCAGGACAGTTGACAGCTAATAAAATATATGTTTGTTTTTTTCCACCAACCTACTGGGCTCAGAGCTTCATCATCTGTAACAATGAAACAACATTTCAGTGTGGACTGAAGTGGCTGATCAACACTACCATCCCCACAACACCTGTCTGGTGCTTTTACTTCAGCTATTACAAGTGGTTAAGTTATTCTGATAAAAGGATTTACAGGACACTCTCTGAAGTTGTAGCATTGCCGTAAACCAAGATAAGGATTTTTACACCCTAGAAAACGGAACATACAGACGTCAACCTTTTGTTTCAGCGCTTTGACAATATACGTTTTATATACCTTCACATACACTATACACAAGCTGAAACTTAATAGTTAATGTACAAGTTCAAAGTTTTCTTGAGGATGGTCCCTCCATGTTTCACTTTGACTGCACAGATAATAGCAGTCAAAGGTGGACCAGTCTGTGGACTAGTAACACACACTTCACCCGTTGGAATAACACACACTTCAGTCTTTAGAGTTAAACACACTTCCGTCTTTATTTTGCTTAATGCTTTTTGCTTTGTTTTGAGCTAAATGCAAACTGCCGTCTTGCTTCATGGCAACATGTGATTCATTCATTTTTTAGCCTCAAGCATTCATTCATTCCGTGTCCTAGAACTGCCTTTCATTCATTCATTCATTCATTCATTCAGTGGTTTGACGTGTGTGTGGTTCCATCCTTGGACCCTCCCCCATTAGGAACCCCCACTTCACAGTTTTACTTTGTTTTGTACACCTTGTTTGTTGAATGTTTGTTTTCATTAACTGTGGATAAGCCTATTAGACCCTCCCCTCCAACCCCCCCACCACCACCACCACTGTGACTGTAGTAGACATGGTGGAAAACCTGCATGTGCTAAAACCAAAAGAACTATTTGCCTGTATTTCTTTGCTATTTCTTCCTTTCTTTGTGCTTTATTGTAGGCATACTCTCAATTTAGTTGCTTGATTTTTATACAAATGTGTGTGTGTGTGTGTGTGTGTGTGTGTGCATGCACAGAATATCGACACAGCTTACGTTAGATATTTTTGACATATGGAACTAGTTTGAAATATTTAAGGTCACTCTGTTCTTCTGCTTGCCAATAAACCCAAGCTTAAAGAACTAAAAGTGTGTGTGTGTGTGTGTGTGTGTGTCTGTAAAAGAAAGACAGAGACAGACAGGGAGTTTGCAGGGGTGTTCAAGTGGTGACATTTGTCTTTATTCTCATTCTATGTCCTGCTTTGAAGTCCCTGTGGCTCTTCATATTCTAAATATGACCCCACACACACACTCAGTATCTGTGTGAGGGCTTCCCTTCCTCCAGCCATCATCCAGGAGGGACAGAGAGAAAGAGAGAGGGCAGAGAAAGAGTTTTTTTCAGCCCTGTGAATGAAGCTCCTTTCTCAGTTGAGGGCAGGTCCACAATGACCCTGCAAAGATGGATAGGGAGATTGTCCTGTGAAGTGATCCGCGAACACAGCTAGCTGGGGGTCACTCTGGATGTGAGTGTGTGTGTCCTGCACCACAACTGACCTAACAGCACCTCTGTTCTGGCTAGATGGGTGGGTGCTCAGGGGCTGTGTAGGGCCAAGGGCAAGGATAAGAGGAAAACCTCCAGCACAATGGGTCAGTGGGAGTTTGGGGAGGGGGTAGGGTGGTTTGGAATGCATGCATCCTATATCACACCCACACACACACACACACACACACACACACACACACGAGTCTGCAGGGTGATGCTTTGACAAGTATCTGTGAATGAGGCTCATGCTAACTAGCAGCTAGTTGGCCATTTAACACCCAGTCAGCTCAGTGACTCCAAACCGGCTCCAACCTGTGCTACAATGTGTGGCAGGCAATCTGTTATTTCTACCCCTGACATTTAAACTTTTATTGATAACAAAAGTTTTTTTTTTTTTGCCATGAGCATGGATACATGTGTACACAGGAATTATTGCATGATCTCTGAGTTGTTTCCACTACCATTATTTTAAACTAAAATCTAAAGTACTTGCTTTAGATTAATAATAAAATAAATATAATAAATAATAAAAACTATACAAAAACTCACAGAAAAGCCCCTAACCGCACAATAAAACAACAACAACAAAATGATAAAAGCAGTGTGTTCTGTTGACCCAGAATTAGGCAAAATGACAAGTGAAAAAGCATGTATCAGGGAGTAATAATGCAATATTACACCATATAATAGCTAATAAGGCCACTACTCTCCACAAATGACTAACCTATAGTCAGGTATTGCACTAGACATTTCACTAGCAATAATTTTATAGTCACACATTAAGCTTTTTTTTTTTTTTTTACACTTTTTGTGTTTCCTGCAGGATTACACCAACATACTGGTTGGAGCACTTTTTGCCTTCAGGCAAGTCATACAACGCTCACTAATTCCTTTTGAACATTCCACTGCCATTAGACAGGATACCGCCGAAGAGTTGGAAAATGACATTAGGGGAAAGCAAGGGTGGCTATCATGACTTAACAAATGGATTTGAACTACAATAGCCTGAGTAGACACTCATTTATCTTAGAGTATGAATGCTAAACCCCAGGACCACATTCTTCTTCTCAAATGGTCAGTAGTTATGCTCTCTATGGTCATAGTGTGGTACACGGCCACAGAATTATTTTATTGTACACAGCTAAGATGAGTCAGCAGCGCTGAACTGTTTATGTGGATCCTCCGTGTGCTCCCACCATCACATGGGTGCACTCACAGCAGCACTCATTTGCCTTCCAATAGTCTGTCAAACCTTCGCCGTCTTCCTGCCTCAGTGCAGAAAAGAAGCAACAGGGGGCTGTGTGTGTGAAAGACAAATGTGAGATTTTGTTACCCCATGGGGGTTTCTTATCAACCTAATCTTCTCACGGTATGTTTCTGCAGCCTCAGTTCTGTGTATTCCCCAACGTGACAATGTTGTTCTCAACTCTTTCAGAGTGTGCAGCGCTGCAAAAGATTAGTGGTGAGTGATGTGTCCACCTTTGATGTGATTATTTCTCTTCGGGATCACAAAGAAACAGCCTTTCCTCTAACTTACCCGAGATCCCAACCATTGTTCAGACCAGTAAGGAGAGGTAGCCCAACAGTCAAGTGAGTATGCAGAAGAGGACTCCACTACAAATAGAAATAAACGAGCAGTAAATGAGTTAAAAGCCATTGTTAGAAATAGTTATTATTAAGTGTTTGTTTTGAGCCTTCTGAAATAATAACAACTGCAATTTCTAAGTCAAAGTAATCACGAGTAATTAGTGACTAGTGAACAATTTTGGGAGATGTGCAAATCCACCCATTGGCCAATCCTTCTGCAAATTTGTTGTACAAAAAATGTGAAGACATCTTGCAAAATACAAATTACTTAATAGTACCACTGCTCTCCTCCCTACCCAGTGTCACCACCTCAGGGCAAACGCCTGATCAGAAATATCATTGCTCTACAATGTGACACAGAGATGAAAAAGTATATATAGATATATATTTATATAAACTATAAAAAATTTTATGGGCAATCAATCTACTGTATTGATAAATAAAATATGTGTGTTAAAAACAAAATATTTTAAATACAATTAAACTTAATGTTAATAACTTGAATGTACATGAAGTTTATCCTAGATTTCTGCAGAAATCTCAAGTTTAATTCATGAAGAGATTTAAGAGAACCTCTTAGAAATGAGAAAAATGTTCTCTTCAATACTTGACTTTTTAATCAGCAGCATCAAAAAAAAAAAAAAACAGCTAATGTTGAAGGCTACACACTAGTAAAACAAATTTTTTTGAAAGTTAAAATTAGGTGCAGTACAATATTTCCCCTGAATGAAAGTTGAGCAAAAGTGAAAGTAAAATAGAAAACATTGGACATATTCTGTACAAGTATAGGTAATTAAAAACTATACTTACGTACAGCATTTGAGTAAAGGTACTTGATCATATTATTTGTCAGTGTGAATTGTGGTGAACTATAGTTAACACCAAACGTGTAATAGGCAGCACATGCTCATTGTTCCGCCGTGAAGCTGGATTGCTCATCAGGCCTGAGCAGTGCGATAGCATGACAAAAGTCCATGTGCTAACACGATCAGATACCTGATTTTGTTCTGATAAGACACAACAATGCAGCATATACAAAACTTTGATGTGTATGATAACATGCAACGAACAGCTTGTTTTAAGTTTTAAGTCTTTTTTTATTCTCCCTCCAACCTTCACCACACATCAGTGTATCAGTGAACCAACTCCAAACTAAATCTAGAGGGAGAAAGAGCAAATGACAGAATAAAGGAAGCAAGAAAAAGAAGCAAGCACATGGGCAGGAGGAAAGAAGGAAACTGAAACCTAACAAGAAAGTTGCATTCTCACCATGTTTTTTTTTTTATGATTCGTGGTTTTCTTGACACCGCTTTTGCAAGAAAAACATATTTCTGACACAGCTCCAAACATGTCTGGTTTGGCGAGTCAGGGACTTTCTTCTGGGAAATCAGTGCTTAGTACCAGCCTTTGCCCATTTTATTTGCATATGTTTGCATAAGCTTTGCATCTAGTATGAAAAGCATTCCTGAAATCATTTGGACTAATCTTCGCAGGATCACCTGGAGCACTTATTTTCACTACTACGGAAAAACCCTGCAAACTTGATCCCACCCTGGTGTCGTTTGTTGGAAAATATGATCAGATGATAGAACCCGTAGCTGGTTTAACTTATTTGGCAGCGCAACATATTGGATACCCTGTTTGGTTCACACTGAGCATTCATTATGTGCACAGAAAACACTTTACAGGGACAGATGTTCGTGTAGGTAGGTAAAGTGTCGAACAGTCTTGTTCCTCATTTAGCTGCTCTGCACCTTTTAACTGTTTGCTTTATCAAGCAGTTAGCCCACAAAAGCCCTAAGTAAATTTGTTTGATGAGTAATGCTTCCGTTTTCCTCAAACTGTATCCAGATCTGCAGATTTGGAGCTGATAACGACGCCTTGCAGCCACGGCCGCAGGCTGGAGGTGTGCACTGTAAATACCGCACACAGGCGGCACAAAATGGCTCACCTGTCACATTCCATTTAACTTCAGGTATGTGAGTAATCTTCATGTTTACAAGATTCTTCTCGTGAAAATCTTTATTCTCTTCGATTGGAAGAAATCAAACTCACTTTGGAAAGCTTCAAAGAGTGTTGCTCACTTTGTTCAAGCTGCTCCTTCTCTCTCTTCTCTTTCAGTGGTATCTGAGCGACGGTACACTCCATATTAAATATAATCTATCATGTAAATGCTACTTGTAGACATCTTAATAATAGAGGAGTGTAAAAGATAAGCACAACACTGCACAACAATGGCCTTAAAACCTACTCATGAAACAAAACGACTCCATTCATACATAGAAAATATTTTGTTACCAACGCTTAAACTATTTTCCAGCTTCAGGACAGGCTAAATCACATGGCATCTTCTGATTCATTTCATGACATCACCGCTGTACATTTCCAGTGGTAAAGGGACTTTTTTCGTTTCATTTTTTACAACAACACATAAAATCCGCCATGTGATACTGTGGATGTCTGCTGGGCGTGTGAGGATATGGAAAGATCAATAGCTCCTTTTAGACATGAATTTGTGAAATATTGGTGTTTGGTTGTTGATGAGAACTTCTTTACAATAGATTCTAAAAAAACAGTATAGTGCTGCTAGAGTGTTCTTGCTACACAGCTGCTCGAATCCAGAATGAACACACGTGGTGGAAATGCAATGCATGTGGTGGCTGAATTGGGTATTAATGTGCTTTTTGTTGTCTTGCACATTTACAACATCAAGTAATTCAGACAAAAAAAAAAAAAAAGTTGTTGAAAACTGATGCAAAATTTATGTGTTCTTGTTACCACAGGAACATTTCACATGAACCAAGAACCTTTTCTAGTTACACAGCTGTAGTTGTACCCTTAAAAAAAGGTGCAGGAACTATCAGTGCAGTGCCTACAGTAGTGAGCATAGCTAACCTTTGACTCACCCGGGATTTTTTAAAAACCAGCTACACCCTTAGACGGATTTGCCTTATCTTCTTCAATTCACACTTCATTTAAGTGTGAATTGAAGAACAGTACAGTAGAAACGAGCCTGTACAGTGGGTTGGCGGACTGGCGGTTCTGAAGTACTGCTACAAAGTGTTGTTTGGAATTCGGACGGTTGAACTGATTAGATGAGCGACACTGGAGTTAGATTAGGCATCATAATGCACAACTCACCGAGTGACTGAACAACCACCACCTTCTTTCATCCACTTGCACGTTCCAGCATCGCTGTTGTCTCCCTCTTTCATCCTTTGATGTCTTATCACACATATACAGCGCTGCACATAAATCCAGATGTGAAGGTTATCATTGTATTTTAAGGCAGGAACAGCGAGTGTAATTCGGGACATGCACTGGTACTCTTTCTCATCTCACGCTCTTTCTTTCTCTATTCAGGCTTTGATCACTATGCCAAACATTTGGGATTTGATCTCCCTGGTTCTGTTCCAAACTGTTCCTGATTGTCATGACGTCACTTTATAACATTATTATTCATGCCATGGTTCACTCTGTCGTGGACTGGGCCCATGGACTTGGGCCTGTCGTTGATCTCACAGTTAATTGCCAGGAATAAATGAGTAAAAAATGTAGTTTCGTCACAGCAACAAGAAACTTGTGAAATTCTTCAGCTAGCTGTGTGTTTCTGTAGGCATGTATGTGCAGATTATTGTGCACGTTGGTTACAGTGTGAAGTCACTGTTTTAGTGTCTAGACACCCACACACATGCACACAGCAGTTTAGCTGAGAGTTGATGGTCCGATCTTGTTACCAGTGAATCATTACAACATAGTCGAAAAAGCCAGGATGTGCTGAGCTGTGAAGAGGAAGTTTACACCCAAATCTCAAATGTGACAGAATTTTAGGACTTTTAACTGCTGGTCAATCATGATTCATCAGTTCTTTAAGAAAACCACCACATATTTGAAAAGATACACGACTCAATAATAAATACTTCCCTGAGGACGTGCATGCCATGCGTTCTGTTGTTATTGTCAGTGTCCTCTAGAACGACACTTATTTCTGATCTGAAGCCCTGATGGGTTGGACAACATCATCAAAATTTAAATTTGGTTTAGAGTTAGTTAGCTTTGGGGAAACATTGATTGGAATACATTTGAGGGTACAGCACTTTGGTTGCCATGGTTAAGAGTAGGGAATGCCCTCATGTTTTTGGGAGGGCATTCCCGTTTGAAATGACCAAAACTTTCTATTTTGTTGCCAACAAATATTTAAAGACAGTCGAACACAAGTCAATTCACTGTAATCCAGGTACCAGCCAGGTACCGTAGCAGAAGGAGGCAAAAGTGATTTACATGTTAAAGATGAAAATGCCGTTACAATGTTACACGTGATGCCAGTGGACAGTTGTTTGCCTGCCACCAGTGACATCACATTTAACAGCACCCACTGATGCAACTGAAGTGTAAGTGAAGTAACATATGAGTGTGGGGCATGACTAACATGTTTTTGTATTAATTTTTGAGCCAGTAAGAGTGGAAAATCACTCAAAATGATTTTTATTAAACACCATGCTTGAGACCTACTGCAAAGATCTTCAAGTGTTACATGCTCTTCAGCTGAGGTGTGTTCACGTGTCATTTGTGAGCATGAATGGTCTTTGTTACCATTAGTTCCTTGATTATGGTTTAGTGCCTCACGGTCATAAGTGTGAATGCCCAATAAATCCCTGTATAGATGAGCGTATGAATAATCGGATTTCTCCTCTCTCTCCCACTTATTGTGAAAGCATGCAGTAAAGATTATACTGTAAATGATAAACTGCATTGTGTGTCAGAGCACAGTGAGAGTAAAATAACTATTAACATAACTTCTTTAGACTTCTACAGGTCACCATTTGTTTGTTTCAATTGTAGTCAAACTATGAGCAGAATCTCTACTTTAATTCGGCCACTCAGCCCCACTGACCTTTTCTGCAGCACATGCACGACAACGCTGATTAAAAGCCTGGATGAGTCTATACATGGCATTGAAATCAGTGTTCTCCAGGTGATATCTGGTTTCTTTAATGCCTGATTGCAGAAACCAGATTTGTCCTTTGAATGATGGTAAAATCTGCAACCAGAGAAAGCTTACTATATTTTAAGTCAACAAATTAACCATATTGTACAGTCGTCGACTTTCATATTTCTGTAGAAAATAAACCAACTTTCACTGTGCGACAGTCAATTGTAACTGACAGGATATCGGTTTTGATGAGCTGTTCAAAAACAGTGTAAAAGAAAAGATACGCCCTTGGTAAAAATATTGAAGCTGTTGAGGCAAGTTGGGCAGGAACCACCACGATTGACTGGCCCTGTCACTCATGCGTCACGTAGACACCGATGAGCCCACACTTACAGCAGTACCCCCATTATCTCCCACCACCACACACAGTCAGGAAAACCAGTGTTTAGCTGCACCGCAGACCTCACCACATGGCATGTAGGTAGAGAGCAGCTGTGGGAGTGTTTTGATGAGAACGAAAGGTGCACTTGTGTATTGTTTAAGTGTTCGGTGAGCTGTGATACTTTGTGGTTAAGTGGAGGTGGAAGGAGACGAGGTTTACTTGCTTCTAATTTGACAATATGCCCTTAATCATCCTTATTACCTTGTACACCGTTTCACAGTGACTACACTGGTCTACAATAAAAAGCTTTTTGAGATAAGTGTGGCATACAGGCCGTGTGGGTGGTAGTTAACATTCCTTTCCTCGCAGAGCTGCAGCGTATGAGGAAAGGTGAAACTCTGGGGCTCTCCAGAGTGCGGGTGGCATCTGCTTTTCTGATCATCCCTTCATTTTCAGCCTATTATCCTGATGCCAGCAGGCAAAACAATCAACAACACAACTTTCATTTCTGTTCTTCTTTTTTTTTTTAGTTAACTGCACATTTCTGATACGGATTGAAGATCGACATAAGCTTTAAAACACAATGTTTTTTATTATCTATGAGCTTGTAAGCTCCTGCATTTTGATCTATGTGTTAAATAAAAACATGAAAAATGTGAATGTCTTTTATCAGCTTAGAAATAAATAATAAGTTTGTTGATAATTGTGACTTTGTGAAGACCGTATTTCATGACCATATTATGCAGAAAACTGGGAAACTGGTTGAACAACAAACAACAAACCCAACTACTGCTCTGCAGCTTCTCTAACCTCTTCATTTCTTACTTTTCTTATTATTACATGCACTATATTCAGTGAAAGTAGTTCATATCTTAGCAGTAGTGCTATTAATGTTACACTTGACTTACTTTGAAGTGAGCATGAAGGTTAGCTGCTTTTGTGTGAATTAAATGGAAGTGGTGGCTTTGAGTACTGGGTGGTGAAGTGGCAAAGTTTTGATCTTTATTCTGAGACCAGAATCCAGATTTTCAGAATTTGAATTAAATGTATTTTTTTTGTTCATATTTAATGTAATTGATGCAGCAGAGAAAGCACTATATTTATAATATCCAACAGGCTGTAGCTGTCTTGTTCAAGGCCTTTATGCCGTATCTTCAGTTTAATTATTTAGTTTTACTCCAACACATGAATGGTCTAAACACTGGTTCGTCTTTTATGGCACTCAGAGCTCATCATTTGGGGGATATACTGATATTTCTATGAACCTGGTTGTTGAGTGTGTTCAGTTTTGCCATCAAGTCTGTCGGACATTACAGCGCGGTGCTATGAAACCTGTGCACACTACATGCATAATCAGGGGCCGGTCAGTAGTTGTTGGAACCAGTTTATTGGAAAATAAACTGGTTCCAACATGCTCCAAAATGCTCCTTGTGTTTAGCCAAAAGGTGATTTACGAAACATAATTCCACAGTGGCAGCATTAATTTGACCAGCAGGTTTCATGAAAAGCGATTGCTGGTCCTGCAGCTCTGATTTTAGCTTGTTTATTGTGAACTGTGCACTTTGGTTGGTGGCTGTCTTTAAACTCCCTCGTTCAGACAGCACTTTTGTGGCACAACACACATACATACTTGTCTTTTAGAAACATAAAAGAAAATCCTCATTCCATTCTGGATGCTACCTTGCAGGCTGTCGCCCCAGTGTGCCATATTTTGACTTTGCAACTGTTAATTGTTTCAAATAAATACAAGGATTTGTGTATTTGCTTTTCCATTACTTTGTAGAATGACAGGAAAAAAATGTCTGAGTGTTCTGTGTCATGTGTGTGTGTGTATGCATAGATTACAGGTGAATGCGCTGCAAGCAGTGTGGTAGTAATTATGTCACCACTATTTTACCAATGATTGTCTGCTAAGAAATACATCAACATGAGGGTTGAGAGAACAGGTCAAGATATGATTATTTGTGTGCTCTTGAAACTGGGGGTGATTATTTAGTGAAGTCTATGTCGGAATAATATTGGGGTTAAAACCATAGCAACATGTCTTGTTTAGGAATGTTGCCTTTGTCCCAGAAGAAAAAATGAGGTTAGTATTTAGGTTCTTTGCTGGTACCAATAAAGGACCCTACAATACAACAAGTCAAGAAAATGAAGGTTAATATGGTTTATCTAGCACATTTTTGTGTCATTGGTACCTAGAGTGCTTAACGTTTCCTTCTCAGTCACCCACACAAAACCTCAACTGACCTGCCCCACTGAGAGCAACTTGGAGCTCAGTGTATTGCCCAATGATACTTTGACTTTCAGAGGAAGGGGTGGGAACTGAACCTCTGACCACAGCCTCAGGATGACTGTTTTACCCCCCCGAGTCACTGTCACTCCCGTCTTTGTTAATTCTTGAAGTTTGCTACTGATGCAAAAAAGATAAACATTAATTAACATCACCATTTGCTAATCCCTATTCATAAAGTATTTACCATAGCGCAACATGTACAAATGCTTAAAACTACACTACAGTGAGCTTTTTTCAAATATTTTTTTCAGTAGATATGTTACACAGCTTGTCTGATTCAGGCCATCAAAGCCTGTAGAGCCACAGACTCGCAGGACAGCATGCAAGTGCAGATCTATTCATTTCTAAAGGTTTCTGAGCAAGACTCCGCAGATGCAGAAGGGGGTTTGAGGCAAACGTAGAAACTTTGTTTTACTGTCACCATCAACGTGACACACAGGAAATGGCAGAACACGGAAGGAATGCTGTTCTTAACTCCTGGTATTTGACTGTTTGGTCAGGGGTTTTTTTTTTGACTGGTGAAAAAAATCAATCAGGGGACTTTTGGAGGCTCTGAGTTGACTGTTGAAATGACTGTAGACTCAGTGGTAGTGATGTTTCTCTCTGACCAGTTGAAAGTCTACGGTGTTTTCACATCACATGTTGGTTTTGCTTTCTTGGAACCTCAACAAAGATCGTACCAAGATAGTACTGGCTACCACATTATCTAAAATATTTGCCTGAGGTAGAAGCAAAAAAGGCGAGGAATGTAAGGAGAGTATATATTGGCACATTTTGCAAGTTTCCTTTTTAACACTCTACAAATATTTTTACTTTGCCATAGCCCCATAAATGTGTTGAATAGTTCCTATGGATGAAAATATCTGCCAAATAATTCAAAGGATAAGTGTTAAGAGTGTTAAGTTAAGAGTGACACATTCAGAATGAACATTATTAACTTATGATGCTCTGTAAATGTCAATCAATGGCACATTTACAGCACAACGCTAACAGAAGCTGTGATGTGCAGCCCAACTTAGCTGTAGCAGGGAACTGGAAATCAATCCGCTGCAGTCAGCCCCCTTTCTCCCTGCTTTACTGTTGCTACGCTCCAGCCCGATTAGCACAGCTCTTCAGCTATCTGTCATTATTAAGTCACAATAAATGAAAATGCTGCAAAACTTACTAATCAAGCAGAAATCATTTAAAATGTCTAACTGATTAAAAATCTCTATAATATTTTGAAATATATCTGAACTGATCCCAGTGCTGTTGTGTGAATTTAACTCGGACAGGACAGGGGGCTTGGGTCACACCTCTCCACAATAAGATGAGTTTTAGACCATATTTGTACTAAAGCAATGCAGCTTTGATGTAATAATCATTTATAAGCACACTGAAATGAGTGTATGTCCCAGGATGACCTTCTAAAGGCGACCCTCCTTATTGATCCCGGCAGCTGCTCTCTCTTCGACTAAACATGCTCTGCTGCTTAATTCCTCATCACGTTCATAGTAGTATGGACTATTGATTGTTCAGCAGAATGTTCAGTCTGAACACAAAGACCGTCTGACAAAAACAAAGAAGTATAAATTGATTTGTCCTCTTTTCCCAGCCTTGCGTTATTGACTAACACATCCCTAGGTACATCGCGCCCCATCACGTCTCTTTATCGCTGCGAGCCTTAAACCTCAAGTGCATGTGGTCGCTGGGGCTGACTTCAAAGCTCTTTATGTAAAGTTCAAGAACTATGTTAAGACCCTATCTGGTGCAAATGCAGGTAGAGGAACTAAGTCCAAGTCCTAGGAAAGGTCCTCTGGTGGAAAATAGGCTAATGTGTGTGTGTGTGTGTGTGTGTGTGTGTGTGTACAACAGGGGGCAAGTCGGAGTTGTTTTCAAACACACATTTATCCGCAAAGCTGGAAGTGCTTGTAATTTTACCATGGTTCTCCCGTTCTCCCCATCTTGTCCTCCCACATTCGGACTACTCTGTCACCACATCAGAGTACGCTGAGAACGACACCCCTCCCCACCATATGCTGTTTGCCATACTTGTTGATTTGCTGCCTCTCCTTTGCACATGCTCTGCACAGTGTTTTTGTTGTATGTTGCATTTTCCAATTGCACTTATTCACTTCCAACTTTTTATGCTTTGTGTCTGTGTCTGTCACAGTTAGACGGCCCAGATTGCCTTTGGTGCACCCCCTTCCTGCCACGCTGCCCCTAACTCATGTATTATTGGTCGTACTGCCTTTCATCTTGGCCCAGGCCTCAATCACCGTGTGTGAGTGAGGTTAGTTTTCCACACTCTTGCCAGTTTTGAGTATGAAGAAAACGTTCATGCATTTGCATTTCCTCCGACAGTAATCGACAATGTGAGGATCGGATGATGACGTGAACTCAATTTAGAAAGACAAATTTGGATGTCTATCATTTAATCACATGTACTGTATAAGCATCCTGCCCAGCCTCAAATGCATAGTCTAGCCACTTAGTCCAATCACTGGTGAATTACTGAGTTATTTCTATTTAACTGTTATAAATCCAAAACCTTTTTCTCTTTAGCTTTCACTGAAATTAGGGACTCCTAAACCCTCTTAAACAGTAATAGTGATTGTAATATTTACTGTGCCTTCTCACTTATAGAAGGTTCATTTTTAAAATTTTAATTATTTGACTAATTTAGTGCAAGCAACATGTTCATGCAATAAGTTGAAAGAGCAACAGAGAGACTCTCTAGAAGTAGAGTAGGAAGATTGGGCTTGAAGTAAGGTCAGGTTCAGGTTAAACAACACACACCTGGTGGTGCTAGGAAACAAGTACTTGAACACCCCGCATATTATATGACGTCAAAAATATCTGAAACCTTGCCCCATTCTTTCTCCAGTGTAGAGTTTGAGTCTGAATCATGTCACTAATGCTGCTCCACCTCCAGTGTACAGGGAAAAGAAGCAGTATTTGGAGAAACAACCCTGGTGATTCTGGTCTCAGAATAAAAGATCAAAACTTTGCCACTTCACCACCCACTAATCTAACTGATGTGATGATGATGACGATGAGCTGACATTCATGGAGCCTATAGCATTATATCGATTGACCCTGCAGCACTTCTACGGCACCTCATAATCTTTCTCACCATGACTGATGACTAACACTTTGACATAAGCAACAGTGGGGAATTAGCTGGAGCCTAGCAATATGTCGGCCTCTGAACAGGATGTGTGCACCCTAATGAGTATCTCCATCAGGTGGTCGAACGGTGGCCCGTCGTGGACTGTCAGTCCGATGTCCATCTCCTCATTCACCTGCTAATAGGATCAAAGGCAGGAGGGTCAGCTCTGGGCGGCCAGCGGGGCGTAGGCTAATGCTGAACGTGCGCCACCTTTGCCCATCTGCCCCAGATGGACGGCCAAACCTATGCCTGGGGATTAGATATATGACTCACCACTTTGTGTGTGTGTGTGTGTGTGTGTGTGTGTGGAGGGTGTGGATTGAGTGTAATTGCCTGATGCTCCATCCATTATAAGTTTACTATTGTTTGCTCTCAACTTTCAAGATGACACATGGATTACCTCCCCTCATACCCAGTAATCTTGTGGTTAAGGAGGCTGTAGGACCTCTGAACAACTTCATTATCAACACACCACTGGTCATGCTCTTGCATACATTTCTGACTTGTCTTTTAGGCAAAATATTTATCAGTTGGTGTAATATGCACTATTGTTGAAGTACCTAGAGTAAATTTTATTTAACTCTAAAGCTCTTTGTGGTTTAGCTCTGACCCACTGGACTAGATATCAGTTTTGCTCACAGCACATTTGTCAGGAGCATCACATTTGCATATGAGATGATTTTGTGTACCAAGACATTCTCAAACATAGATATTGACAGCACCTGTGAAATCCAACAGGTTGAATTAGTTTGGTAGAATGATGACATTTTTGTAATTTTTTAAAATTATTGCTCAATTGTAATCAACTTGCAGGTTTAGTCAATGTTGACTAGCAGTTATGTTAACAGCCGTTAATGCCGATAGCCCAGTTGTATTTTAATGTTAGATTAGCTATCCTCACTAGGTAACTATAATTTTATTTATAATGCCTGCAATTGATCTAAAACTTGTATAAAACAGAATAACCTTTACATATTGATGAAGCCCCTTAAAAACATAGCAAAATCTTCTGTTGGTGACACTGAAATATGATAAAAAAATATTATCACATTATATGAATATACCTTAAAGTCTGATTAGCTTTGCACAAAACAAAGTTGTATAATTTTATATTGTATTTTAAGTTTTATACTTTAAAGTAGTTTTTAGGGGGCACCAGTGGCTGAGTGGTAGAGTGGGCCGCCTGCCAACCACAGGTTTGTGTTCCGCCCCTACCGACCACATGTCGAAGTGTCCCTGGCGCAGACACTGAAACCATAACAGTCCATCCTCGTCCCCTGCTGCATAGTCTCAAGTACTGGTCCCAAGCCCAGTAGAAACTGGCAAGAGTCAGATGCCAGGAAGGGCGTAAAAAAAAAAAAGCCAAATACATTTGAATAACTTTTATCAGTACTTTTACCAGTCTTTTTTTTATACAGACATTAGTTTTATCCAGACTACTACTTAGTTTAGAAGTAGTAGTTAGTAGGACGTCCAGGCCTTTAATTCTTTAAGACATGCTTTTACTTAATTGTAAACAATTGATTTGTTTTATTTGGTTTCATAGAAAGGTATAACTGGGTGTCATCAGTGTAGCAATGGAAATTTATGGAGTGGTTTCTAATTATGTTTCTTCTCCTAGAGGGGACATGTATACAGTAAAAAGACTTGTCATAACACGGAGCTTGGTGGAATTCCATAACAAAATAAATTATAGGCCTTTGGTTCATAGCCTCTTTCTAAAGATTTAGAAAATATTGATGATATCTAATACAAACGTGTCTGACAAGGGTAGAGCATCCTTGAGCAGTTTAGTATTTTGGGGTCTAGCAGACCTGTTGTTGGTTTTGACTGGGTAATAGTTGAAGTTAGTTCAGGTGGATAAGAGCAATTTTAAAGATTCTAACACTGTTGTACATGACATAGCTGCAATTTTATTTGTAAAGAAAGTAATGAAGTCATTGTTGCTCACACGTAAGGAAATACTAGGCTCAACTAAACTATCACTCTTCTTCAATCTGG
This sequence comes from Channa striata, assembly GCA_033026295.1. Lineage (NCBI taxonomy): Eukaryota > Metazoa > Chordata > Actinopteri > Anabantiformes > Channidae > Channa > Channa striata. The sequence continues at coordinate 2,368,734 of CM065171.1, forward strand.
CAAAAGTGCCGAAAACAAATCGAGGGTTGTTCTCATTTTCCTCTATCATTGATAAACAATATGCCGTTCTAGCATTATGGGGGGATTTTCTGTACATTATTAAATTGTTTTCCAAGCTAAACAGGATTCCTCTAAATAAGTGGAAGAACACTGCAGAGATGCATGTAGGACTGGATCTTTGCATATTAGGCTCAACTCTCCATGGTCAAACTTGGTTGCCAGCCATATTTCTGGATAAGAGATGTTAAGTAGGATAGATGTGATCTCTCCTAATCAGCCCAGGTTTTTCCCAAAAAGGTTTCCAATTACCTCTGTAGCCCACATCATTTGCTGGACACGTAGACAGCCAGTGGTTGAATGACGACATGCGTCTGTACATGTGGTTACTAGTCAGATTTGGCAGGGGACCAGAGAAAACTTTTTTATACGAATATTAATAACAAATTCAATAACAATGCATGTTGTCTCCAAAGTCAATAGGTAATTGAGAGAAATATTCTTGGCCACAATATTAAAGAAAATAACTATGATTTGCTTTCTTTTTTCTACAATAGAGCAGCCCCAACTAAAAACTACAATATGTCAAATAAGCTAGCAACCGTCTGAAAATCAATTCCTTCAATCTGCTCCAGCCTGCTCTGATGTATGGGGTTTGCATGTTGTCCCCATGATTGTGTGGGTTTCCTCCCAGAGTCCAAAGACATGCATGTGCACGTGCATGGGAATGTAAGTGTGAACGATTGTCTGTCTCTGAATGTCTGTATGTCCTTAGATAGACTGGAGACCCATCCCTAAGACAGCTGGGGTTGGCTTCAGCCCTCTACGACTCTAAACCGGATCGGCAGACAACTGATGGATGTCTGCGCATATTTCTAGTAAACCCAGTCTTCAACAGAGTTACATACTGTAACATTACCTTTGTATTATGTGGAAAGTATTAACAGTGGAAAGTAGAAGTTGAATTTTATACATATCAATGATGTATTAATGCCCAAGCATTATGTGAGACATGAGTAAATTAAAGTATTTTATATAAGACTGCACATATTACTTTTAAAATAATACTTAATCTATAAATTTTCTAATCTTGTAAAACTTTGTTATTTATTGAGATCAAAGGCAAATAAGATTTAAAGAAGGCCGCATTAAAATTAATAAAAAAGTTAATCAGTTATTAAAATAGTAGCCAATTGCTTTTAGGTCAGTTGATAAATCAATAAATCAATAGTTTTAGATCTAATTTTATGTTTTTCTGGGTGGTTATGACATTTTTTTAAATATTAAATTATTATATTTAATTTGTGGAGTATTTAGTGATTACAACCCGACACAGTCATGTATGATACATGTGTGATATAACTAACTCTAATTGCAGCATTAAATAAATATGAAGAGCAATTTGAGGGGCTTGGGTGCCTTACATGGTCCGTAGGGAAAATGTCCTGGTTGGGCTTAAAATCCCTACTTCCTTAGCCTCCTCAAACCTACAGACCCCAGGCTGGGTCCAGCAATACAGTATTATAATAACTTTGAAAATGTCATTTATTTATCTTATTTGTCTTCGTAAAGGATGAGGCCTTAATATTATCAAAGCACACTCCAAGTGTGTTTTGTATAAACAATGTTTGTTTGGCAATATTTTTTATGTCTGTTTAGCTAAGGCACACCTTTCAGGACCCTGGGACTTAAGGTTACATAACACATGTCACGGATGTGACGTCACAAACGTTTCACACAGCAGATCTGCCTCCAAATGGACATGATTGTGAATCTTTTCGATTCAATATATGTCTTTGCACATGGGCCACGATTCAATAAAAAATGGATTCAGCCACATTTGTAACAACAGGGGACAGTACGATTACGGGTCATGTTGATTCTATTTCATTCAGCATTAATTAAATTAATGTTAATTTAGTTTCTATTTAAATTACACATTATATAAACTATTTGCCTCTTGCAGTGGTGCAACTAAGTACATTTGCTAAAGTAAACTGCACAACATTCTTTGAAGTAGCTGTAGTTTTTCCCTCAGCTACACTTTGGTGTAACCCTTTTCATTTGAGAGCTTCAGTTGCTTTTCAGATGCAGAAGGACGTAAGTTTCCCCTCACAGACACACACACGCACACACACACACACACAAAGATACACATAAACACTGCAAGGATACAAAAAAAGATACTAGGAAATGGTTGATTTTTGGCAGCCATAATGATTTGAGACAGTATTTTTTTTTTACTTATTTTGTTTGAATAAGTCTTTTTTAACTTGTAGCTGTATTTTTAAATCTCTAAATATAAAAGTTTTCTGCCAGTCATTTTCTGCTGCTGGTACTAACCACCTGTTTTAAAATGCAATTGTCTCTTGTAAGTTCAGTGTTCTTTGTAATGGCAACTGTAACACAAGAGTTCCCTTTTGGGTTTATTAAAGTATATCATTATAAGTGGGTTCACCTTCTTTATTGGATACAATAATCAGAATGACAAGCAACAAAAACAAAATCTGCAAAACACAAGCTCAAAATTAAGTTGACAAGGGGAAAAAAACAAATACTTTCAAGTTTGAAACAAAACCCCTTATTATCCATTTTTGCATCAGAGGAAGATTAAATTTAAGTTTAACGATGAGTGAACTATCATTATTATTTTTTTTGGCTGTGCAATGACATGGAGAGTTTGGCTTTCCACTTCACTGTGTGCATGTTTTAAATCGTATAACACTAGACAATGGCCACAGGAAACACTGTCTGTGCTGTTTAGAGGAAACTCCTATAACAATAAGCACATATTGTAATACAACAATATGCATCATATATTGTTAATAACACTATGTTATTCACTAAATCTGATTAACACACACATGTATATACAGATTCGGACAGTATTGTGCTACAGCGCCTATAGAAGTAGAGCAACAAGTCAGGCAGATCCAACGTGTCCAAGCGGGCTATAGTGTGATCTATTAAACAACAGCTCCTAAAGCATTAGTGATACACACCCCGCTAATAGCGGGAAACACAGAAACACACACACTGACACGCTCACACACTTTAATCATCACAAACACAAGCGGGAATCTATCTGATCGCATTAATCCCTCTCCCGGGCAGATTAACACTGTTGATCTAAAGAACAAATCAAAGGACACACAGGACATGTTGTTTTTAATTAGAATCATCAGAGGATAGAATGTGTGTAGCAGGATGATCTGGCTCTAGGTGATGTAATTATTAAAACCAGGCAGCACATATGCTGAACATATTGATTATCACACATATATCAATTCTAATGCATTTGAGTGTGTGCTCTTTCTCTCACACACACACTTATCTAACAGAACTGGAGAGGGTATGCTTGGAAACCTAATATTAAAACATGTCAGGATAATGATTGTACGTCATACATTTAAATACTTAAAAATAAAAACATGATCGAAAATGACACCAATACATAGCATGGAATATTTGGTTCAATAAAATTTCTACACACAAAAAAAGAATAGTAACACCTAGATTACATTATTATTATTATGTTTTTCTTAAAGTGTTTAAGAGAAATTTGTTTGTTCGTCCTCGTTTGTAATTAAACTATAACTGCAATAACATTGCATATTTAACGAGGCATCACTATTTAAAACTTTAGATTTAAATTTAGATTTTTTTAAGCAACAATGAGAAACCTGAGCACAGGAAGCTACAGAGACTCATCAACACAATACTTAGGAAAAAGATGACCCAGTCATCTTTTGTCATCAACTGTTATTGACATGATTCCCTTCAATTTGCTTCAGTTGCTTGCTGCATCATCCCCAGTAAACTGGGAATATCTAATTTCTAATCGCTCGCTGTCTGAATGATTAATTTGTTTCTTGATCCATTCGCTAGTGAAACAATACAGTAATCAATTTGTAAAAGGAAAAGTGTCTTATTCTATGTAATTTTAAATAAGAACACAAATGTAAAATAACCAAGAATTAGCATGCACACATTATGTTTAATATCATAATGTAAATTTCCCCGTCGTGGTATCAATAAAAGATTACCTTATCAGAGGTTTAGTTTGTCACCAAAAAATTGCAATTAAAATTAAAATTCATCAGTTTTTTCAATTGCAATTAAAAACTTGAAAAAACTGATGAATTAATACCTCTCTCAAAGATTTAGTAAAAAAAAGAACTGCCTCAGATTAAAACCTAATCGGCAGACATAAGTATATTACATAATACCTGAGCTAACTGTACCTTAGTTTGGTCATCGGATGTACCATTGTGCTACTATTTTCCAGTTCCTGGCCCATATGGTGGCAGGGGCCAGGAAACAAGCTCATAGGATTAAGGCAAACCCTTTGAATAATACATGGCTAATGAACTCAATAGTCTATGATTATGGTTTTAGCTAAGTGAGAGACAAAGAGGTGAGAGAGCTAAGTCGAGTTGGGCAGGTCTTCCCACTGTTCATAACCAAATGTTTATGCTGAGACACGGTGGCCCTCGCCTTGTTGCCTATTTAGGGATTCTGCAATAAATACCAGGCATGGGAGAGTTAAACCCCAGTATTGTTTCTCCAATAAGCACAGATGGTCTGAGTTTAGCTGACGTCACAGCGGCAGTCCTGAGCCCTTCGAATATGGCATACTTGAATGTGTGAGTTGAGGTAAAATTATTACATAATAAATGGTATAAAAGAAACTAAGAGACAGATGAGCGCATATGTTGTACAAAACTGAGCGACATCCCAGAAGAGTTATACTATACATTTGTAAATAAAGTCATGTATCATTTAAACATTTTTTTGACAGTACATTTACTGAGATTACAGTTTAAACCACTGGTAAAATAAACATGGACTTTACATTTTATTTTACAATTAATTTTTGTACTTTAGTTTAACACCCATTCTATTACCTTTACCCCACTAAATTTATGAAGAAAATATTGTACTTAATTCACTACATCAGAGAGCCCACTTACCTTCTAAATTTTACATACATTTGATTAATTGGTGTTTTTTAAACATAATACAGCCTAATATATCTGTTTTTCAAATTCGCATACCAGTATAATAATGCCACAATACTGTATTGGGATATACAGTATGTGAAATTTAATCCTGAGCTGTATCACTAAGGCTTTTAGTTTTTATATTTAGTTACTTTTATATCTTAGTAGGTTAGTTTTGTTAGTATATTTTTCCTGATAATAGTTTTACTAAATGCAACTATGGGAACTACAATAATTATCTTTCTTGCCAAGGTCTGGATAGTGGAATGACATTAACTAGTTTGTACAGTGTCTTTTAGCATTAAGACCATTAACCATTAACGATCAATTTCAATTTCACCTGATTCCTAATGCAAAGCTAATCTAACTGGCTACCAGCTAGTGTCAAAATCTTCATACAAATATTGTGTATTGCAGAGTGCTCTGATTCCACGTCTGGGGCCAGCACTAGCTTAAGTCACATATTGTAGGTTTGGGTAATCAGAAATAATTCTTCTGCACAGGTAATCTGAACACAGGTTTAAACTGGAAGGTTGAAAATATTTTACTTTAGCCTAGAAGATACAAAATGTATTACCTAATTGAATATATGAGACATAAAGACTACAATGAAAAGAACAAAGACACGTTTTCGCTGTGTTTGAAAATCATTATCTACTTCTGCAAATGCCAAACTCTGTATTATGCTAATGAGACATCAGCATAACAGACTGAGCAGCAGTAGTCTATGCATATAGCAATAGTTTCATTGTTAGTTGGATGAAAGAAAGAGGCCAACTCCAGCAAGTCATTGTTCTCCGAAAGACATCGAATACATAAAATTTGCTATGACGCAGCTAAATGCTTTGGATCTGCTGCGCTAAAGAAAGCCTGAGTGCAGCTGCTGTTGGGTTATGTAATATGATGCTCCATATGTTCCACATGACTAATTACACTAAACAAAAGGAGGAGGGAGGAGGGAGTGTTTAGGGTAAGGAGGTAGGGGAGGGTAAGATGGAGGAAGAACAATGATGAGGAGGATGAGGAGACTGGACAAGTCTTGGGAGATGAGGATGAGGAAGAATACTATCATTAGTTCCTGTTCCTTCAGTTTATATCAACAAGTGTGATCAGCCTTGCAGCCTGTGTCTCCCTGTCTCCACCCCCACTGTTCTCCAATCAGTCGAAATTGATTGTGATAGCTGCGGGCTTTGACCTACTTTGAAGAACAATAGCCCCCCATCGCTGCTCGGGACATTCTGATGGTTTGGTTTGGAGGTCACCCAGGCTTGGCCACCAAAGAGTGGGACGAGGAGAAGGGTGGGGTGCACCCTAACCCGTTCATCCTTTCAGAAGCACACTACTATCCTCCTTGACCCCAAGCGACGAAAACTCCAAAGGGTCAAAACGAGCAGATCTCTGGAGTGTCCAGACAGGGTCGGGCTCCACCAGCTGCCTCTTCAGCCCTGCCCCTGTACACTAACAACAGCTACGCGACTTTTGATGTCTTTGTCTGTACTACTGTATGTCCTCCATAGCAGTGCCCAGATTTCGTCCGTTTGGATGTATGGCTGTATCCCTCTACTGCTTAGATACAAGTCGCACAAAGGGATAGAGGATGTGATAAGTGTGCTAAGGGATTAACGCTTTCTAGAAAAAAGTAGGACATATCTGGATGGCAAAAACATGTAGAAGGAATGTACTGTACTAATCGCATTCATGAATTTTACTATTACTGCACACAAGCATCATTGTACTGCTGATGTTTGACCTTGTGTGTTTCCTCATTGTTTTTATGGTTATTGTTTTTTACAGTCTTGTTGTTTTTGATGGTCAGACAAAGACACTTCCTGCTCTATAGGCACAATAAAACTCTATTCCATTCCATTCTTTAGGGTGTTGCCAAAAGGGTGTAAAGATCCTAAATGCTGGTTGAATAGTTTGCAGTATGTGTTGACTTCCTGCCACTTCAAACCTAGAAGTACCTAGATGTTCTCACACTCCGGCCATATCCAGCTTCTAGTGATACCAGTCACGTGCTCAGTGTCTGTCCTGGTCTTCTGTGGGGACTGATTTGTAAGAGTGACTCCCAGTTTCCCATTATCTTAACTAAGCTATGACTAACTTGCTATGATCCCAGCAGCAGATTTGTCAGAAACAGAGCAAAGACCACATGGGCACAGACTAGCTACGGTGATGCTATGTTTAAAAAAAGTCCTTACCTTTGCAACATTTCAAAGTAAATACGAGTCCACGTTGGTAATATCATGCTTATTCCTTGCAGTTTTTGATGGTTATAATGCTAATTAGTGCGTTAGCATAGCTTTGGTGCAGTTAGCTAGCATCTTATGCTAAAACTAGCTCGGTGTGACACAGTCTGTGAGCGTTCAGTTGACAAAAGCGACTGAGGAGAAGGATTTTTGCATTTGTTGCACAGAGAGGACAGGGTATCAGTCTGGACCGCGTGGGGAGTAGAAGCCTCCGGCCTGCAGACACCAGCCAGAGATCCGAGTCCACCACAACCTTCCATTCCTTTTCTACACTGTTCTGTGTCTGCGCTCCATGACGGCCGAGGGGCAAACTCACTGTTTGTGCCTTAGTTTGTAGCTTTGAAGCAGCTATTAGCTCCCAAGTTATGGCTCAGGCTGTTTGTCGATTTCAGTTGCTGTTGCTGCTTTAGTGACCATGACAGCGACTCCGCGGCTTCTGACCTGTGTCCACGTCACACGTTAAAGTGCAGCTTGATGCTCGGTCATGTATTTAAGGAGGAAGTTCATGCCCTTATTTCAGAGTGAGCGGAGAAAAAGGAAATAGAATCAGTTATAAAGTAAGTGACAGATATTTAAAAATGTAGCAAAACTGTAAAACTCATTTAGGGAGTCAAAATCTGCAATTATTTGATGCTGCAGTTGCCCTTCCAAGCTGGGACTGGTTGAGAAATATCCAACCAGATTACCTTGATAAAACTACATGACTATTAGTTAGTACCTCATACAATCTTACGACAAGAAATTCAAATTATCACTTAATTGTCAACAACCCCACATTACAATTGCATTAGTAACTGTATTGCAGATCTATATCCTGCTTCAACTTGGGCAGCCCAATTGTCATTTTGTAAGGGCAAACAGTTATGTTCTCTTCTACAACCATATGGATTTTGTTTTCATGTACAATAGCTGTGAGCAGTTTTGTCTTTCAATTTCTTTTTATGTAATTTTGTGATTTTCAGATATTTCATTAGAACCAATGCAACTAGTGGCTCCAAGACAGCAAATAGGGTCATCAATTTTACAATAACATTTTGTTTTGTGAAGACTTTATTGGCAACTTTTTTACCAGGTAATTTATGCAAATGCAATAGAATATAAGATAAAGTTGTAAACTAAATTACAATACTAGTTTTAGTGTTTAGTTTAAATGCACCAAAACCCTGTAAAACATTTACACTTGTACACTGTAATTCCTTTTACGGGGAACACGACTGAAAGGTAAATGTATTGTAGAGCATTAATTATGTGAGTGTAGTTGGAAAATTCATGTGCTGTACTGATTAGCAGATAATTCCCAGGTAGGAAACAGGTTTTAATGGTATCTGGTGTGGTTGGATTTGCACGCAAGTGATTACAATCTAATACATTGTCAACCTGCATGCCACTGTTGGCTTCCCAAGAACTCATACACTACAAAGAGACATTTTATTACATCTGTCATCCTGAGTGTGGTCACTGACTCACACTACCGAGCTGCTCCTGGGGGCTTCACTATTACACAAAACAGGTGCGTTTAGCTTTTGACCTACTCGGAGCAGATAAGTGACAGAAAGCGTGAAGTGCTGTTGTTCTTCACATTGACATTAAAAGGGTCCTGAAAGCAAGAGGCAGACCTGTTCCTTTGTCTGGTTAACCTACAGATCCCACATCCTCAGCTGTAGTATATCTACAGGAAACTGCCAGCAAGCAGCTACTCTCTTCTCTGCCTCTCTGAGACTAAGACAATGAGTCACATTCTGGCCCTTAACCAGCTACACACTGTGAGACCAGAGCATCCTGAAGTGCTAGGAACTGACACACAAACACACACACACACGGGATGCCTAGGGGGCACACACTTTGGACCGGATGCTCAGAAGAGACGCCCTACATAAGAATGGAAATAGCAGCAAAGAAAAAAGAAAACAACCATAGAAATGCATCAAAACCAGAGCAGAAGAGAATAAACAGACAAAAAAAGCCATAGGCAATAATAAACATGCAATCAGTGAAAAAGGCTTGTGCTGTAGAGATAAGGTTATTACTCATTATTTCTCTTTCTGGGCAGCTGACAAATGTGGAAAGAGACACCGACTACTTCAGTATAATCAACCCTATTCCAGCACACAGACTGGATTATATGATAAACATTTCCAAAAGGAATTCTTTCATGCTTTGGACAAGTCATCGGAATGTTGTCTGACACATCCCACATAAACAAGCAGAAGTGAAGAGAAGTTTTCCACTTTTCCTTGTTAGATTAGAAACTGTTGTACAATCTTTGTAGTTCGTAGTTATTGCAATTCAAACCATAGACTTTTTTGTCCAGAAATAAAAAAATACTATTTTTATTCCTCTTGTGACAGACTCAATTAATTTGACCAACTGTGCTTTTGGCATTTAACAATTTCGACTCAATCTTGAGAAAGCAGGAAATTGTTTTGTTTGTTAACTTCAACAATCTCCAGTTTTAGTCCTGTGATTTTTCCCTTTTGTACAGTTTCCTTAGCAATGTTGGCGATTCTATGACTATCAAGTCAAACTTTGAATGATCAAAATAACAAATACCTGAAAAACGATTAACCCCATCAGCCCGCATTGCATTAAGTATTGAAGGTTAACTTGCAGTAGACATGTTTTATATATATATATATAGATATGCCTACATATTTATATATATATGTGTATTGTGTGTGTATGTAATTTGTGTTTTGTGCTCTTTAAAGACTAATGAAGAAGAGGACACTTAACTAAACACAATAAATGTCTTTTCTCCTTGGAGGCCAACCCACGTTCAGGTAAAAGCCCTTTTGTTAACTGCACAGTGCTGATGAAATGAGGAACTGACGATTGTGTGTGCTGAACAAGACAGACTGAGAAACCACCACTCCGTGACGCCCACACACCCTTCCACACACACACACACACACACACACACACACACACACACATTCCCCCCCAGCCTGCCTTTTCATGAATGGAGCTGCATAGTGGAGGCGTCTCATTGGCTGAGAGGTGGACCAATCACAGGCAGCTTGGGTTGGGTCGTCACACCATTCACAAAAGTTCCTCCTTCACCAGCTCCCCCCCTTCGTTCCTCACTCTGTGTCCCTCATACAAATAAAAGACATTTATTTCTCCTACCGTAAACTTTCCCAGTGTCTCTGTCACAGTACACACAGATAATTCCAGGGCAGATTCTTTGCACCTTTCTCCACATACTTTTAACCGTATTGGAATATTTAAGCCCAGACTCATGCTGTGTATTTTGACCCAGATGAGTATATGAAAGTAATTTCTCTAAAAGTTGTAATAAGTAATTATGAAATTCCATTTTTAATGTTTATGAACTTTTGTTACATGATTTGATCTAAATAAAATCTGCAAAAAATGAATAAAAAGTAAATAATTGTGTCTTGTTTACTTTAATTTATTAGTTCTTAGCTTGTTGCTATCTTTTATTCCTTGTTTTTTTTTTTTTTTGCTGTTATATTTGATGGTGGTACTGAGGGCCCAGGTACATTTAGCCAAAGGTCCTTCACAAAACAACAACAAAGTAAGAGGGAAAAGCTGGCATACCCTGATCTTTAAAGGCAATATCTGCCATTTTCTAATTTAATAGTTTTTTCAACAATCTTGAGGACCTTCCAAGTTGTCCTCAGCAGGCGTGTTAGGGTTATCATGTTGTAGCTGCTGGCACACCTCACTTAAGCAGAAATTCCTTATCAACACTAAGCTTATCCAGCTGCGCAGGGACAATGTGTGAGAGCCACTGCAGATAACAGGCAGCTTCTACAGTTAGACAGGGGTGTGGTGATTAAAGGAGCAACACTGTGTATAATCATTACACATCTAAACAGATCCAGGGTGGGCCATGCTCCTGGAGGTGCTGCTCTACCTACTGCTCCTCCAGCTTCTGATTGATTGAACAGACCTGATCCAGGTGACCGAAGCAGGGCTGCAGCCCTTAGGGACCATGCCTTCCTCCTCCCTGCTATACATAGTGGCACACAGAGCACATGTTAAATACTCGAAATAAAAGATAAAGTTAAGATCAGTGTTTCTTTTAGGGAGCTTTGAACAATAGTGAGATTAGTCACTGAGGCAGGTGAAAGCAGAAGATAAAACATTTAGTGCCAGTTATTAAAATATATACACTGTTCTCTAGGATGAATCAAAAATGTATTTTTATCTTGAGTGAATTTGAATGTCGGTTAATCCTAATCATGAAGTCATTTTGTTCAACTCAGCTGCACCAACACGTTATACTTCCTGTTCAATTACTGATAAGGTAAAGTGCAAAGATAAATGGGGATGTTTTAATTTGCACAATGCCCCATACCCAGCAGCTTTTGTTCACTGTTCAGAAATTTACTGAATACTGCACCCTGCATTTTCCATAGTGGCACTTTTATCATTAAAGTAGCATTTCCATTGCACTGTATTTTGGGCATCCTGTTCAAAATAAATGAGGTGTCAAAAACATTTAAAGCACCTCTTCTTATTATACACTCCAGTACGACTCCACTACCCACTTTCAACTTAAAAACTTGAGAAATTATAAAATTGTAAAAGTAAAGTCATGGCAGAGCTGCTGTATTGGATTGTATTAGATAGTACAGGTGGTCATAATGTTACGTCTTATTAGCGTGTAGACAGCGAAAAGTTTGGTGAATTCCATTACCTATGAGTCAACTGCTGGACAGTCCACAGAGTGTTGCCATCAAAGATAAGATGCTTTGAGTCTTTTTTTCAGCAACTTTGTGTTGGCCTCACTGTCTCAGTCTGTACTGCCATCAGAAACTTACAGGGGCAAACCCAGGCAGCGCATACTGATGGTCGCATGTCGAAGTCCCCTCGCTGTCCCTCCTCGGTTTCATAAAAAAAAAAAAAAAGCCTGTTATCTATTTAGTCACATTTGTCCTTGTTTGTTTTAAATAAAAAAAACTTCTAAATAAATAAAAGTTGTTTTATGACTGTTTGCTCTGAGTCATTCAGAGCTCCAGGAGATGATCTATGAATTCATCTGACATTCATCAGTCAAATGATAACCCCTCAAATAATAATGACACTACAATGATTAGATACTGCTGTGCTAAATTCAACTAAATGAAGCGTGGACGGTGATTATAAAGGCACAATTTCATGTATGAGGTGGTATTTTTCAGAGTTAATTTCCACAGGAGTTTATGGTTCTTAATCAAATATACAGTATGTTATGGACTATGTGTATCACTAGAGACTAGTTACTTCTAGCTGCTTAGCACAGCAGTTGCATAGGCTTCCTGTAGCTCATGATAATAATAATTATGGTTAATTGAAACTTGATAAGATATCTAGATACAGCAATGTTGTGTCCCACTTTGGGCCTCTCACATTTTACTTACACGGCAATCATAGAGATGATCTGCTTATAATCAAAATCATAAAAATAATCACACTTACCATCTGGATAAATAAAAAAACAATATTTTTATTTCAAATCTCAGCTTGTGCAAAAAGCTTTACAACTTTTGAAGCTTTAGTGCTTTTTTATAGTTAAAGTGGATGATGACATTAATATAGATGGAACCGTAAAATAAAACATCTCCCCATGTACATGTAGACAGTTTAAAAAGTATAATTCCCTGCACCAACCAGTGGACCAGATGATTTAATTAAAGTGAACAGAGAGGGGAATACTTGGGTGAGTGCTGAAAATGCATGCAAGACATGTATTGATTTTTAATAAGTAATATCAGCAGTAACTTCCATATCTCTCAGACACCTGTGCCTGTGCCAGTAGATCCTTTAATTAATCCCAAGGGAGCTACAAAACAAGCAAAAAAGGTAAGTCAGGGAGAAGGACAAAGTAACATGACACATCACATAGAAACACAGATAAGGTTTCTTTTGCTTGATTTAAGCTGGAAAGAAATGTACTTTTGTACTGTACGTTTTCTAATCATAATTCCGAATCAATCTTCAAGCTGTTTCATTCTCATGATGCTATTAAAAAAAAAGTTACCTCTGTAATACAGAACTGGTCGTTGAGAATTCACAGCGAGCAAATAGTTGTGATGTTGATTTCCTCATATGTGCACGTGGGGAAACATATACTTTCTAGTGTACCATCTCACCTCTTTCCATTCGGGACTTTACGTTATGTACATAACAAATCATTTCTATGCGTCTAGCACTGCTTTGATACGCTGTAAATGATTCCCACAGGGTACATTTTGTGTCATCTCATGCCCCCTCCACACCCATTACCCACGGTGACCCATGGGCCAGAGCATTTCCACGATAGCTGCAATAAGTAGCACTTTGGCTTCCCCCTGTCGGGTTCCTCTAACCCTTTAGCCCACTATTTTCAAATAGTTAAATAGTTAATAAAGAGTAAAAAAAAAGTATTAATAAAGTAAACTTCTAAAAACCAAGTATGTCCTCACTTGCCTTATTCAGACACTTGGCCTTAGAGTGTGCTTTCCATAGATAAATCTGGAAATGTGCATAAAAATATATAGGATTTCTTCCTCTTCCAGATCCTGCAGAAACCATCATGACATTAAGTAATGTCGATCTGTCAACATCCTGTCATCGCAGCGTCAGATAATGACACAAAGGATGTAAAAAGTAACACAATTTGACGAAGGCATCAAATACTGCTGCTTTTGGGTCTCATATTGCCAATATGGAAATAACTTTACGCACACACAAAACTGTATTAGGGTGAGGAAAATCAACTCCAGGGAAACATAATGTTAACAGACAACAGGAGTTATTGTTATGCAGTAAACGTTCAGGGTGAAGTTACGTTAGATGACAAACTGCCTAAAAACAAAAGGCTGCAAACAGTAAAAACAGACATCATCATAAGCACAAATACTTGTGCGTCACATTGTGTGATGATGATCATCAAATCGTACAACATGTAACGCTACCTTCGAACCCTGGTCCCCTGTGGAAAAGTCTTGTGTCTTGATGTCCCACCAACCACCTCGTCCACCTACCCATAAATAATTCATTGCTTTAGGTCTGGGTAGCATCTGGCTCACCATTCAACTTCAATGAAAGCTCAGTACCCTAAGCATCAGCATGTAACGCAGAAGGAATGAGACCGGGATGGATTTGTAGTTTGTTTTAGCCGTGTTAAAGCAGGGGGAAAAGTTCGGATTAATGAAGAACACATGAGGTGACTATATTGCTGCTGCTCAGTAACACGGGATGCGGTCTACACATCACAACCACCACCCTGCTCTTGGTTGCAGTCAGACCAGCAACCCTAGTTTTGGAGACATTCCTTCGAATTACAATGAATGAGAATGTGTGTGAGAGGTACAATCTCCTGCTGTGTGCTCCATGTGTAATGGAGCCACGCTACACATTTTGAGAATGAAAAACTATGTTTCAGTGGGACACAGCCTGTGACTAAGTGTTGCGCTTGCAGCCACACTCGCTCATTTAATCGCATGTGACAAAAAGCCACATGCATGCAGGAGTTCTCCACAACCCCCAAACTCACCTTCCCAATGCCCGTTTTTCTCAGCATGGACTCCTAACGTGAATGGATTGTGTCGCACACTTAATATCTTAGCCATCTTTAAAAAGACAAATATTTTAATACGCTTCCAAGACACCTCCAAATGTTGGTGATCTATGGAGTCGAACCGGTGAGGCCAATGCTGCAGTGATAGAACGGCGTAGGAACAGCCAAGCACTAGAGGGCTAGATAAAGGACTGGCAGGAAGATGAAGCCGAGCGGGTGTGAAGTGTCACATTCAACTAACAACCTGCCCCTCTTTCAGCTTCCTACTGACCCTCAGTTTAAGAACCAAGAAATCAAAAAATTTTCAGTGAGACAAAATAAGGATCCATTAGTGTTCGGCCTGCACTGGGTGACTTCAAATGAGCACAGCTGTTACCTCAGTAGAACTAGAGTTGGCCTGAGAAGTGTCACCACGTGGCAAACCAGATGTGTCAGAGGTTATGTGTGTGTGTGTATGTGTGTGAGTTATGAAAAGTGTTGACTTGTCTTCATCAGGCACCAACAGTTGAACAAATGGGGGAGCATAGGACGGAGAGGTCAGACAGTTATCAGTGATTTCATGGCCTCTTTACTTTGGGTTTCTTTATCCAGCATCTGTGCACATTACTGAAAGATTATGTAGACATGAAAATGGACTCCAATTATTAATTAACGGCTATGCTATAGTCTACTGACTTTTTGCCTAAGTTTTCTGTAGGTTTATTGCGTGCCTGTAAACACAAGCTGTAAGCATGGTGCAACACAGCCAGCAGGGTGTGTGTGTGTGTGTGTGTGTGTGTGTGTTCTGTAGGGATCTGCTTAAAGTCCTGAGGTTATCGCCACACTCGTGTTCAACCTTCAAAATGTTTCTAGGTCCAAATCACAGCCACATGGCAGGAATCTTCCATTCATCTGAAACCCACCCCCACATAGTTAACTCTCAAATGCCATTGGCTCTCAATTGTTTGACAGCTTAAACTGTTTTGTCTGAGCCCGGCTACCCTGTGGAGGATCTTCCCCTCTGCAGCCAACTGAGCTGAGACTAAATGAGCCGGAAGATAGTTCCAAACTTAATTGCACTATTGGTGCAGCTGATCCAACACGTTTTAACTAGATTATCTAAGCAGATGTGTGCAGGAAGAAGGAAAACACAGACAGTGGTTTCTCTACAGGGGGGGACCACAAGTTGATGACAGTCACATATTTGAAAGAAAGGTATTTCCATTACAATTTTATTATTTGAATGTGTTTGGAGACCCTGATTAAAGAAACAATGAGCTTGTTGGGTCTACGAATACATTGAGTTTTTATTAAAAGGGACTTAATCTGTAAAAACCTTGCTTTGTCGTATTATCGCAGCTCATAAAAATTCCCTGTGTGTTTGTGTAGCAGTTTCTCCTCCCTGTAAAGAGCAAATGTCACTTTAGCCCACGCGCCACAAGTTTTCAGTGATGATGCTCTGAAGATGGAAGAGCAGTCGCCTCTAACTGTAAGTCAACACGTTAAGTTGTATTAACATAGAACTTGACCAAATTAAGTTCAGTACTTTGCATCACTAAGTATCACTGTTTCCTTTAAAACATCTGAGATATAGTCTATTCAGCACTGGTTTTATTGTTAGGCAGGGGTCAACTCAGCTCCAGAGCTACACAGCCCAGACTCCTGTTCATCATGACCTGCATTAAGCTTTTCCCATGTTGACCCTTGATACATGCTCAACACAACATTAAACCCACCAGCGTCTGATCAGTGTGTTACTGTGAATTGTTATTATGGTATTTTTACTTTGTTTATTGCCCATAGTAACAACGACAAAAAGCATAACGTGTGAATGTTGTCATGTCGGTGACAAATAAAAAGACTGTATGTTTTTTTTCTAATGAGGAACTTCTAAACTCCTGACCGGCAGGGAAAGTCCCTGATGGTGCAGTAATGGACGAGGTCAGTTACAGTCCCCACTGATCAGCAGATAATGCACTGGTATTGCTTAAAGCACAACATAAGTGTGCATAAGTGTCAGTGTCAAATAGCCGCTATCTTCCAATTCTACGCTTCATCTACTTGATGTCATCAGTGCTTGAATTCTCTCCAGCATAAATCCACTGGACCAAATGCACCACATGCGTTAGGTGTCAACAAAACCCTCAGGGTGTTTTCATATCTGTTGACTGTAAACTATTTCACGGCGGGTTTTATGTTTCACAAATAGTCTGAATGAAAACTCTGCGTGCTGTTTGGCTCAATGAATGAAGCTGTAAAAGGAGGATCAACCTGTTCCAATATAAAAAAAGGAATAAGCAGTAGAATGGCAGACACTGGGGTTACTGCGCCAATCATTGTTTTGCATGAAGATACCACAAGAAACCTTCCCGTAGGTGAAGTCATTTCACCTCGCCTATTGTACGAGGGCCATGACACACAAACATGATGTTGAAGAACTAGTGCTGACAAAGGCCAACTGTTCAGTCTGGCTCAACAAGTGGTCTTTGAACACCTCACAGACCACAGCCAAAGCCTAACCACCATGTCTGTCTGCATGAAAGAAAGGGTAAGACAGAAGAGATGGAAATGTCCTGCTGCTATAACTCGTGGTGCTGGTAAATGGATAAAGTAAATTTTAAACCAGTAATAGTAGTTAAACTTGTTTTTGTACATTTACATATTGATGTGCGAGTAGTTGTTGTGCGTCAAGTTGAACTTGACTATGAATGATTCTGGTCACAGACCGTGCTGATGGGTGACATTGCCCTGTTAATCATTTCTGTTCTCATTCACTACAGCCTTTTTTACACACATGTGCTGTTTGAGAAAGACGATTGGAGACCTGGTTACTTGTACACATTTTAGAGACATTGGATCCTTTTGGAAAATCTGACTGGGGAAATCAGATGTCCCTAATCCCCCATCCCAGTTAAGGAAACTGAAGGACTGTAACCTGGTTAAATAAGTCCAATAAGTCTACACTTACTTACAAAATGTGGTGTTTAGCAAATGAGTATTCACTGACAAAGTAGAATTAAACAGGAAGTGGAAAGTAAAGTTATCCCAGCGTGAACAAATTCCTACACTAAATTGCTGAATAGAGAGGAGGAGCCTCTGTAACCTACAGTTAACCAGGATTTCCTTCTCTGTGTAAGTCACATAGATGTTCATGTGTATTGTCTGATTAATAAAATTGACTCCATACGTTGTGTTTGTGCCTTACGTACAGAACAGCAAGATACGGTGTAGACACGCTAAGCCCACCGTGAATGGGCAGTGTAAAAGGGGCTTTTCATAAAAAACTGGATCGGATAAAAGATGTGGCTTATCCTCAGGTGTCAAATCTACCCTGTAGGTAGAAACTACGAAGGTGCGAACCCCACGCAAACCTCTACGCCATAGCCTGAGATGTACCTCTCCACAAATGGTTATGTCGAGCATCTCTTCTGACACCCCCTGTCTTTTCTGCCTTGCAGTAATTTCATAAAAATGAATTCCTGTTAAGCATCTGTTAATTCTAACCTGTTAGTTCAGTCACAATTGTTTGTAGAACACACACGCAAAAAAGACAAAACACAAAAGCCACAGTCATGAAGAAAGTCAACACAATGGCGAAGGAACTCCTCTGTCAACTACCACTTTGGCGGCGTAATTGCAGCCCGACACCGGATGCTCAAATAAAATGCTCAGAATGGCGCTGGCCACTTGCATCGCGTAGATTCAACAGAGGTCCACAAATCGAGCTTGTGTAACTAAACCTTAACACCCTTACAAACAACTTCGCAGGCGCAGGGAGTGAAACCACAATGTCCTCATGATGTTATCACGCTAAAATGTGTCCCACGACCAAAGGACCCATACACTCTGCAGACAGGGACTCGCTCATGCACAGACATGGAGACACACTGACACACAGAGACGCACACAGTGTGGTCATTTGCATTTGGGGAAGTAGTGTTTTTAGCTGGAAGGTGTAACGCTCTCCAGCTCTAACTGACATGTCGGCTAAAGTAAATAGAGCACATCCACACCCAGCAGACAGCTGCTCTCTGGGTGCTGCTCCACAGGTGAATCAGATAACGCACTATTTCAACATAATCAAGGTTTGGGATTAAAGCACTGTTGTTTTATAGTAAATAAAGACATCCTGTTGGGCAAACAATCCAATATGCAAACTGTGTTGTGAGGGTATTGCTGTAGTGACAGAACCAAAAAACTTAGTCCAGCTCATGTAAAGCTCCAGACGTCCCACCAAATTGTAGCAGCACATTTTGCCACATTCCTGGACGTGCATCTGTCTTTTGTTAATGCTTGTGCAGAACCCATCTCAGGTGGGCCTGGGCTTGACTCTTGTTGAAAGGTTCTGCTTTGTCTACAGCTGCAACAAATTCCAGTTACAGCTTGAACTCCCTGCCAAAGACTTCAGTGACACTTTGAACAAAGCTGCTGACCTTTTTCAGCTGCTCACAGGCAAGAAGCACAATTTACAATTTTAAACAAGGTTTGAAGAATAAATCATTCAAAGTTGAGGAATCACAACTTGCAACGAAACAGAAATGACATGAGCCGGCTGCATGCTTCTTGGACCTAAGTTACTTTTCTTTTTCCTACAGCTGCTTTCCTGTGTGCTGCTAGTGACTGGTGCCCACTACACAAAGCTGTGTAGTAGTGTAGCTTTTCTCAAAACTAGACGGTGACACAGGATCTACACTTATCAACTGAAGAATCAATGTCATGATGTGAAGAAGAATACATGGAAGCCCCGTGGGACTCTTTAACCTTAAGCCAATGTATAATCAGACCCCCGTTTGTCCATACCTCGCGTGAAGAATATTTCATCGCTTCTTACCATCATTGCAACTGTACAAATGGATAAACTAGTTAACCCAGCAGGTGCCACGGCATTCTGTCTAAAGCACAGCAACATGACTAGGCTTGCAGAAACCACCCACTTTGAATGTTATCACCCATTCAATTGGCATTTTTCAGTTTTGGTCATGGCTTCAGCTAAGAAGGCCTCCTGGTTGGTTCAGGAGGCCATTTTCATGGGCCCCATCTTGTCAATGTAACAGTAATCGGTGCACCAGGTTCAGACACACAAGTGATTGGTTAGGTTTACAGAAATATAGTTTGGGTTACAAAACTACTAATGTAACAAAACTTAAGAACGCTATCAGCTGGAAACAATCAAGTCCTATGTTTTTTTTTTACGCTTTATACAACGTAAGTGCATTTCACCTTTGATACGTAATTAAACTCCATCAAAACGTGACTGACAGCATAGATCGGTTCATATGAGTGACAAGAGGCCAATTAAATTCAATCCAACATAACAATAATATATTATACTGTGGCAACCTTTGGCAGTAACTATGGCATTGGCTGCTTTAGGCAAAGGTAGGAGTGAAAGGACGGATAGGAAAAAAGCTGGGGTTGGGTAGTTTAGGGGTTCAGTGTCTTGCCCAGGGGCATTTTTGGTATGGCCAAGGGAGTTGGATTGAAAATCACACACCCTGACGGTGTGAGAAGGGTACAAATGTGGTCTTCTAGTGGATACAGCCCCAGTGACAAGCCATTGTACCCCTAAAGGTACAATAATGTCACAGATTGAAAGGAAACAAGAAAGGAAACAAGGCTTTATTCATATTTTATGTGAACGGTTTTCTGCAGTTTCAATCTATATATTCGGAACATTAGTCTAATGCTAGTCTCTGGCATTGTGTGCCAAATGTTGCGGAGGTTTTCAGGCTCCACGGAGGTGCCGTACACAGACTACACTAACAAGTAAGGGTGGAAGAACCGCTCAAAACGAAAATGAAAAACGTACAAATCAGGGTTTGTCATCAGATTTGACGGGCTGTGTCACAGTTTCCTAGGAATGACTAAATGATAAGACCGACTGGTTCCCCGTGTGCTTGGATAATGCTGGTGCCCTGAAAGACACCAGGAATGCTTTTAAATGTGCTGTGATGCCAGACTGAGAGAGAGTAAGAGGAGAGGACGGGAGCTTCAAAGGGTGTGAACCAGGATTTCACTGAGAAGTCAACTTCCATGACTTTCCACCAGTCACAGCTGAAAGAGTCCTGGAAAGGCTGCAATCCAACAAACCAAATGGATAAAAAAAAACATACATTGTTATGTTTTACATTCATATAAAAGTAGAAATTCTAAAGGACTCCCCCCTCAGAAAAGCTTTGATTCTCCTGTGTGCTGAATGCAAGCTTGCATAATTCAGAGAAGATCAGACATTCCATGACCAGTGAGAAGCCTGTTTAACGATATGGGGGTGCACCGAGAAGAAAGAGTGAGAGAAAAAAGTCAGAGCTCTCTTTTAACACTGAAGGAGGGAGAGAATTGAAAGAGATGAGGAGGAGGAGGAGGATTAAGGCTGTGGTGCCGACCAGCTCCACAGAGGTCATTCTACCCTGCTATGGTCACATTAAAAACCACAAGACCCCCTAACCTGGGTGAATGGAGCCAGTTCAAGTGCAGGCACCCTCCCCAATAGGGCACACACAGACACACACATACACAAACACACATTATGCCCTCAGTGTCCAGTCACTGCTTTCATGTACTTGGTTGACATGGGTTGTTGGACGTCCTTTCAGAGACCTTCCAGCACGGACTGCGTAACAGGCTCGATCACTGAATAAACTTGTTCCATTCACAACACTGGCTGCGGAGAAGGAGGGGGAGGTGAGGAGGCCACCATGTGAGCCTGGTCAGTCCACAGACACAGGAACAATTGGGAAGTGGACTGTCCTCTTATTAGTAAAGTTGGAGTACTTTAACGCTCTTGTGCGAATCATTATTGAATTTAAGCAGCTAAACTGCAAATAACTTTCACAAATAAATGTCACAGGACAGGTCATTCTCTTTGAAGAAACTAAGTTTGAACCTATAATAAAAATGTCTCCTAATATATCTAATATGAGCTGAGGATCTGCTGTGGATTAGTGTTTTGAATATAGCTGTTTTTAAAGCTTTTGATATTTAAATATTAACATAAGCTGAAACTGTGTTGTTCAACAGGAGGAACATTTAGCCTCATTAGCCTTACTACTGCTTCAACATGTTTAAAATAATATTAGAACAATGGTGCTTGTATATGTCAAGTGTCTACCACTTGAGAAGTTTTTATTTCAGCAACAATATGACCTAAAAATGAATAGATTTTGTCTTAAAACCATAAACAAATTAGTTATTACAAATTAATTATTCATTTATTCAGTAAGGAACATTATCTTGCAACAACAATAGTAAAAATATCCACGCTGGATAAGATTGGACAATTTTCATCAAATTAGTAGTAATACATGAATAATTAAAACTTTTTTATTATTTAATAAGATCAGATTTCTGCCGAAAGAGAAAATTCAAAAGGATTCACAACCGTACAAGTATACAAGAAGAAACCCAAGAAATTGCTAATTATTTTGTCCGCCACAACACAAATTCTAACCATGTTCCAACTATGCATTTGTCACTGAACATGTTTCCAGCTTTTTCTGCATTTCAACGTGTGTATTTTAAAGTACTGCATAAGAATAGATTTATTCCACACAAGCGTTAATCTGCAACCTCTCCCCACCTTTGTCACTGTTGACCTTGTGGAGCAGTGCTTTGTTAATGATGGCCCCAGTGGAGATGGAAACAGGGACCACCCATTTCCTGGTTGTTTTCATTGCTAAGGATTCCTGCAGGTTCCTGTTAAATAGGCCTATTTATACACACACTTACAGTACGAGTCGCGTGGCGACTTGACGCCGACTTCTGAAGGAAGTAAGATCAGTGTGTCGTCTCTTACAATAAATACAGGGAGGCCTGTATTCCTCAATATCCCGTGCTATTCTTCTTCACAGGCCCAAAACAGTAGGGAGGGAAGTAAGACACAATGCTTTTCCTGTGCCACCCAAGACCTTGAGCACTGTGATAATCTAGTCATATGCAGAGGACACTTCATGTTTGTCTTCCCTCTCCTTCCTCAGCAGCACCACAAGTGCTGCTGAGGAAGGATGTGAGTTTGAGGGAAGAGTGGAAGGGAGGAAAGTAAAGGAGCCGGAAGTTAACTGAAATGACACAGTTGTTTGTTTACAGTGCATCCTCATAAAAGATTATCAATGATGAATAAAATCATCATGAATAAAAAAAAAATTAATCTGCCATAGAGCAATGGGTCACTAGTCATGTCCATTTTGACCATGATGCGCTTTTCTCTAATGTTAATACACCATTTGCCATCAACAATAAAATCAACTGTATATGTATTCCGCTTTTCAGCTGAAAACATTGAAACCTGTGCTGCACGCACAATTAGACCAAATATCATCAGTACACAACAAAAAACAATAATTTATCCCTGGTATCCCAATATATTTTAAAGGGGGGGAGGGGTTTGTTAGGTTATAATGGGATATAAAACTGTCAGCTTGCAAACGTATGCATCTCAAAGATGATGTTTGTACAATTACCAACAATTAGCAATGCCGTATTACAAATAAGTTAGTGGCACAGTACATTTGAGATTTACTTTAAATAATTAAATATGTATTGTGAAACTATCTGTCCATCAACTATGGTCAGTGGTTGGACAGTCTTATAATTAGTTTTTCTGTCAAGGTTCCCAGTGACAGTTGGTAAGTCAGTTGTCTCAGTGCAGAATCAGTGGTTCAATTCCCGGTCTCTCCTGGCTACGTGTCGAAGTGTCCTTCGGCAAGATCCTGAACCCTACCTTGCTCCCAGTGGAGCGGGTGAGCAGCGGGTAGCATGGCAACCACTGCCACTGGTGTGTGAATGGGAACCAATATAGTAAAGAGCTTTGGATAAAAGTACCATATAAGTGACCATTCTATTTCTACAAAAGCTAGGGACATGCTCATTGCAAGTAATGACGGAAGCTCTGGACAGTAGCAACAATGAGAAGAATTGCATTTCAGTTGTGTTTGACTTAACAATGTAAAAAAATTAAAGAAGGTAAACATTATTTATAAGTGCTTCAAAGTAATGAAAAATAAATTAACTAAAATGTGAATAGATTTTGTCTTACAACTATAAACAAAGTTAATACAGCTAAACAAATTACCGTAAATTCTGGACTATAGAGAGCACCTAAATTTAAGCCGCACTCGCTAAAATTTATAGAAATATATATTTTGTCACATATAAACCGCATTGGACTATAAGCCGCCAATATCCAGGTTGAGAAATAAGATATTTACATAGACAGATTTTGTACCATAAGTGTTTATTCATACACCTGAACCTGAATGGTGCCTGTCACGCGGCAGTAAAAGTGCTGATGTTTGCTGTTGTGCGTCTTGGGTTGCATGCGCTAAGAATAAAAACTGGCGCTTTTTTGTTTGCACTGACTTCCATCTACAGCGCCCATCTGAGGGCTGCAGAAAAATTCATAGAAAAGCCGCATCTCTGTAAAAGCCGCATGGTTCAAAACGTCGGAAAAAAGTAGCGGCTTATAGTCCGGAAAATACGGTAGTTATTACAAATTAATTATTCATTTATTCAGTAAGGAACATCATCTTGCATCTAATAGTAAAAATATCCATGCTGGATAAGATTGAACAATTTTCTGCAAATTAGTAGTCATTTTCAGACCAATTTCAATAAATACATGAATAATTAAAACTTTTTTTTATTGTTTAATAATTCCAAGTTCCAGGTTTCACATCAGATTTCTGCCAAAAGAGAAAATTCAAAAGGATTCACAACCGTACAAGTATACAAGAAGAGTACTGAGAGTATCAAAGTAATGCAAAATAAATGTTACATAAGGTTTAAAAAATACAACAAGCAGTTGGTTCAGTTTAGTGTGAGAATGTTATGCAGAGCTGGTAAAGACATCTCTTCATGGCCAGTATGGACAAAAGAAAGGATTAATAATGATTTATTCAAAACTGCTCAGCAACAAAGTCTTTTGTCTGCAATGGTTCCACTGAACGCAAATGACCTACTGTCCCTGAACACACCAGTAGTTCTGCTGCACACGCATAGGTACATGCAAAAGGCAGCGATAGGTCCACCTGCTACAACAATGGAGGAAATATCTGATTTCCTGGAGATTGCATATAATTTGCAGACATCAGGGAGGCACTATTAACACGCGGTACTTCCGGGACAGGTGGGATATCAGAGTTATATAGAGCTTTTCCACGTCCTCAGTGCTCTAAGAACTTTGTCATTTACCCATTCCACACACACACACACACACACACACACACACACACACGTCATGCCTGATATACCCTGGGTCCAGATTAACAGTTATGATTTTGCATACTACAAACCAGTTGTCTGTATAATCTGAATGTGCTGGCAGTCTCAGTCCGAGTAGCGACCTTTTTAACACCCACCAGTCATATCATGTTTGTCGTAGGGCCTTCAGTAATGTGAGAACATATTAGCTCTTCATTCACACAAGTCTCCTTCTACACACAGGACGTCTGTGTGGGCAATGCCCTGTCAAGATCGGTGGCAAAGCACCTGTAACTACAAATGGGTTTGGTGTAACCGTGTTGCCTGCATGGCCCTTTCAGACGTGCACTCTAGGGGATGTCTGGAGCACCAGGTCCAGACATATTCTAGAGTTTTGCCTTCAGATATGAAGCTAACAGCGAAAGATAGTCCGGGCGAGATGCGTTAACACTTAAATACTCAGGCTAACTGGGTAAGGGGTGGTGCTTCGTGACTTTGAGCAGGGGGCGGGACATGATGCAAAAAAAGTAAAAGTCAGATGACACTGACAATATTAATGATAGACGTACCCCAATTTACATCATCAAAGTTTACTAAATGGAGAAAATGACATCTGCAAAAAATTTATTTCAATGGTCTGGATTATCTATATTTGGTATGTGTCAGGGGTTTTTCTGCACTGTCACTCTGCTGCAACACAAGCACACACAGACACATGCAGAGAGAGAGAGCAAAGTCAGAAATTTGCGTTCTAAAAACTCACACAGGCCAGCATGGGGTGGAGATACTGGGTTTCCTGATTGCATATAAACACGGCCCCATGATTACCTGAGAAAACTGATTTATCTTGGTAACCCGGTTTAAGTGCATGTAGATGCACTCAGTGTCATCAGGGAGATCAAGGAAAACCTGATTTCCACAGGTAGATTGATGTCTCTGACATGTTTTTGTGTGTGTCACTGGGCTTATTATTAGTAGTGGAGTGAAGTGACTGGAAATGTTTAATTAAATTAAAGTCCACACAAAGTCTGTCTTAAGCTGGAGTAGAGGAGAGATTACAGAACATTACTGTACTGCTGCATGTGAACACGGATTCACAAAAACCAGGAGCCTACAGAGCACAGAAACAAGTTCCTCGATTACCCACAAAACCTGATTTCTCTTAATAAGCAGGTTACTGAAGTGCATGTGAACAAGCCTGACACACACAAAACCACAAATACACAGAGCTTCATAACATCAAATGTTCCTTTGCAGCTACATTTAACACACTTTATCTCTACTGTCACACACACACACACACACACACACACACACACACACAGACAGACTGATCAAACAAAAAAGAGGAGGCAGATGACAGGCTGTTTTTATGGCTGTATACTGTGGAGGTGTCACTAACTGACACCTGGCTCTCTTAGCTTTACATTTACACAACTCTCCCAGATACCTGCACTTTCTAAATGTCAGTGGCATTGTCTGACGTGGTGACGTTGAGATCCACACTCCAGGAGGCCTCCCCCTTCTTCAAAACCCACACCTTCAGCCAGTTAGTGGCTCCGTGCTAATTGAAGCAGCTACACTGGAGTCATTCACCTTTTCTGTGTCTTCTGCAGAAATGCAGTGACGTTCAGGTCTACTGAATTTCTGTGGCATAAAAATTATTTTCCAAGTGATTTTGAAAGCAAAACTTGAAAAACAGCTTCATCTTCGTCAGACTCTTTTTAGTCTGTAATCAAGAAAACCACATCAACAAGATCAAACACGTTAATTATTCATAAGAAACATAAATCAAGGTTAATTGCTGTGTGATGTTACTGCTCTCACTTTTTGCGTTTGGAAGATTAAAAAGATCTAAAGTGCAAAACATTCAAAATCAGAAAAATAACCCCACTTGAGTCTGTGGTATATTTTTAGCTGTTGACTGTGGCAGCAGGGTCATTACTGACACCTATAGAATAAACTGTTTGCTTTTTATTACAAGGCAGAGACGACGCTGCCAAATGGTCAGACAGCAAAAAGTCTGTTTTAACCTGGTTGTCGAAGCTAGTCCCGCCTTCAGAGACTTTTTTATTGCCACTCAATGGTTTCCAGTGAGACAGAGGATACACAATTTTGTTGCAAAACACCATAGGATTAATGAACTCAATAATACTCTGCACTGACAGAATGGGAGAATATTATTTTTTAACAACCCTGACTTGTGTCTATGCCGCACATCACAGAGTTCTTGGCATGGAGATGTGCGTCGCCCAACCAGATTGGATATTTTAAGGTGTTTGGATCGAAACGGAAATAGCTGGAAAAAGAACGGAAAAGTAGAAAAAGGAATGTAACCTTTCAAACCGTCTAGAAGTTTCCCACTAATATAATTTTATATAATAATTAAATGTTGTTTAATATATTCTGCTGTTGTACTGCTACTTTATTTAATCGTAAGTATATTCCTTTTGTTTGCATTGTATCTGCAAACAAATGACTTTGTTTCCACAAAACAAAATTTAAGGAAAAGCAAATATGAAAATTTGGGGTTTGTGGGACATGAGACACAGACTATTTGGTTAATGATAATTAAAATTGTTTTGCAACTTAGTATTTGGTCTTTCAAATGATCATACCTGTTGTCTCTGAAATTATTTATAGGTTCATTTAGTGACAACAAAGGACGGGACATTGTTGTCCTCTAAAATACATAACATCCTTGAATATGCAATGAATGCAGAAAATTCCAGAGGCTTCACACACTTTCTCTTGTCATTCGGTTTTTGTGCTCTCTGCTTCTGTCAAAGTCAGTTCAGTAAACCAGACCTCAGCAGAGCTTCCTGCAGAGTTATGAAAAAAGTTCAACAAAAAACTGCAGGGTGAGGTTAGAAGATTCAGTTCAATTCAATTCAACTTTATTTATATCTCAAGGCACATTTAATAATAAAGTCAAGACTATAAAGATATGCTGAGAAAAACAAATCCCAGCAGTTTTTGACCCATACAGCGCCCGAATGATGTCCTCCCCTGGTCACACCTGGGGATAAAAAATTAAAAAAATAATTAAAAATAAATAAGTTTTTAAATTGTTTAAAGTTTTTCTAGACCTTCCAAGTGATATTGGACCTCATGAGTAAAGGCCATCCATCCATTATCTCAGCCAGGTAACTATTACAGATTGTTGGAGCCAGACCCAGTCCCTACTAAGAAAGTAAAGAACCTCTAGCATGTAGATGATGTGAGCACAAGGTAATAACTAAAGGAGATTTTAATATTTATGCCAACTGGT
The DNA here is from genome assembly GCA_033026295.1 of Channa striata. Lineage (NCBI taxonomy): Eukaryota > Metazoa > Chordata > Actinopteri > Anabantiformes > Channidae > Channa > Channa striata. The sequence goes on from CM065171.1 coordinate 2,396,937, forward strand.
GGTTTGGGAGTGACTATAAAGTGTTCAACCATAAAAGTGACCCTCTGTTAAAAAGTATGCGTGAACAGTTGGATCTGTTAGGCAGATCTTTGTCAGACCTGCAAGAACAGACTGATGCTGCCTACATGTTTGTAATTCCTGCAGAGCGTCTGGCACCAGACCAAAGCTTAACAATGGCAGCGGGGATTGCCTAGTGTCAGTCACACAGCTCTCTGTTTCCACTGTAAAACGGCCTGGCAAACCCAGAGTAGCAGTTTGAATACATATGCAGTAACGATAAGCTCCAAAAATTAATATTTGCTGTACTGGTCTAGAAGGGTGCAACTTTGTGCTTCAGGTTCTGCTGGAATCTGTTCGACGATGCATAAAGCTGAGTGTTCCTCAGCTTGTCTCTGTAATGTTGCCAGGTATTGTCTGAGCACAGGTTGCAGGGCTGCAGAGCTGTCATTCATAAATAGCACAGTCCCGCCTGTTACAGCTCTCTTTGAAGAGGAACACACTAATGACATGTCTGATGCAAACTTTTTTGGAGGCTAATGACATAAAACCTGCTTTTTAAAATCAGGCTTATTATGTTCGGATGCTTTCTAAGACACAGATATACAATAATGAGGTTACTGCAGTGCATATAAATCCATTTCCTATTAACCAGGTTTCATTGAATATTCAGGTTGCTTGCTTGTGTGTGTGTGCTTGTGTGTCTGTGCACAGCTGTTAAACAAACTGGGCTTAAACTGGGTTTTAGGTGGTGGCTCAGCAGAGTTGTGTTGAAATCACTTTCTCTGGTGAAAGGTTAGTGGAGCATGAGGGTGTTAAATAAACACATATACACATAGAATACATTTTAATTCGTGTGAGCAACGTGCACCTCATAAAAAGTATTATTGTTGCAAATGTTATTATGTCTTGTGACAATTTGCACTTTACATTTCACTTTAAGGCCTCTCCTTAAAGCGACACACCTGTTTGTTGTGTTATGCAGGTGCACATAAGAGATTGTGGGACTTGCGTGGGAGTAGTGTGGAATGAAAGGTAATACATACCAACACGGTGTGTGTGTCTGGCACCACAGCATCAAACAATGCATGGAGGATTTTACAAAGTAAGCCTTGCATGCTATTTTACACCCACAGTCTCTCAACTGTTGCTGTAGGGTTAAACATCAGCAGTCGCTTTAAAGGCACCGGCTCATGCCGGAAGTGACTGGTCTAACCAGCTTAGAGCTTATCACAAGAAGCAATTACATCCGAATAAATTTGTTTGTGTGGAATTTTAGCATCTGTAAAGGTTAACTGCAATTACTAAGAAAACTGAAGGTCATACAATGTGCTCAAGTTCACATACCATGGATCTGTGTTGCATTCAAAGTCACCTCTAAACAGCAATTTCACAGGTTTCCTGGAGCTTCCTCTTTACAAATATTAAGTGCAATGGACATATACATATGTCCATAATACGGCTCCCTACCCATCTAATGCACACATGCATTAAACATTTAAAAACGTCATCCATGCTCCAACCACATCTGGCATATTTTTAGTGTGTGTTCACGTACACTTCTATGAGCAAACTGACTGCTTTAACATGCATGGCTTGTTTGTCACTTGTACTCTTATCAAATCTCTTTTCACTCCATTCATCAAGTCTGTCGTCTACAGCACATTATTTACACATTATTCGTGAAAGACCTGATTGATCAGGGTCACATGAAGTCTGATCACGCTATAGATCATCAGACCAGCCTGCAAAGTCTGAAGACAAACATGATTTTATTAAGTGTGCAGTTTCAGCTCTGCTCTCCTTCAGCTTCAAAGTAAGAAACTAGAAGTAAGAAGTAAGGTCTCCTTGATCACAGCAAAACCAGAGCTTAATATTTTTAATCCATCATTGCTTTTAACTTCATCAGATATCTATTATTAATTTCAATTAAGCAGCTACTTAAATTATTAACAACCAGACATTATCAAAATGAAAAAAAAAAATCAACTAGATGAGTTAACTATAGATCATTAACTATGTGTCTATTCAAACTGTGGCCTGCGTGATTAGAAACTTCAGCTGTCCAGAGCAGAGCAGCCCCTTTATGGTTTATGAAAAATATGAAAGGTTAAATAAATGGGAAGGCTCCACAAAACCAGGCTGTCTTCTTCTGATGAGTGGAGTGGAATGATTGCTTTTGAAACACTGTGTGTGTGTGTGTGTGTGTGTGTGTGTGTGTGTGTGTGTGTGTGTGGGGGATCAGTACAAACAAAAGTTCTGAATAGCCTGGCTTTCTCCCTCAAAATAAAAGACAGCGAGTGAGTGAAGAAGGGATGAATAGGAGAAGCAGTGAGAGAGGAGGCTGTGTGCTGCTCCGGCATGCAGCCTGTGAATTACCACAGCAGATGGTGTGTGTGTGTGTGTGTGTTAGTGTGTTTCAAACACAAAGAGTCCAGGAAGTAGCAGATGAGTGGCGTGCCGAGGCGCAAGCCACAAGACCTCTTGTCAATCACGACCCTTTGCTGCCTGTCTCACTGCCTGGCTGGACAGACTGTCTGCTGCTGTCACTCACAAGCGTCCACTGCCTGTCTCACTGCCTCCGATCACAAATTGTACATCTACATCTGTTTTTACTACAGTCGTCACTAATACAGATCTACAGCACCTGCTTTAGTACCCGCACACCTCTGCATTTACAGTATGGAACTGGCCGGTCCGTGCACCTGTTCATGCACATGTCTCTCACAGTCCCTCCATAAAGGAGTGTGCGTACAGTCGTCCCCAGAAAACCGGGACAGGAGCTCTCTTTCAAGCTGCCTTTGAGGTTGTTCTTGACGATAGACCCATCATTTCAACAGCATCTCTACCACTGATTGTTGCCATTTAGGAAAGGTTACACTGTTGACTTGTTGTCTTTAGATTTGGCTGGACGACAAAATTGGACAAAACTGGTGTTTGTGGGGAAACTGGATGCAGCTGGCCTCTATCGTCTGGTTGACTGAACTCACCTGATCCAGGTAATCAGCAGTGGGTGGTTCAGAGACAGTTGGAAAAGAAGCAGGGCAGGTGTCTTTGAAAACCAGGATGAAACCACTGCAGAGAAAGTACTGTGTGTGTGTGTGCGTGTGTGTGTGTGTGTGTGTGTGTGTGTGTGTGTGTGTGTGTGCGCATACCTCCAGCAGGTGGCATAATCTCACGATAAATTCTTAAACATCTGGATGTGGATGAAAAGGAACCACTTCATGCATTTATGTTCATAAAACCTTTTTGTGGGCATTGATGAACCTTGGCTTGTTTGGACCAGAACTATAAAGTTTATGGTTTAATAAACATTGCTCTGTCAGCTCCCCGTGATTTCTTTGCTTATTGTTCTATAATCATCGTATCAAATATTTTTATTACAGAGCGCCCCTTGAAGCACTTCTGTTTTTACAGCCTTGTTTGATGCCATATTTTTCTTATCACTATCTGTAAGTGTGATACTGTTTTTACTACACCCAGTGCAGCGGGTGGGAATCGCGGATAATAGTTTTCTCATATGTAAACCGGCTCATATTGATCACACAACACTCTCTTACAGTTATTATGACGGTCACTCTCTCCTGCCACTATCAGTTTGGCTCATTAGCCTCCCACATGTGATATGCACCCCTCCCACTGTGTGTGTAGTCCTATCTGATTGACAACTGACACACACAAACACACACCGTGATGTACGCTGTGTGTGTGTGTGCCATGTTTCTTGGATGGCATATCATGGCCTTCTTGGGTGGTAAACCCACCTACATAACAGCTGGCCATGCTTGCCTCCAACAGAGCTGGTGGGCAGATTAACAAAACAACTCAGAGAGCTGTGCTAGACAAAACTGTCGCACGATGTTAGTGTGGGACAACGGGTGATGATTTAGAGGTTTTCAATCATACGCCACCAACCGCAAGTAAGCCATCAGTCAATGCTTCGTCTCCTGTACAAGTACAAGTACTTACATTTGAGAACTTGCTGATGCTGAGTACTGATACAACTGTTGCGCTTCGATTTTGATGCTTGACAGTAAAATTCTTATCATTGCATTGGAACAAGAAAACTGTTTGTTTTGTTCACCCACAGCCAATTAAACATTTAGCAAATGTGCACTGCATGTGCATTAGCATACATCTGCGTAACAAGAACCATTATAATGTGCCACCAGAAAATGACAATCAAGAAAATGTAATGACTTGCAAATGATTATAAATATTATTTTTCAGAATTATTAGTACAAATGCTGAACTGAGAAACATGAAAGATAAGATAAGAGAAAGCTAAGAGATTAAGAGATTGTAATGACTTATATTAAAATGAATTATAAACATATTTTTCAGAATTATTAGTACAAATTAACTGTTGCAACATGAACAACTGAGAGCACAACTGAGAAACATGAAAGATAAGATAAACCTTTATTTGTCCCACAGTGGGGAAATTTCCACTTTGTGATTGTTTGGACAATAGATTTGCTCATTTTAAATTTGATGCCAGTAATTCAGTTCATTGTGGGAATGGGTGCATATTCACCACATGAACAATTCAGTTTCAATTCAATTCAATTCAACTTTATTTATATAGTTCTAATTCACAGCAAAATCATCTCAAGGCACTTTATGTAATAAAGTCAAGACTATACAGACGTTTAAAGAAACCCAACAAATCCTCGAGCAGCTACAGGCAACAGGGGAGAGGAGAAACTCCCTTTAACGGAAGAAACCTCCAGCAGAACCAGGCTCAGGGTGGACGGACATCTGCCTTGACTGGTTGGGGTGAGAGAAAAGTGGAGAGAGAAAAGAAAACATTGGGCAGGTTGGTAGGACCAGTAGCTGCGCACTGGAAGACACACAGGAGTGAGGGAAGAGAGGATGAAAGTGTCTCTAGTGCATCAGGGGTTAACAGCAGTATAATATATATAGCAGGATAACTAACTATAAGCTTTATCTAATAGGAAGGTTTTGAGCCTAGTCTTAAAAGTAGAGAGGGTGTCTGCTTCCTGAATCTGGACTGGGAGCTGGTTCCAGAGGAGAGGAGCTTGATAGCTAAAGGCTCTGCCTCCCATTCTATTTTTGGAAATTCTTGGAAGAGATTCCCTGCAGTTGTACTGGGGGCCGGAGTTATGTCATTTAAAGTAACATTATGGTTGGATAACATGTTTTCTGAGATTTTTTGGCCCAAACAAAATAACAGTTTTATCTGAGTTTAGAAGAAGGAAACTGTAGGTCATCCCATTCCTTATGCCTTTTAGACATGCTTGTGGTTTGATTAATTGATTGATTTCATCTGGTTTCATAGATATAACTGTGTGTCATCAGCGTAGCAATGTGTTTTCTAATAATGTTGCCTAGAGGAGACATATATGCAGTAAAGAGTGTTGGTCCTGACACAGAGCCTTGTGGTACTCCATAACTAGCTTTTGTGTGCATGGCAGATTCATTTCAAATTAACATGAAAAAATTGGAATCTATCAGATAAATAAGATTTATACCTCCTTCAATCCCAATTACATGTTTCAGTCTCTGTAATAATATTTTGTTATAAATATGATTATTGAGTGACAGGTCTGGGCTGCAGGCAGGTCAGTATAAAGTAGCTTCTGACTTTTTAACTGTAGTAACATGGTTTTAAAATATACTGTATGCAAAATGTGCTTTGGCATTGTGGTGCTGCAATAAGCAAGACCCTAAAACCTGTCTGGATGTGATTTAACTGTACCCTCATAACAAGCCAGGTATTCTCTCTTTTCTTTAGCATGGAAGACACAGCTTCCATGATTAAAAAAAAATAAATCTTTGACTTGTCCCTTTTCATTTCACCTCAGTCCTTTTTTTATGGCATAATTTCTTGTTAACAGAAAATCATTAGATTCTCTACATTTAAATTAAATTATGAACTGTAGGTTATGAAACTAGCTTAGTTCCATTCTTACAAATGCTCTTCCAGTGTTCTTCCCTTCCCAATTTCTCACATGGCTATAGAATAAACATGACAAATACGGACTTTTGTTTTAAAACTTTGAATTTAACGGAGTAGATATATTTTATCTATGTTCAATAATGTTTATTGGTGTGATGTGAACTGATCTTTTAGTTTCAAAGCATTAATGACATTCAAAAAAGGGATTGTATCTGCTGATCCTAGCACTTTTATCAAGACTTAGAGTTGCGATAGGTTGGGGGTGAATGAAACACAGCGAAGGCTTGTGTTTTCCGACTGACCCACCGCCTTGTGGAACTCCTTTTTTGTAACTAAACATAAATGAAAGGTCATTTGGTGTGTCATTATAGCAGCACAACCCCGTGCTTGTGCATCTCTGTAAATAAAGGCAGAGCTAATTCCCAGCATGAACACATCATCACCAATATGTCTGGAATGTCTGTTTTTTGCATCTAGTCTCCTCATCTTTCATCCCTCTTCTCCCTCTGAGTTCTAATACTGCAGGTTTAAGGTCCCACACATGAAAAGAATTCTTGTACATATTTTTTTTATGTCCTACTCTGTCTTTCATTGGGATTTGTTTGTGGTTAGGGAAGATTGTGAACAAGAAGAATCCTTGAGGTAGTGATGGGATGTGATGGTGAAATCATGAGAAAGCCTCTCATTATAGTTGCATGTAAGGAACACAGAGGTATAACGTCAGTAACTGTGAGCTGTGTGGAAGGTTGCTGTGGGTTTGAAGACATCTTGAGGTACAGTAACTGCACTTCAACAAACTTCTTCAAACGAATATGTTTTGGAAAGAAACACATTTATTGTGACAAAATATCAGCTGACACTGCAGCTCCCTCAGCTCTAATGAGCATTTTAGCATCTTTTGTTTTAGTTTGACTCTACACTTACACTTATGATTATAAATGGCCAGGCTCTGCTAAACTGTAGCTCTGGGGTTATGTAGAGATCGGCATGTTCTTTTACACGGACAATTGTTTTCTGACTTGTCCATCACAAGAAACCAACATGTTCTTATCCCACATCAGATATTGATGTTTCCTAAGGCGTGAAATTGTGTCCCATTGCATTTGTCTAGAATGACTGTAAAAGTAAAAATTTACCAACGTATAAAATCGTTTCAAATGAAAAAAGCTCTAGGTTTAATTAGTTTTTTCTTACAAGAATTTTAATATGCGTGAAAGAAAGACAGTCTTCAAGTCATAAGTAACACCAATTTTCTTCACAAGAATAATCAATATTTTTTTCTCTCTTTATTCTACTTTCTGTATTGCTCTGGGTATAAGCAGACTTTGATTTGCCTAAGGATGTGTTCAGGTGGTTGTGAAAGTGGATGAAGGCAGCGGTCTTGTAGTCAGGGTCCTGACACGTGCAGCTTAACCCACGAGCCCAGGCCCGGCACAGCTGGAGGACTGATGAAGGATATTTTTGTCTGTGGACCTTTCGCTTTTACTTTTGCACCAACTTGAGAACGACTTGAAGCACGGTTCTTTTCAGCTAAGCTGTGTTTCATGAGTCTATGTGGCTGTAAAAATGGACAGTAAGTGCTCTGACATGTTGTCTTTTTATGCTCAAAAGGGATTTTGCTAAATGGACAACCCCCTTCATCCATCTATCAGTATCTATAGGTCACTCAGTATGAACTGAGTACTTTCATTAATCTCTTTGGTATGTGCCATGACTGTGGTTCAAATATATCTGTGGCATGTGTAAACAGCATTATGCTGTTGCAGTTGGTGCAGCATGGCTAGAAAAGCATATTCTGTCAGTTCTCATCACAATCTCTCCAAATATTTACACACACGTCACCTCAGGCACTTACTGGGAATAAGAGGAGGGAAACCAAAACTGGCACAAAACAAAGCAGCAGCATGCCTTCTTTCTAGTGCAGAATATAGGGAAGGGTGGTGTGTGTGTGTGTGTGTGTGGCCATGCCTTGATGTTGACGGAGAAAAATTTTGAACTGCACTTTGTGGAGAAGGAGAAACAAAGGACTCAGTAGCAACATCTGCATCAAATTACTGTTGTTATTTTGATTATATTAACGTTTCCGTTTAATTGAACCCTGAAAGAAAAGGGCCACGAAAACCGTCGTCGGCGTTGAATAAGCTAAAATGTGCTGAGAGCAGAAACAAGTACAAAAAGGTACTTTCACCGTAGACTATAAACGGCCTTGAATTCAGTTTCCAACACCAAATTGTTTGATTTAATTTCCCTTTTGCAAACTATTCCACGTGTCTGCATAAGAAAAACAAAAGCATTTTCCATCTACTCGTACATTTAGAAGTTGAGGGACGTTTGTCTAGAATGACTGTAAAAGTAAAAATTTACCAATGTATGTAATCGTTTCAAATGAATGAAGCTCTAGGTTTAATTACTTTTTCTTACAAGAATTTTAATTTGCGTGAAAGAAAGAAGTCTGCAAGTCATAACTAACACCAATTTTCATTGTTTTTCTAATTTTATATTTGAAAATATCATTATTTTGGTGTCTGGTCTGCATTTCAATACAAGCTTGAGAAAAACAGACAGGATAGTTGACCATTACCTTTCAGTCTGCATGACTGAACGCTGTCAAATGCCTCTGAGAATGTGCACAGTTAAGTGTAGGAAACAATATTGTCAGAATACCATAAATAATACCATCAATGTTCTGAGTAAATAAATGTTGGCTAAGCACATTACCATATAGGGTACTCCACTGACAAGAATGAGCTAAATGCAACAGAGACCAATAACTTAGATGACAGATACTTAGAGAACCATCTCATTGGTTACAACCCTATGGCAAACTTCTTTAAATAAATTCATATTTACTAATTCAATCATCAATACAAAGATGTCATATACTTCATCAGGATGTTGATCCTGCAGCAGTGGTGGTTGGTTTTGGTCTTTCCGTGACATTTATAAATGAATGATATATAATTGCTCTGTCAGTGTACAGCTTTAGTGTGTAAAAAAGCTGGTGGGGGCAGTGGAGTGCACGGACTGCAACGTGTTGGATTGAAATGGTAATTTCAGTTTAAGCAAATGTTTGATCACATCAGCTGGTAGACGCTGAGATTAGGAAAATACCTTTGAAGACGCAGCCTGCTGTGGGATAACAGGTAAAAATTTGCATTTTGATTTTTCAAATCACAAAGTGACGCACAGAGAGATGGGGTCACAAATGGGGTTAGGCGTGATTATGATGCAGCGTTCGATAGACATATGTGTGGAGTGTTAGCTTCATTTTGTGATCTGAGCCTTTGAGGGCTTCATTACCATCTCTGATTTTATTGAGCAGGGCGCATGCATCAACCAGCTGCTGCCCCCCTGCTCATTAATTATTACACCCAACAGAACTGTCACTAATAACAATGGAAGCTACAGTAAGCCAATATTCTACACCTATCAGTTATTTCTTCGTCATACATGCTTAAAAGTTCAGGTGTAGGATATCTGGTACAAACAAATACTCCTTGTGTTATGACTATAATTTATTCTGGCAGCACTCTCCACTTTATTAATTCACTAACTTGCAGAGATTACCTTGTTTGAAGACTGTACCTTTGTCTTAAGTGCAACACTATCAGGCTTGCTGTTGTTTTGGCAGTTACCCAGCACAGACAAATGAAATACTGTAGGTTTCATAACCTGGGCCTCATAACTCATTCTTTATTTCCATAGTGTTTTGCATAATTTGCATACTATTTGCATTCTGACCCTTAGCTGGCCTCGGCTGCATGGTACAGTTGTGGAGGGGAAAGCCCACTGGCTGTTACTCATTACACAATCAGGAAGCGCTGACAGCAGCTGGTCAAGAGCCCCCAGCTACAGGGAGTTCAAGCAGACCCGATAAGTTTTCCAGCAGGCAGCTGAAGTGAAATGAACAGCTGAATTCACAGCAACAACTTCTGCTTCTCCTTTGTGCTCTGGCACGGTTCAGCTGGTGGAAACCGCAAAGAAAAACCTTGACATTGTTGTGTGTCTAGATCGACCATGCCACTCTCATTTATTCAGTATTTTTTTAATTATTATTAAAAGCATCTGAAGTAAACACTGTTGAACCAAACTCACATGGGTCCAACTGAGCCAATATCATTAACACACTTTGTGCTCTTCGTTTCATAACTACACTAACTGGTGCAAAGACAGACAAAAGGCACGCTGAGCATGTCATGTCAGGAAGAATGTGATCCCTTCTCTAACAACTTCCAGGATGTGACTGAATTGAGTCTAGCGTCAGATTCTGAACTTGTGCGGCAAAAGCAATGCATTAACCTGCTGAAACAAACTGCAAGCAGATAAAACACAAAGGAGAAAATGGCGACATACATGGTCTAACATGCGTCTTCTTGCGTGCACCATCCGATAAGATAGCATTTCTCTCTCTCGTGCTCCACTTGCTTCGTCTGCGTGGGAAAACTAAAAGGAATGCGCTATCACGTCTGACAGACCGTTCTCTCACCACCACAGACAGTCAGCTTGTTAGCTAGTTCATTCCTGCCCATACAGGCACATTAGAAGGCTTGGCCTACTAAACTTTAAGGCTGGCATGTGGGAAAGGTTACTTGTAAAAGCTCCAGGGGCAAACATGCTTTTGGTCAAAACAGGTTCAGGACCACGTTGGATGACAAAGGCAAGCTGGATTTAGCAGACTTTTTATATATATGCACTTTTTCATATGACTCAGTTTAGATTATTATGCCATAAAAGTCAAGTCATGATATCCTGTCAAACTTTTCTGAACTGACATTGTTTCTAATGTTACCATTACATCTGTAATAATCTCCTCCTTACATTCTTAGTGTTTGTGTTTTTCAAGAAATCAACTTTGCCCGGTAACTGGGGAACGATGCTATCATGCAGTCATGAAGTAACCTGGTCACGACACACAGATTTTAACTGTATAGTGACAGACAACACTGCATTTTGACATTTATTTTAATGTTTCATGTTGCAGCAGAGTGAGAAAAAGTGGAGACATAACAGGAACTGGGGTCTGAATTTTAAAGATCTACTTTTTTAAATTTCTACAATGTGTTAGTTGCATTTTCTGTTGGAATCTAGACAGACTTTGTTTTATAATGAGGTGGCATCGCCCCATTTATGATCACTCCTTTCATTCATTCTTTCACTCAGCTGAGTTTTACTGTCTGCAGCCTTTTGTTGCACACGTGCACAGTTGGAGAAAGCCAAGTAGAAACCTGAGCCCCTTTCAGAAATGCACTGGAATCCAGACATAATCTAGACTTTATCCAGAGGAGGTGTGTGTAAATGCAACGCCCAAGTGTTTTGCCCCCGACATTTGCTGGATCTCCTCCAGCCAACTCCCTAGCGCAAAGTCTGGATTATCTCCAGACCTTTTGGGTGTTTGCATTTGCCCAGTTTCATGGGAGTCGCAGGAATGGTGACGTCATCAACATGCCTGCTTACTCATGGTGAATCCTCCGGAGTATCACCTCCTCTATTCACACATGAGCTTTCCTGTTTACATGGCAGTTAAGAAATCCGAGTTACTTAAGTCCATGTAAATGCACTGATAGACTGTGCTGATTTCGAAATAATGGTACACATACACATAATAACATACATACACAGATATAAGTATAAAGGGTAAAAGCATTCGAACCCTGCTCTCTTTCTGGCCGATCATCAAGTGACACTGTTCTTTTCAGAGCTAAGCACTCCTCACCAGCAGAGATGAAGCCATGTTACCCAGATGACAGAAGCGGAACTTCTCCAGCTTGTGTGTGTTTGTCCAGCTACAACTGACCTCCCAACCTGAACTCTTCAAGCTCTTCTGAAAACCTCACCTCAGTCATTCCAGACAGCTTAGGGCAGAGAGCTGGATTTGCCCCGTTTGATATTTGATCTGATTAGTCGTGCCGTCCGACCGCACACTCTGACCCCCCATGTCTCCTGCTTTCTCACTCTGCTGCTCTCTCTCCAACGCTGTGTGATAAGTGAGGCTGCTGGAATCCAGGAGTTGTGTTTCAGCAGAATTTAGTCTGTCTGACATGTTTCTGAAGGTACAGACACACAACACTCATGGTTATTGTTGGCTCTTCATTTGCAGTTTAATAAAAAAGAAGGATTTTATAATTTAGAAAAAGAACAACCTTTATTCATCACTTCGAGCACATATACATTTGCACATACATGTTACAGTGACGATAATCATCTGCATTTAACCCATCGCTCTGGGGGGTGGTGGGCTGCCACAGCCGGCGTCAGGGGAGCTAGCTCTGGGTATTTGCTCAGAGACACATCTGGTGGGTAGGCTGGGGATTACAGGTAGGCTGGGATTTCCCACACTGGGATTCGATCCGGCATCGTCTGCTTTACCATCCAGCTGCTCACATTGAGCTACCACGATTCAGTCAGGATTCAGAGTTCATCGTAGCACAGAAACCGCATTGATTAAAGTCACCGATACTTTCTTTTGGCTTCAGATAGTGGACAAGTCTCTATACTGGTTCTGTTATCATGTAATCATCTTTCGAACTATAATCTATTTGAACAGTTCCAATCTGGTTTCCGCCTGTTCATAGCACTACTGGTGCTACACATTACTGGTGTTCCTCAGGGCTCATTTCTTGGCCCCCTCCTCTTCATTATATACCTACTCTCTCTTTGTACAATATTTAGAAAACATAACATTTACTTCCACTGTTATGCAGATGACACTAAACTCTACATATACACCAAACCCACCACTGCACTTCCACCTTCCTCTCATTCCAACTGCTGGAAATTAAGGACTAGTTTTCACACAACTTTCTCAAACATAATAGCAGTAAAACTGAACGTCTTCTTGTAGGAACTAAATCCGTACTCTCTAAAAAAACAATAATTTTACTGTATATATCGACTGCTTCACCATCTCAACATCTCCTCAGGTTAAGGGTCTGTGTGTCTCCCTGGATGGTAACACCTCTTATTCTGCTCATATTAGTAACATAGCACAATCTGCCCACTTCCATCTTTGCAATATCAACCGTTTCAAGCCATCACTCACAATGCTTTAGTTACATCTCGATTAGATTACTGTTAATCTCTCTTGTTTGGATTGGATTGTCTCAAAAATCTCTCCATAAACTTCAACTCGTTCAGAATACAGCTGCCTATATTCTCACTAAAACCCCCTTCTAAAATCAGATAAAACTGAAATAGCAAAGTTATTCAGTTGGGCCCTAAAAATCTCAGAAGTATGTAGTCCAACCATATAGTTATTTTAGATTACATAACTCTGGCAACTCAGGCAACAGCCTTCTTCCACCTAATGAACTTTGACAAAATTACGAGCATCCTTTCTGAAAGCGATGCAGAAAAACTAGTTCATGCATTTACTTCTTGCAGTTACATCTAAATTGGGACTACTGTAATTCTGTACTTTCAGGCTGCCCCAGTAACTCTCTAAAAAGCCTCCAATTAATCCAAAATGCTGCAGCAAGATTACTGACTGGGATTCGTAAGAAGGATCATATTTCACCATCTCTAGCTTCTCTCCATCGGCTTCCGATTAAATGTAGAATAGAATTTAAAGGCCTTCTTTTTACATATAAAGCTCTAAACCATCAAGCTCCATCATACCTAAAAGATCTCCTTGTACCAAATCATCCTAATGGACCACTTCAGTCTTAGAATGCAGGCGTACTTGTGGTTCCCAGAATTTCCAAAAGTAGAATGTGATTAAAGGATAGGTTCAGATGTTTCTGACGTGAAAAGAACATGGCCAGAAAAAAACAAGTCATCATCGAATCACCACAGTACACTAAAATTCAACATAAATGTCAACTCTTATGAACTAACGTGTTATTATGCCGTCTAAGGATTGAGGTATACTTGGCTGTTTACCATAGTAGACACTGGCAGGAGCATCGGTGCCATTGTTCACGTTCCTCCTTCTGTAGTTTGTGTACGTTTGGAGGGTTTAAAAGGTTTGCCACAAGGGGGCAGACCCAAGTCTAACGGTTCATTGGTCAAGAGCAGGACATTTTCCTTATCATCTGCTCGTCTTTCTACATAAACAAAGGTCACTGCAACAAACCAAGAGGCAAATTTTGAGATCAAGGCAATGACAACATAAATACTGGGTATGTAGATGAGGATAGTTGTGGGCACCAGACTTTCCACTACTATCAGTGTGATTTGAAGCTGCTGATGAGATCATTTGAAATGGCCCCACTGGTAATACACAGAGTTCATCTTATGTTGTATTAATTTTTGACAAAGTGCAGAACTGAAGCTTCAAATCAACCACCATTGCTGCGTACGCCTATTTAATAGCAAGTATACCTCAATGCATAGTCTGTCTGCTGTCTCTCTTTCTTGCTTCCATACCTCATGCATAGAAGCCTGAACCTCTGGTATTAGTGCTGTAAAGCTCAGTTCAAAATCTCCAGTAGGCTGCGCAGGGTGGAGTCCAGACAAACATGTCAGAGCAAATACTTTGTTTAGAGAGCAGCTTCATCTTCCAACAAAAAGAAACTGGAAGGTCCAGTCATTTATGCAATATTAAATTATCCTATGGAGAACTGTATGAAAAACCCTGCGCATTACATCACTGAAACAAGTGCATGGCCCTAACGCCAACCCAAATGCTTTCTTTGCCTCCTTCCAAAACACAAAAATGTAACCAACATATTTATAAAGACCAAAACAACCTAAAAGCAATTAAACCCAGCACATTAGACAAACTGTAAGGTTTAATCATAGCATCATGACATTCTGCTTTAATCTGCTTTCTTCTTCTACAGCAACTTACTGTGTTCTGCTGTTGACTGGCCCACAGTGCCCACTGCAGTGTGGCAGAGTAACGACACTGAGTGTTAAAGACAGCGGACACTCACCCACAAAGGAGCTTGTACTCAATTCCACCCCAGGAAGCTTTGTCCAGCATAAAGAGTTCAACATAAATTATAAAGAATTTTTAATGTGTCATATGAGTTTTGATTGACACATCATATATCTTAAACAGCCCTGATTTGACTGAAAACTACTTGATTGTCTGGTTTTATCCCAGTTCTTATTATTGTTGCGGGCAATAACAACATTCACAAGAACTAAAATAGATCTGTTGCTCAGCAGAACCTCAGCACCAACCCTTGTCAACCCCAGCCTGTCTATGCAGCGGGCAGAGTGTGTTTGAACTTAGCCCAGCATTTCCACAGCAGCTCTGAAAGTCATTAAACCTCCACAGACACACAACTGGCTTTCATTTTGTCATTAAGGCCCCCATGAAGGCCCTGATTGTTGGAGGGGAGCCTCAGCCAGTAGAACAGTGCTATGAAGGGGGAGGGAGAAGAGGATGATGGAGGGACCACACATGTCTTCATGGACAGGGAGACCCCCCCACTTACCCATGGACTTTGCTGAAGCCTGTGGGAATCAGCAGCCTCTGCAGAATTATGCTGCAGAAAACAGAGTAAGTATGTGCACATTCTTTATGTTTTGAGAATGTTTGAGCAAGCGATTGGCAGCAAGAGCAAGAGAGGATCTTGTTCAGCGAAAGTTTTACCCTTTTTACCATATGTCAGTACTTTCATAATTATGCAGCAGAAGAGGCGGACTGCACCTACCAGTCGACCAGAAGGCACATATCATCACTGCTGTCCTCCAACCTCTAGCGGTCGTAGTAATTATGGTGGGAACAAAAGTCGGATGATGTCTGTGACACTGTATAAAGACCAACATCTTTGGGGATTCTAGGTCTTCATTTCCTAAAGGTGTGCTTAGTGGTAACTGCACTTACTTGAGTTTCTTGAAGACATTTGACGTCTCATCCGAGAACATTCAGTTCTAAGTGATCCATGGGGAGTTTAAGGCATTTAAACCCTGGAGTTGTTTACACCCTAATGGCTTTTCAGACTATCTTTGTGCTGTTAGGCATGAATGAGCCAAAGTGTGAACGATTGGTAAACTACCTGGGGAGGGATGCCAAGATTGTATTGTAAGTGCTTAGTAGGTGGTGCTGTACACTAGTTCATCTGTTAACAGGCTGTCATTTTAGTTTGACTTAAGTGACATCCTTTGTTTGTTTGTTGGTATCAGACTTAGGGCTGAGATATATTTGTTGTTTACCTTAGCGTATGTATAGACAGCAGCATCACAGTCTTTTCATCATTGTTCATATACTTGCATAGTTTTTGTGAGTAAATCTGAACGATTTAAAAGCAGGCATGGGCTTAATTATCCCTGAATGACAACAGCATTTCTTCCTCATGACTATTTCAACAACGTAAACAAAAGCCAACAATCAACAACAAAGGCAACAATCACAGAAATAACATAAATTGTGGATGTGTAGATGCAGGCAGTTGTGAACAGGCTCAGGAAGTTTTTTCTTTTCAAAGTTTTCACTATTATTGTTGTGAGCTGAAGTTGCTGCTAAGATATTTTATGTGTTGCCCTTACAATTATATGCCTGAAGGCATCTCACATACACGCAGTATTAATTTCTGAAGTCAAAAATGTAAACCAATGTTTAGGGTGAAAACGAGTGTTTACCAGCAATGTAATAGACACCATACTTTATACTTTATTGGTCCAATGGGGAAATTGGTTTTGGACAGCTTCAGTTCATAATGGGTCTGCTATTGGAGGATCTGTGTTTTATTAAGGACATAACATCCATTTTATAACCACTAACAACACTGCATACTAGAGATGTATCATCCATGATCAGGTTACATCATGTATCATCATTATATTCCTCAAAGTGAGTATTTACATTCTTTCATTTACTCTTTGACACAGTATTGTCTCCAGTTATAGTTCCTCCCATTAGTAAATATGTGACCTTATTCACCTTGTTTTATCTGCTCACAGATAACAAATATTAGCAGTAGAAACATGTTTGTTAGCCTGGCTTTCTTCAGCACTGGTCAGGTGAGGGACCCCTTGAATTTTGAATGGAGGAGTATCCGTTTGAGCACCACCTCCCTCTGCCTAAGAGATAACAGTTTTATCGTGGGTGGAGAAGTCAGGAGGGATGTGGTTAAATAAGAAGTGGTGGGTGGGAATTCATATAGCACCCCACCTTTCCGAAATGAGTGTTGATACTGTTTTTAGTGGCTTTTCATCATACAGGAGGTGTTTAGTGTTTACTCTGGTTTTAGCATGAGAATGAATTTTTATCTGTAATAGTGTCTGGAGATGTGATAGTAACAATAAATCAATTAGGTGACTGACAAAAAGAATCCTGTCATTCAGATGTTAACAGGAAATGCCGCTCCAAGTGTTGAGACTTGAGCACTGATAGCAGTGATACAGGGTTTGTAGCTCAAACTAAGAGAAAAGAGAGAAAAACAAATTCAGGAGACAAAGAGCAAGAGCAAAAGAGTCTCGTCCCCCTCTCTCATGGCAACAGCAGAGGAGACATTCGCCCAGCCCTCCTGAGGACATGACGAATCAAAACGCTCATAGCCAGAGTTCCCTCAGCCAACTGGAAGGCACCATTTTCCTTTCTACCAACCAGTATGTTCTCTGTTGCAATTTTTTTTACTAATTCACAAAAAACCCACCTCTGACACCACTGCTCAAGTGGGAGCCTAACCCCTAAGACTGCATGATATGAAGTCCTCGCCTCTATTATCAATTTTAGAACAGTTTTGATGCTTTAAACCTCCTAATTAACCTTAAACAGATATTTTAATAAAGACTAACTGTTGCTGTGGTGGTTGCATTAAGACCCAAAAAGAAATTTGGATAAAGCCTGACCACACACAGGGACCCTCCAGGTCACCCGGGAACCCTTTGGGCTGAGGCCTCTTTAATGTCTAATGACCCCTGACTGCAGCAGGCAGGAAGTGCCTTGATAGCAAAACTGATCCTTTCTGCGTGGAAATGTTATCCCCTCTCCACTCTTTCCATAAGCACATGCTTCCCAAAATTGATATGGTACGTGCTGCATATTCTTCCCCAAATTGAGATAAGGTACAGGTCAACACTCACCAGGAGCAGCTAAGTTGGGATTCAGTGTCCTGCTCAGGATGTGACCGGAGAAGCCGGGGATCGAATCAACAACTGCAAGATTGGTGGATGACCGCTCTACCTCTTGTGCCACAGTCAACCCCCCTACTGTCCCAACTTTTTAAAAAAAAATTTAGCATTAATTTAAGAATGAGCAGATATAAACCAAATATGTCAATCATTTGTCACAACATTCATCAGAGGAAAGTTCTTAATTAAAGTAGTTTTTTACATTTCTGTGAATTTAGAGTTTCTAACTCTTTTAAATGAATAATATTGATCCAAGTATGAGATTCATGATATGCACAATTATTCAGTAACCTACTAATCTTACTTTAAACAATATATCAGTTAGCTCACATAGCCATAGCTACTGTTCCTTTATAACTTTCACTGGAACCATTCTGCAGAAGCCTTTAGTTGAGACCTACTGACATGGCCTCCGACCAATGACATGAACAGCTTTGATAAATACAGCACATGATGGTCATTATAGTCTCTACCTGCTGTGGATGATGAGAAGATGGTTGAAGACACAGCTGACGTACACACACTTTGTGGTTATGTGTTTCCTTAACCCTTTGCATGCTCTCATTGTTCCTCTCTCACGTTATCATTCTCATTCTGCATAACTTCCTTGCTTATGCAATAAAAACCTGTGCCCCTCATGACATGAAACCACCACCACCCTGACATGGAAGAAATACGTTGATGTGGGCATAGTCTGTGGATGAATCTCACTATGTGGACTTCCTAAAGACATTCACTCTCTCACACACGGAGAGAGTGAACGTCTGTCTCAGACACACATGCTAACTGCGTTCTCTGCAGGCACATAACGACAGACAGATCTGAGCGATAAAGCTTCCTCTGAACATAACCGGGTGGGCTCAAGCATACTTCCTCCTGTGCTGCCCTTGTGCTGACACGTAAGACTGGTCTGACCACATGAATAAACCCAACAAGGATAAGGGAGGAAATCTACAACAGTAGACCAGCATTACTGTAGACAGTGTTGGAAGGTTTCACATATCTGTAAAACTAAAACTGGATGTGATATACAGTTACAATCAGGTACTCGAGAAGAATTACTTGCTAATGAGCGTCCATAAGTGCTATATCAAGTGGTAATAAATGGTGATAACACAGCTGTTATGACATTTAAGAATATATGATATAACCTGCTTATACTGTTATATGCAAATGATTCCCATGTTCAAACTGTTTAATACATGTGTTCAAATATCCTAAAGACACGGACAGTGGCTTCCAAATGCTAGTACACATGCACATATGTAATATGGAACATAATGCATTTAAAGTACTAAATACATGCTCAAAAGTTTAATTTAAATGCAAGGTACAGCAGTAACATTTCTCTAGGCATGTTATTATCTGTACTATTATTGTTGAAAAACCAAATATTGATGCTGCTGATAACATGAATGTAGAAGACTAGTCCAGATTTGTTCCACATGTGCATCATAAATAAGGTTTCTGCAAAAATCTCAAAGGTTGAGGCCTTGTTAAGTTGAATTTGTGTACCGATTCAAGTAGAGAACCACTTTAAAAACCTAATTTGTGACCACTGACTTTGGGAAATTATAATTATTCATTATTTTTGACCCTTTTGCAGCAGTAGAAAAGCAAATGTTAGTTATTAGACAAAAGTAAAACTAAGCTAGGTAAAATAATATTGAATATTTATTGTGAAATTATTTCACATCATGCTGTAAACTCCAAGAAAAGACACAGAAAAATTCTACTGAATAATAAACTAATACAAATGATTAAGAACAAAACAGCAGTTGGTAAAAGAATTATATTAAATACTGACAACTGCTTTATCCATTAAGAGCTTAATAACACAAGAGCTTTCATTAGTGATGCATTGGAAATCTGCAAAATGACTAAAACTGTAAGATAATGTGAATGTAGCAGAGTTAGAAGTAAAAGTCTTTTTATGAACTGAGTGAAAAAGAAAAGCTGATGTAAGGTAGTATAGTAGCTGTACTTATATTTCCTCTATAGCTACAAATAAGATAACCTCAGTTACTTACCACCACATAGTCAATCAAATTTGTGTGTACATGTATTTGTTTATAAGTGTATTAGATACAATACTTACTAAACTACATTTATTTTTCAGTCTGCCTTACAAATAAGAAATTCTGCTTCCTGTTTAAGTTTTCAGTTTATTTTTAAGCTATTTTTTGCAATGCTGGGTAAAAAAAAATATTATATAAGAATATGACTTTGACAGAACACACATCTTATTTTGACCACTGTATGACATTAGCTCTGTGTCTTCTTTCTCCCTTAGTTGTCTTCCTCCCTCTCTGTCCCCGTCTCTCTGTCCCTGTCTTCAGGTGTCCCCGGATTTTTGTCCTCCAGTTCGCAGCTTCTGGTCCTACCAACCTGCCCAGTGTTTAGTTTTTGCTTTTGTTGCTCCTTTCATGTCCCTCTCCACTTTCCATTCAGCCCAACCGGTCCAGGCAGATGTCCGTCCACCCTGAGCCTGGTTCTGCTGGAGGTTTCTTCCGTTAAAGGGAGTTTTTCCTGTCCACTGTTGCCTATAGCTGCTCAAGGGGGATTTTAGGGGTTTTCTCTAAATGTCTTTATTTTTTTTGACATGTTTGTTGTGAATTGGTGCTATATAAATAAAGTTGAATGAAATTGAATTATTTTCATTTTAAAAATATGAGCTCTCAGCTTCTCCTTTGACAACCGCTGATGTTGGTTCTGGCTAAAGTCCAGAACAATAGACAAGCATCAGTATGATCACAAAAGCAAGGCGGCAAAGAAAGAGGTCATGCATCTTTTTACAGAAATTTCTGACTAGGAAACGTAAAAGAGGAAGATGGGGAAATGGTAACCATGTGACTGCTGATTCATCACTGCTTTTAAAAGCTCACACTGAATATCCACTTCCACTACTGCAGCCACCAGCGACTGCACTTTTCTACAGGGACTGCATTTTTTTGTAAGGGGTTGACTCGAAAGCGCCCCCTTCAGGCAGACACACAATCACAGATCAACCAACAACATCACTGCACTACACACACAACAGCATCTACCACCATTTAAGTTCTCTTACATGTTTGCCTTAATACTCAATATGATTTACACATTGGAAAAAAAGCACGGGTCTTGAAAACTTTCCATTTGATTCGCTTTGAGCCGGCTGTAAAAGCAGCCAGATAGTTAGGCATTAAACCTGATTAACTGTGTTTCCGGATGTAGATATGGGAGGAAAAGTTGGACATGAGAGAGGCCTTGCCCTCTGCTGCGTTTGATGTGCCGCCTCCTGGAATGTCACATGGGCTTGCACTGATAAACCCGTTTACAGTCCACTTTTGCTGGCTGCAGTGAACCGAAAGCCTTGCCAAATGAGGGTGATTCTACAGCTCGCAAGACAAATTTAGGTTAATATACCCAAGGTGTATGTCGAGAGCCGACACACAGGGAGGTGTGAAAAGAGGTTGTTAAAACCAGAGCAGCAGGTCAGTTGTGAGAAAACCTCCTGACATGTTGAAACACAACAAGACTCAACAGCAACAGGTAAAAAGAGACATGCAAAGAGAAATAAAATCAAAATCAAATGTTCTTTAAATGATCTTATACTGCAAGCAATTCACCATTTTCAGGTTCATGTACAGTCACCATGTTTATTTGGCTGAATGACATTTTCAATGACAATGATGACGATAAAGTTTATTGCTACTTTATAATAGCACTGGTATTCGATTCTCTTCTGTTCGATTCAATATGTGGAATTACTTGTATGATAATAACTACTCTCTTGACACTTTATGTACCACATAATGTAAATCACATAGTCTGTCCTGTCATTCTGCGAAGAACAAAGAACATCATGCTGGTCAGTTAAAGCACATTTCCATGTAAATAAAACGTCAACATGTGTCACATTAACCCCTTGAATTTTAGTTGGAGATATAAAGTCCTCAACACATTTCATTATGATGTTTTTTTTTTATTTGGGAAAACAGCTACATTCATCTGGCATCTGAGTTTTATGGGATTAAAAGTAGGGTTGACTTTTGACTATTGTAGCCCTGGCAGTTTCAGCTGTCAGCATATTAGTTCTGTTTTGACACAAAACAGTTTTTCCCCTGCTTCAAGTATGCTATGCTTGCAAAATGACCATATCTCTGTGTTATGTAGATTGTGTCATCTGCATAACGAAGCACATTTTGACATTTACTGTGAAGCCAGGAGGCTTTTCAAAGTCACTAAATTGACCCTTATGAAAATAAAGGTTACACCAAAAGGAAAAACATGACCTGATATTGTTTCATGTAATTGCAACTTGTGTGTGTTTAGCAAATGTTTGATAACCTTTCTTTGTAATTTGTAATTTATCAGTATTTCCGCTACACGTTAAAGTCCATGGTAAAACCAACACGATCAGACCTCTTCCCTTTCCTGTCTCTCCTCCTCTGCATTCTACTCCCCCAGTGTCCAGGTGTGGACAGGCCTCTCATGTGCTTCATTCATGAGTTTATTAGTCCGGTAGTGTGTTTTGGCTCATCTTGTTTCTGAGATAATCGGTGACAATCCACACTCCCCTTAACCAAACACGGAGGAGATCCACCATTGTTCAATCCAGCCCTCACATGGGGATATGCTGAACATCCAAAGCTTAACTAACATGCTTTACTAGTAATTTAGTCCACCACTGAGCTGGATTCTAGCTGTTTGTGCACCTCTGCATCTGCAACAGCATACTTTCTTTTGAAAGAATGTTTCCCCCTTTTGACTTAATGCACCACATGTAGAGTCACTGGTGCAAACACTTCATTTACTGTATGGAATGTGTTATACAGCAGCGTTTGGAGCATTTCTGTAACGAGTCAACAGCTCTATCTTTCTGGGTTTCCTCTGTTTGGACAAGGTCAGGTGACAGGCTCTGCCAGATATTTGTGAATGAACAAGCGCTGAGGGGATGTGTGTGTGTGTGTGTGTGGCTGTGTCCACACACATGCATGTGCATGGAGGGCCGTCCATTCATGCATTCCTTCCTCCTTCAGTAACCTGAGCCTAAGGGGGAGGGGTGGGGAGTACAGAGAGGGAGAGTGAGAGAGAGAGAGAGGGTGGAGTCTCATTGATTTCCAATATGGACGAAAAAGTTCTCAGCACTTATATGAAATACATTAACCCGGATGCATGACTGAACTCCACATAATGCCAAGTCAGCTCCAAGACAGATAAGATGCAATAACTCAAACATGAAAGAGAGGAACTGGAACACTCAAACACAGCAGCACTGAGGAACATTTAAAATGCTAACTAAAGCTAGTCAGGCTTTCAAAAATGCAGTGCAAACTGCTCTTTGAATATTTACCACCTACTGGAAGAAACACAAATATAATATGATAAAATAGTGTTAGGTAAAAATGTACAAACATTGTATGCAATAATAATAAATACACACTTTTTTAGTAATAAATTAAAAAGCTTTAAATACAAAAAAATAAAAAATAAAAATAAGTGTTAGAAATATTAAAAGGTAAAAATTATATGTTTTCATTATGGATGTAAAAAAAAGAAACATTTTCGAATATGTGCATGATTTCATTTTTTCTTTTTGTCTAATAATTATTTCCAGGGACACCAGAGGTGTGACAATCTATTTGTAAAAAAACGAAATCAGTAATGAGTTTGAAATTTGTCTTTAGTCATGATAGAACTGAATTCAAACATCAAAATATTGGGCAAGTTGGTTGGACCAGTAGCTCCACACTGGAAGACACACAGCTCCAAAGCCTGGGACACCTGAAGACAGGGAGAGAGAAGGAGAAAGACGACAACGGGAGAAAGAAGATACAGAGTTAATGTCCTACAGTGGTGACATATAAATGTGAGGTGAGAGGAGGAAAGTGGCTCAGTGCATCAGGGGTTGGTCCCCAGCAGTCTAAGCCTATAGCAGCATGACTATAACCAACTATAAGCTTTATCAAAGAGGAAGGTTTTTAGTCTAGTCTTAAAAGTAGAGAGGGTGTCTGCTTCCCGAATCTGGACTGGGAGCTGGTTCCACAGGAGAGGAGCTTGATAGCTAAAGGCTCTGCCTCCCATTCTGGAAACCACAAGTAGGCCTGCATTCTGAGACCCAAGTGGCCTATTAAGATGATATGGTACTAGGAGATGCTTTACGTATGATGGAACTTGGCCGTTTAGAGCTGTATAGGTTAGAAGAAGGGTTTTAAATTCTATTCTACATTTTGGGAAGCCAATGGAGAGAAGCTAGAGAAGGGTTGTACATTTTTGTTGTTATGACAAAGGTTCATGAAGAGATAAGCTGGTTTCAAATATTTATAAGAAAATCTGCAAACAGTTTGGACCTTTCTCTACTCAACAAAATTCTTCAATTCTTCATCTACAGTGTTCTGATAATTTTCTACTAGAATGAGGCTGATTGACACGACAAATCTGAAATGTGATGCTACTCAAAAATGTTGGGAACCACTGATCTTTAGCACTTTACATGAAAAACATCATCACCTCAATTTTGCTAGTGCTTAAAAAAAAGCAACAATTGACATTTTGATTCTAGTTTTTTGTCTAAATATACTTAAAATCAACGTGGAAAAACAAAATACAGAAAGCAGCAGTGGGGGGAGACATCTTGGTTTAACTTTCCAGTGCATCATTTGACTGAAAGCTGAAAACACACACACACACACACAAATACAGCAGCACAGCCCCAGTCTTTGCACCCCCACCCCCCGTGTCTGGTTGCAGCCCCCCTCCATCCTGTGACCTACAGGCATTTAACCTCTGACCTGCAGGGCCAATATTAACTCTTGTGTGATTGTTCCAGGGCAGTCGACTTCCCCTGGCCCAGGCCCTGAGAACATTCCTGGACTCCGTCGCTAGGAGAGCTTCGCTGTCACACCGCTGACCTCCTCTATGGCCAGGGTTACCCTTGATCTTCTATACATACACACACACACATGCATACACCCGGCAGCCCCTCTAGAGCAATGGGCCTCCTCCCAAAGAGCCCTTGGGGGGGGGCTCCTGGTCTATCTTGGTGCTGAAGGCCACCCAGTCCGCCTTCTGGCTGACACTCTGTATTTACTTTGCTAACACACAACACCTGCAGTCATCAATAGTTGCTGCTATGAATTAGATATGTTTATTCTCATCAGTAAATGTTTGTAGTCTGTTGGTCTACTACAAACTAATTAATGCACTTATTCTTATTTAAATATAGGATATTGGTGTTTTCATCACGTCCAGGACAAATGTGTGTCACACATTAGGGCACTTTGCATACATTGCCAGTAACTGCAGTACATTATCTTCTACTACTGAAACCAACTTTAACAGTATGAAAAGTTAGTCTGCTGGAAGCACCTTTGTATCCTCCTGAAAAATTATGAAAAATATCATAGGACATAAACACAATTAATACATTTTTCATGTATCTATACTTTAGTACATGTAATTATAGCTACTTTGATTTTACTCCACCTAAATTTGGGTTAAACAATAAAATCACATTACCAAACACATTTCACACAGTTACAGCATGATGAGTGTGACAATAAAGCTGAAAACCATCAGGTCACACGGTCAAAATAGCTTCAAAACATCATTTGAGTTTATTACCATTAAATCACTAAAACCAGAGAGGGAATCCGTTGGAAATATAATGACATCCAGTAAACATGCTGTTGATGTATGCTCAGTGATTTGGTAGAATGGTATGTAATCTCTGAAATAGCATGATCATTAACATTTAATAACGAGGGCCATCAAGCAGTACTGGTCCACTGAGGGACAGACAAGAAAAATATCAAGTACTTTTAAATTTATTTTCAAAAACATTCTAAATTGTATAAATTCATTTACTCAAATGGAAATATCAGTGTAATGAACAAATGCAGCAAAACTAAAAGAAATGGAAACAAAATTAAAAGTCAAAAGCACCCTGAATCAAAAGAAAGACCACACTAAAAAAGATGTTGACAATAAAGAAAAAGAAGACATATGAAAAGACAATGAAATTAAAGAAGAGAATAGATAGAAAAATTTGAGAAAGAAGAAAGTTTACAAAGAAAAAACTGAAAGAAATAAGGTTATAGAAAAACTCTTAAATCAAAAATATTTTTAGAAGTATGTTTCATAAATGCGTCGTATTTCCAGGCCTTCCCCTAAATCAGGGGGATCTAAAGGTTTTTCTCGATTGACACATTTTTGTAAAACTACACAACAATCTTCACAAACTTTAAAGTTCTGAATTAAAACAAAACCAAACTTTGCCTTCAGAAATCACATAAATGACATCAAATACGCAAACACCACCCAACAGCCAACAGAAGGCTGTTACTGCAAAGAGTATTGAAGCTTATGGTTTTCCTCTAGAACAAGACGTATTAATTGTTTACAACAGATAAAAGTTAATAAATGCGGAATCAGAGTGCATTTGACCTCAAACAGTCTACCTGACCCCAGTACAAACTAATGGAGAATTACTTTACTGAACCAAAAAGTCTGTTAAACTGCCACAGATATGATAAAAAAAGTTTTAATGACATTTCTGACACAAAGGATGATACTAAAGTAGCTAATGAAAAGAGCGTTACTGGAAGGAAGTTAAAGAGAGTTTTTTTAGATTGACTGCCATTCAAAAGAAGCTTTTGAAAAATTGAATAAAATAAAATGAATAAAAGCAAATAAAAAGAATAAAAGCACAATGAATGAGATAAAAAGCTGAATTTTCTATGTCAAATATAGAAATACAGAGCAACTAAAAATTTGCCAAAAACAATGAGCAAAGGAAGCATGGTAAACACTTGTCCTGGGAGACTTGTGCTTCAGCTTCTCTCCTGCATTTGGGCATCAACATTATCTTGTTTTCATTTGTCCCCGGTCATTCTGTCACTCTTAATATTTTCTTTATATTCCAGTGTGGTTACTGTAAAAAAAAAAACACAAAAAAACACACCTTTGTCATCATGTCAATGTGACAAAAGTTGACATGGTGCAGTTGATGTGCTGAGTACATGAATGGGAACAAAGTTCATAGATACTGGAAGATGTGGCCACTGAATGGAGTGAGCGTGAAGTAAAATAAAGGTGCTTAGTACTTTTCCCAGACTGATTACAAGTACTTGCATTTAAGTACTTGCTGATACCAAGTACCAATGCAAGTACTGAACTTGCTGGACAGCAAAATTCTCATCAACCCACTGAATATTTAAGCTGATGAGAGACACTGGCAGACAATGTTGGTCCAAATAGAAGTGGGGACATATTTAAAGAAAAGCAAAGTCTGTCAAAGCCCCAGTTAAACACTGTCACAACCTGAGGTTTTTAGTCTTAGAGCCATTTAAACTTCAGGATCTTTATAGACTTTGTTGCTGTTCATTTTTAATTTAGAAATCTGGGTCATTGTTACGATCACCTCACAAACGATAAGAGACTGTGCCATGATTAATAGGCGTGTGTGTGTGTGCATGCGTGCAGATGTGGTTGGACTGTCTCAATATTTATTCAATCAGTTCTATACACGTTGATGTGGAGATATGGCAAACAAGATATTGTAAGGTTGTTTTCAGTGAAGCCATTCAGAAACGCATGTCCGAGCCAACAGTAGCAGCTATTTGAGGAGGTTATCGTTGCCCATTAGTCAGTGTGTTTGTCAGACTGTGAATGCAGTTGATATTAACGATAACTTAGAAGGGATCAGTCATTGTACTTCCGCTGCACACGTAGGTTAACAAGGGTCTAACACAAGACAAAGGCCAAATCAATGTGAAAGTGAAAATCCAAGATGCTTTATTACAGTAATTCACCTCGCAGTCACCTTTGATGCTGCCTTTTATGTAATGGCTGTTAACATTTATGTCATCTTCTTGCTTGTAATATATATTTTTGTACTGAGTTTGATTACTCCACTTGCTACTTGTGACTGTCAGAGCTGCCACTATCTTTTGTAATGAGGGTGTTGGTGGTTGTTGGTAAGGGCATCTGACAAACATTTGCACAGGTCAAACTGAATTCCTGGCACACATGACAATCGGATCCCACCTGCCTCAGGTGGCTCCTACTAATGCAGATTCACTTTGAATGAGCCGTAGGAAAGTTATGTGATAGCATCAGCGTGTGTGTGGGTGTGTGTGTGTGTGTGTGTGTGTGTGTGTGTGTGGATGCTACTAATGACTCGAGAAGCAGGTCAGCTCTTGGCCTCCTGGTGAGGAGCGCTTGCCAAATTGGTGATGGCCACAATTCAGGACACAAGCACACACACAAGGAAGTTGATCAAGTGTATGCAATGAGGTCAGGGCAGTGTATGGGAAGAGGAGCATGGCGTGAGCACACAAGGCAGCGTGTGTGTCTGTGGGGGGGGGGTCCCTCTTACTTTTATTTGGAGATCCATATTGTTCTACAGTAGTGACCACAGGCTGGACACATGCCTGCCGTTTGGGCAACAGTTGGTCAGGCATGTTTTGGTCAACAGAGACATTGGCGGGGCTGTTTGCAGGAGCTGTGCCACCTCCCTGAACAATTAGGAAAAATGGGGTTTGGTTTTGAACAGGCTGAGCAGAAGTTTGTGATTCAGGGAGGTGTGCACAAAGACCCACTGCCCGCTCAATTTCATCACTGGCATCACAATCTGTCTCCACTGAGAACATATTTGGCCTTTTTGTCATTTGTTGACAAAAAAAAAAGTTTAGTTCATGTCTAAGTGAAAACAGATCTCAACAAATTATGCTAAATAGATGAAATAAAGAAAACTGAAAATAAGTGTTTGCACAAGTATTCACCTGCTTTACACACTTCACTGGAGATTGCCTGAGTGCAGTGAATGTGTTTAAAGGATAGTAGGACAAATACACCTGTAATTGGAAAGTCACATATTTTTGAGGCGTCCATGAAAACTTATTAACTGTACAAAAAGAGGACAACAAAGGGAGGACAAAGTAATGTCCATTTACCACAGAGGCACTAAAAATCAAGATGGAATCTTTTCTAGCTTGTTGACGAGCCAGTAGAACATTGGGTGACACGTGTCTTCTATTGTGAACAAATGTGACCCTATATGCTCTTAATTAGCATTTCTTTGTACTGCAGCCAGTCCATGGCCAAGATTTCAAGTGGAGATCAGTTTGATAAAGTTTTTGTTGTCCGTGTATCAATGGCACAGATGAACAAACTCATTCAGGTTGCAGACTGACAACTATTCAACCAATATTAGAGAGGATTCAGTGTTGGTTTTAGAGCCGGTGACAATAAGATTTGTTTTATTAAAATGTTTTAATGCATCAATTTTATGACTAATAACTGCAAAAAACAGGTAATACTAAAAACTACTGAAATTGAAAAAGAGCAGTAACTCCACTGGGTGGAAAAAAAAAACAGTTTATATTCAAGATTAAAGACTGGACTTAAACGACAGGTCAGTGAAGTGCACAATCATTGGCAATGATACAATGATACATTTCAATATAATGTGCATCATTTGGAGCAGCTCCCCATGTATGAATGTGTGTATGATAGTTAGTGCTAATGGGTAAATAAGTAGGAGTGTGAAGCACTTTGATACCAACAAGTAGAAAAGTGCTATGTAGGTGCCATTTGCCATTTCTCATGCAGTTTGAGTCTGGCTTTCTTTTTGGCTTTAAAAGAGACAAAGTCATTTATTTTTCCACTGGCCGAACTAAAAAACTAAAACTGAAAAAACTACTGTTTTAAAGGAATAAAATAATTTAATACATTTATTTCTCTGTTGAAAAAACCATGCTGCGTTGCTGTGAATCACAAATAACACAAGTAACGGTAACAGTAACAGGTGCTCTTCCAGCTTACTAACATCCATCAGCCAGTGTGTCAGAACATCTCATATTTAATTACAATTTATGGACTCTAAAACCACAGCTTGCCAGCTATACTGCCTGTCTGCTGCCCCCCCCCCCAGCTGAGGCTTTGACGAAAAGACAAGGCAACAAGCCCTGGGCCACAGGGCTGAAGGGCCATGATATTGTCTAGAGGGCAACTGTCCATTCTTGACTATTGTCTGGATGAGCCCTACTGTCTCTGAGACAAAAGAAGCACCTGCCTGATCCATCCAACCCCCCCAACGCACACACACAAACACATACACACATACACATGATGGTCTGCCATGTGCCTGACACAAGGCCACTGTGTGTCTATACCTCCTATTTTACAAAGGAGGGGAGTGTGATGTGGGGCTGGGCATGTGACACACAGTGAGGGATTCTGTGTGTGTGTGTGTTTGTGTGTGTGTAGGTTATGGATATTGGCGGGAGAGAGGGAGAAAGGTGGTGGGGGTTTATGTGAGCCCTGTGTGTTGTGGCTCACTCTAGGGGTCAGTTTGGCGGGAACGTCAGCCTTGTTAGATTTACATCTGTTCAGCAGTGTGCCAGGCCGTGCGCCACACTGCAGCAAACACACACAAGCCCGTCTAGCCATTTCTGAGGAACAGAAAGGCATCATGTTGGCATGTGCCTGATTAACAACAGGTCAATCTGTCCATCTGTGGATGTGTGTGCACATGAGCAGCGGAAGCAACACTAAAACACTTGTTGCGCATCTGTCCCCCAAGGCATGTCCAATGAGCAGCTCCTGTAGTCAAAGAGAGGCTCTGTTGATCCAAGCAGCCTTCTATTGACAGTCATCCAGAGACACAGGCAGACTCAGTCATAGCTGTCAGGCCTCACCATCCCCGTGGGTGCTGTTGGATAATTGTGCATTCTTTTACTGTCAGGATATCTGCATAAATTTCTCTTCACCAGGGAGTTTCACTTAGGAGTCTCCCCACATGAGGCGCTGACTGCGTTTACATCGACCCAAGTAAAGGAGTCATTCAGAGAAATGAGCTTTCTGATTGCAGAGAATGTAGTTTACACGCACTTCAGAGACCTGGTTAGTGGAAACACGTGTATACAGGCAGCGCAGGAGTAACAAGATTTCTCCTCCATCTCGGACTTATTTTAGAAGATTGGCCCACAGTTTTCAACTACACCATGGAAAACACTGCTTTGTGATTTCTAGCTGATCCACAGTCTGAATGTTAGAAATCCACGGGCGAGAGTGACTTATTTAGACTTCTACAGGGAACTTTGTGTAAATTTCCATTTCTGCTGGACCTTAGGCAGACTTAACGCACCCTTAACCCATTAACGATCTTTACTTTCATTTCATTTATTTACTCAGCTGCGTGTGGTACAGTCTGAAGCCTTTAGGGACGAACTCGACGACCGGAAGCCTGGTTACAACACAAGAAACCGGCTTTCCAGAGAAAGCTGACTGTGGCCTGGTTACTCACATCGATGTAAACGCACTCAATGATGGTAAAGTTAAATCAAAATTTGATTAGTGTAAAGGCGAAATACATCCACGGCCTTTATAATACTGTATTTCTGCCGAAAAATGCTCAAAGCTGCCATTTTACTTTAGTGTGATCATTTTGATCAAATTAGGTTATAATTGCTGCACATAAGTTGTACATTTGTAAGAACTAGTTGGATGTGCTGTACTCTTATCAACTCATATTTGTTTATTGTATTTTAAAATATATGCATATTATTCACTCATCACCAAATTTTATTACTCAAATGCACCATTTACTTGATTTCTCGTTAAACTATTTAGTTAAGGTGCCTCACAAACTGCCACATCCAAATGACACATTATCAGTAATTATTTGACTAGTTAAGCTTAACCCTCCTGTCATGTTAGGGTCAAATCTGAGCGATTTACAACTTCAGACACTCATAAATATGGTGTTTTACATCTGATTGCCTCAAGGCCTTATGATATTCTCCACACTATGCACTTGAAACATATAAAAGTCACGATCAGCTCTTTCATTGAATTTTAAGTGTTTTAATCAAAATTTATGGTTTATCAAGCAGTTAGCCTTCCAAAATTTCTGGATTCCACCTAATTTCTCTTTAGTTTAGAGCCTTACTTTACTACTACTGCTAATTGTGAGGAGGACAGTGCAACCTACCAATAGTGATGCCTAATAGGGAGAGGGGCTACTTTAACTTTTCTCCAATCAAATGCCTGGCATCAGCTCTGCCTCCAACAGCACCGCAGTTGAGCTGGACGACTGACTTTTATGGCTGGTTGTAAAGGTCCATGAGTGGGTAAATCTTCACAACTTGAGCGAGGTATTTAATCTCAACTTCCTGTGAATCATGACACAGACCTTCCCATAATTGTTGACAGTGGCAAATCTAAAAGTCTCTGTGTGTGTACAAAGGCCATTTAAATGAACTTGAATTTGCAAAAACGTTAATAATGTGCAAATAAAGCAAAGACAAGGTG
The DNA here is from genome assembly GCA_033026295.1 of Channa striata. Taxonomy (NCBI): domain Eukaryota; kingdom Metazoa; phylum Chordata; class Actinopteri; order Anabantiformes; family Channidae; genus Channa; species Channa striata. The sequence goes on from CM065171.1 coordinate 2,429,179, forward strand.
ACTTGGGTAACCAGGCGGAGACACATGGCTTGCTGATAACTGCAGTATCTCTGTTTGTTAGGGAGTGCAAACAGTGACTGGTTAGTGATAAAGCGGCGGTGACTTTGAACAACCAACCAACAACTCCCACACAAGGACTGTAACATGGTTGGCATGGACATCAAGACCAACGTCCAGCAGTAAAATGTCAACACAAAGTGAGTTGAGGCGGAAGCATCAGTTGAGAACAGGTATTTTAACAGATTCCAGGAATGTATTTTTCTTTCATTTTCTTTTTGTTGATAAGACAAACAGGACTGGAGAAGGAACAACCTGAGGAACTATATCTTAAAGTCTGTGAGTCTGAGGGATAACATAAGTATAGGGCTTATAGAAAAAGACATATTCTGGATGTCTGGATGGAGGTTTTATAAAAACTTGAGACATGTCCACCTCTCAGCACATTGATGATTTACAAAATACAGAATATTTACGCTGTAACTTTGGTTTGCTTATTCTTATTTGTATTCACTAGCTAAAACATGTTAATGCAATTTCTAACAAGAAAATCTAATAGATGTTTTATGATAATGGCACTTAACTTATAAATAAATAATTTTAGTCAAACATTCTCCAACCAGTAGAGCAGATGTGTTGAATGTGTGAAGCATCAATGTTGTCATATTGCCATGGCCAATGGCCATTACCAAACGTTAACTCTTTAACTGTACACGTTTACCAAAAGTGCTAACACGTCCAATGTAAACCCATAATCAACTCTTCATTGTAGTGGGCAAAGGTCCAAATTAACATAATTTGGTGGCAGCATGTCCCCTCCTCCGGCCACTGTGTGTTGGGTTGTCTGTAAGGCCTCTTTACACACTCGGCTCTCTGTTAGCACAGCCTTTTCCAGCCCCTTGTAAAATTTCCTAATGTCAGCAAAAGGCTCTTATCTGGTCATGGATCCCTGGGTGTTGCTGTCTCAGATATTCTTGTAGCAACTCAGCTCCGGGTGTCATCTTGCAGATGCTTCATCCTCGACAGTGGCCTTGACACTAAACCCTAAACCTCTTTCCAACTGTTGTACAGTCTCTGAATGATGGACTTGGGGTGGAAACTGTGCATTGTGAAGAGCTTCCTGCTCTTTACATTGGCAGCTGCCATTTCCTACTTGGGTAGTTCACTATGACAGCAGGGTATCTGGTAATTGTCAGAGCATGTGCACACACAGTTGAGTGCAAAAGTTTGCATCGACCTTGATAAGTGATAATGGTAAGAAGATTAACTTTCATTTTTGTGCTAGGTAATTGTGGATTCATTATGTATGAAAAATACTATTTTATTTTATTCTTTTTGCTATTTGAAAATAAGGGGATTCTACACAATACATATTTTCTTGATGTTATTTCAACTGGAATATTTCTCGACACCAGATCATGCGACATACACATATGTACCTCTATAAACACATGTATTTTCCTGGCGCATGCATATATTAGCCTTTTCCCTACAAGTGTTGCACTACACTGAGCCATTTTGAGCGCTGAATGGAGGAGTGTAGGGGACCAAGGAGGGACAAGGTCGCTTTCAGTGGAGGGAGGAACTCAACACATAAATCCTCCAGCTTTTCTTTGATAAGGCTTCAATTCACCAGGGATCATGTAACATGCTAATAGCTGCCTGCTTCGACCGCCCAGCCAGCTCACGTAACACACACAGCACTAGACAAAGAAAGATATATGAACATAACTGAATATATCAATGTAGAACATGTTCTATCAAAAGCATATACAAATACATAAAAGATCTATGGCAAAAAGAGAGCAGGTACTGACTGTACATTATACTGATACACGTTGTTTCTGTTGCTCTGAACTCATGAGTGCAAATATATTGCACAATATTTTATGTTTAACTAACCTCAGAAAATATACGGAGGTGGTTTCGCTATGAATCTAACTATTGTAAGACACACACATTTTTCTTTCTATACTTGTGAGGACACTCGTTAACATAACACAATCTCTAGCCCCTAACCGTAACTCTAGCCAAAGGCCTAATTCTAACCCTGACCACAAAACCCAGTCTTGACCCTCAAAAAGCCTTTTGAAGTTGTGTGGACCAAGCCAAAATGTCCTCACAACAATGGTACTGAAACAAAATTTGTCCACAGAAGGCTAGAAAGACATGCCCACAGACACACACACACACACACACACTCCACAATCCACACCCCCCTGGGCCAAAATCAGGCCATTTCTGTCTTGAGATGTTCACACAATTAAGTCAACCTAATGCGAGTGGACAGGCGCCTATACTGCCAGGGCTGCCAGACACAATATGCTATAATTACACATTCACTAAATGCAAACATCTGAAAATGTTGTCTTGTGTTAGACTCTGCAGCCTGAAAGAAATAAGGGTGCAGGGTTACACGCCAGAATCCGAGGCAGGCCTCGTGGGGTCCAACTTCTAAACCCAGAGCTAAAAAAATTATATTCATATAAAGATTTAAACATTCAACATCCCACTGTGGAGGGAACATTTTTCTCAGTTAATCCTTTAAAGAACTTTTTAGGGATTTGGATGTATATAAAATGTAAATATATTTTTCCTTTTTCTCTTATCTTTAACTAAAAGTGTAATTCTGTAGTCCAAACAAGATCCAGTAGCTTTTCAGTGACTACAAACTTCCATCAGTGTAACGGCAACAAAACCAAAACTGTTCTCGGGGCTTACTGCAGAACAGTGTGTTACAATGAAAGCTGTCTTGCTTGAATTCATTAGTATGGGTGTTGCTCTAAGCCTCGCATGTATTGAGGGATGTAAATACAGGCTGCAGACAGATGTGATTCTAAATGGCACCACACTGTGAGTCTTCACTATAGCGCACCATGACCCCCACGCTACACTGTGAAAGAAGAAGATACCACAAAATAGTTGTTTGGGAATGAGGCACAGCAGAACTTTTCACCAGGCCGTAAAGATCACTGCTGAACGGGAAAACTGACGGACACAACTGTCTTTCCACGGCTGAAATGTGTGTTTATGTGTGCAGTAGTGTGTAGGAAGTTGTTTGTGTGTGTCCCCAACTGTAACATGCTCCCACTGACCAAGTAAGTGGACCCCCCATTCCCAGATGCAGCCTGAGCCTGGTCCGACCAGAAGGTGAACGGGCAACCAAGAAGGACTAATGGTGAGTGGTGACCCCTGCTAAAGCATGAACGCAGCCCACTTTCTAAGACAAAGTGGTTCACGGTCTTCTGTCTGATATCAGTCTGAAAATTAATTGAATTAAAGTCTACAGCCAGGCTGCAGATGTACTGTTTATTGTACAGACAGCCTAAACTGTCAAATCACAGGCATCAATGCGCAGTTATGGTCTGTGGTGATGGTTCACGTTCAAATTGTACAGCTGACACATATGAAAATTAGCCAAATTAACAGAAAGTTAGTAAAATCAACTATAACATCGTTTGTTCAACAGCCAAGAGTAAATTCCTCAAAAAGTGCTCGGTTACTGATCAGCCATAAAATTAATACCACCTAGTGATTTTAATATAAAACTATTAAATTTTTTCATAACAATGTAAAGAACTAATAAATGCTGATGTGATCTTTGACTCTTATTTTGATCTTTATTATTAATGTGTTTTTTATTAATTACTGTAGATCTTTTTCCCTAATAACTATAATCACTAAAATACATTGTTTAATTTTGACGTTGTTTTAACTTTTACTTACTTTACTACTTTTAAATATAAATAATCGGCTTACTAACATTACTTGAGTACAGGATTTGAAGTGACACTTTTAGTGGTGGATTTTTTTTAAGCTAATGTTCATCAGTGAACATTCTCTCTGTACGTCCAACAACTAAGAAATTCATCTCCACTGAATTTGTTTCATTTTAGCTGTGAGGAACTGAATGCCATTAGCCACAGATTGACTTTTTTACCATGCACAAGCTTATCTGAGTGTGCAACAGTCAGCGTGTTCAGATTGGAATAGGTCCGATTTTTCTTTTAGTTATTCTGACTATAGTTGGCACTATATAAGTCAGTCTAGAAATATTAAGATTTGTTTGGTTTTGGTTAGTTGTGTTAAGAATCAATCTGTCTCTAGCATGACAAGTGATACAAAATTAGGTTTTGAAAAGTGCCACTCCATAAGGTATGGATAAGGACAATGGGACCAACAAAGAACACATTCCTCACACAAGAGGGTTTCTAACTCCTGTTCTCAAATAAAAGGCAAGTAGACACTGGTCTATAAACCCTTTTTGCTGGAAAATGTTTAGCATTTTATGCCATTGCCAGCCCCTCTGCATCAGTCGGCCTAGGGAAGTGACAACAGTGGCCAACGCAGCTCTAAAGAAGGCCTACAGGGGTCCTGACTTTCAAGGTGGTCCCATTAAAGGTCATTAGTTTTATAGTGCTCCTTAACAGACCTGGCTTCCTGGATGACCTAAACTGTTACTCTACATCAAGACTAACAAAACACATTCAAAGATGGTTCTCAGAAGATGGCTTTAATTCACCTGGCAACGATGGTTCTAACAGTGGTAAACTGTGTTTTTCTCTTCCCCATGCAGCTTCAATTCAAACACATATTAAAATAATTCTTCACTGAAGCAAAATGGATCTATTGTTGTACAAGAGAAAGCAGAAACTGACAGGCACACACACACACACACACAAGTTAGAAAATGTGTTCACTGACACAATTAAGCCAAAGGCATCTGAGGAATCTTAACAACAGTACCAGCAAGATGTACAACGAGAGGTCATCAAAAGAGTGCCTGCAAAATGTGTTTGTCTATTAATAATTGTACAAATAAATGCTGATATAAAGGTGGGAGATTGTAGCCGATCACCTTCTCAGCAGATTCGAAGACGCTCTGCAGCTCGGCCTTGTCCTTGGCCGTGACTAGACTGTGATGGCGAATTTAAGAATGGATTCAATGATGGCAGTGTAAAAGCTCCCCAGCATCTTTACAGGGGGGTAAAACTTTTTGAGCTGCTGCAAGAAGTACAGCCTCTGCTGAGACTTCTTGGTGAGGAAGCTGATGTTCTGCTCCCACTTGAGGTCCTGGGTGACGGTGATGCCGAGGAAGCGAGAAGACTCGACAGAGTTTACCAGAGTTTCACAGAGGATGATGGGGGGAGGAGGGGGGCTGGGTCCTTTCTGACATCCACTATCATCTCCACTGTCCTGAGAGCATTGAGCTCCAGGTTGTTGGTGCTCCACCGTGACACCAGACGGTCCATCTCACTCCTGTAGAACGACTCATCTCCATCAGAGATGAGACCAGTGAGGGTGGTGTCATCTGCAAACTTCAAACAAACAAACAGACTGATGTCCAGATGTGCAGCTGTTGGTGGACAGGGAGAATAACAGAGGAGAGTGGAAGCAGCCTTGAAAAAAGCATTTTAGACAGTACAGGGAAGAAGACTGTTGGAACTGTAGGCCACCTGATAACCTAAAGTTTGCTGCGAGTTAGCCCTGATATCTTCTCATCCGTAGCCACTAGCCCTGCTAAAACCAAAGCGTGGACATTCTGATGGGCTGTGGGGTTGTAGGGCTTTTACAACAGGCTCTGTTAATTTATCAAGCCTGTCCTCAGTCACTCTGCTCTCTTACAGAGGGGCTGTGCTGCCACTGAACCAGTAAAAACAATGCAGTGAAAATATCATCAAGTCAACATTAGTTTTATAAATCACTAATGTTTTCCAAATTATGCTTGTAACATTTGGTTGATACATGTTGTTAAATGTATCCAGATGTAAATAACTGGAATTACAAAATGAAATTCTGAGCTTTTACCTCATAGCCATCTGTAGATCTTAAACCTAAATGTCTTCACTGTATATAGCAAAATGAACTGATGCTGTATAAGTCTAATAAATATGTCTTTACCAGTTTCCGTTGTGCCTGTGTTGCAAATCCAGATGTTTGGCTCATCCTGCTCCCCTGCTGAGAATTAGTTGAGCAATTTTACTAGATATTATCCATCAGATTCCCCTTTGTTGTTAGTCCTGCACTGCTGGCACTACCCAGACCTCTGATAGTGACTTTTCTGCTATTTCGACATGTTGAATCTGCGTTGCTGTGCATCTGCTCATTGGGAGTGAGATAACTCTGACTGGCTCTTCAATTTAGCGAATCAGTGCAAGAGAAGATAGCACGCTATTAACAACATGTAATATTGTAACTTCTTACCAGACATATCTTCTCTTACAGGTTCTCTCCACACTGAGTCTCAGTTCTCCTCCTGTCTGGTAGATTTCTTTGTGAGTGGCTCTGCACATTCACTCACATGCTACTCAAGGACTCTTTATAAGCCCTCACTCAGCAAACACCTACTGTCAGATTTCCAGTATTTGCCATTAACTCATTCTCCTCTCACCTGTCAGTTGTGCCAACCCGAATCTTCTTATCTTGCCATCGATTCATCTTATGATTTCTCTTCTAGTGCAATTGGCCCCGACAAAGCAGGTGTGACCCAGTGGATCGGATGGTCCGTACTGGCAGTAGTTCTTTGACATCAACTTAGTGTGTCATGACCCTGGGGCTGCTTGAGGTATGGATAGCATAACAGTTCATTAAGACGTTAACACAAAAACAAGAGTATTTATATTGTCAGTCGTAGGTGCACAAAGCCTTCACCCTGGGGGCAGCCAACTGCACAGGCCACAACTGTGACAGTGATTGAGCATTTGTTTGACACAAACACAATCAGGAATCCGATACACACAGAGCAAGTTATTTTTCACTTTACATTGTTCTCTTTATTCAAAACTGTTTATTCTTTATTGAAGTTCAGCAGACAGCAAATAACCTCTCATTTCCTATCCGTGTGGAGTAACTACAAAACATATCCCATTCCATAAGTACCTGTGAACATCTGTTACCTAAACAACCAATCAGTATCTGTCTTTCTAGCATTTTGATCTGACTGTAACATTTAACATTATATATATTTCATAACAACATGTCAACAGATGTAAATATTACACAAAACATAAAATTCACATCATCAATGAAGCAATGTGTTTTTAATAAATTGGGTATAATTGTTCTTTTTTTTAAGTTTTGAAAACTTTTTTGAATGTTCACTAAATGTGTATGCGTATGGCAGAGGTCCAATTTTAGAAATACATAATCCCTTATTTAGAGAATGAAAAACAACAACCACAGATCAAATAAACTACAAACTGAAATGATCATCAGTCCTGTCTCCCACTGACCAGCTCTCCCTCTCTCATCTCTGGCCATTAGCATTGAAGGGCCTGGTAATCTCTGGCTGCAGGGAAGGAAACTCATCTGCAAAGAGCCGAGGCCATTCTCTGCTCTCTCTCTCTCTGGCTTGTACCCCCTCCCCCCTCCGTCACCTCCTCCCTGTCCCTCTCCTCCTCCTCTTCTCCTGGGCTCAGCGCCTTTATGTTGACATCTGTCCACCACATTCCAAACACGTCTCCTCATCTATACCTGTTGATCCAACAACAACAACAACAGAAGGGAAAAAAAAGGCCTGATTCTTCTCTACATAATCAAAACACATTCTTACATGTGGTCAGTTTGCTTTCTTCATTCTTGTGTGTGAGTGGGTGTGTGTGTCTGTAACTTATAATGGAATAACAACTGTATAATCATTGTTTGATATTATATTGGTAAAAGGTGCTAATTCTACATACTGGACACTAAATCAATAACATTCATTATATTAGTAAGTTCTTATCCAAAGCAACTTATGTATAAGTTAAAACTGAATTTATGGTCCTCTGATGAATCAATGCTGGGGCTTCACGATGTTAATGTCAGTTTTTATCCTTGATGCTCACCAATGGCCTGACAGTGGTCACCTCCTGTTTTGTGTTACAGCCCGTAGATTGAGACGCCTGAGTGATTCTATTTTTTAAAGCGAAAAAAAAACAGAGTGGCTGTGTCCAAATTCCATGACAATATAGTTTCTTTTTTTAACACCTGTTGCCATGATCAAGAGTGAACATTCACGCTTTATTAATGGAAGTTTATCCTTAAACATATAGCAGCTAATTTTGTAATATTTCACACAAACTTAAGGCTACTCAACAGTGTATGATCAATATAATTTTGATAGCCCATCATGACTTATAAAAGATGGATGCAGATGTAAATTTAGATTTAGGAAGCACTCACATTCTTAAATCTATTCCAGGAATTCCTGTGCAGCTTTAAGTTAAAACCAAACCTGAACATGAGGACTGATGGTTGTAGATCATTTCAGGGGTTAAGTGCTTCATAAAAATGTCGCTCAGCCCCCAAACAAAACAATATGACTGCATGTTGATTCACACCCTCTTCCTTACACACAATAGTGTGAATAATCAAATTTTACTTTTGCTTTCTGTGAAAGTAAAGGAACAGAGAGGAACAATGACTGTAGTTGGCTAATAATAAGAGCAGCTGAAACAAAAAAGAACATGTTATGTGCATATTTCAGTAACTACAAGATCATACTTGTAGTAGAGCATGACCTTTGGTAAATTACAAATAGAAAAAAAATATATTGGTAAAATATTGTAAATGGCTAACCCTCTGGAGACAATGGACCAGCAGCACACCCAAGTCACATGCTCCTCGTAAGATCAAGCAGGAAGACGAGCCCTTTTTTTGCTTTGTCTAAAGTGCAGATGTCAAACTCTATGGCGGTTTTTGTATGCTGTCGATAGGCCAAATAAAACCAGAGTTACGATAAATTGATTGCGTGTGTTCAGTTAAGCAAATTAGGAGGCAGCAACCGATGCTTTGAATATTGTCACTTTTCTTTTTTATTTGTTTTTGCTTGAACATGAAGCAAATCTGCTATCGTCATACTTGTGTGTTTTTAGTTGAATGTGTTATTACACTATGTCAAAACAAAAAAATACCTGTCATACAGGTGAGGTTGTGATGAAAAACATGATACCAACTGTTGGCATGGTAACAGATTTAAGTGAAAATATAAAGATGAAATGAAAAGTATTCAAAACCACTGCATATACCTTAGATTCCAGAGTGTTAAGGACAGGGTCTGGTTTTTTCAAGTATATAAACATATGCTAGTTATACTATACAGCATGGAAAACCAAATGTGCCATTCATGCATAATTCTCAGCTTTAAAGGAAATTTAAATGTGACAATCACCAGCATGGAGGTAGAACATGAATAGAGCACAACACAAAATTGCCTTTTTCTCTGATGAATATATTATCCCGGATAGTGATGAATGGTTCACAGAGTAACACAATAAAACAGCAAACACCGAAATGTGGGTGACACAGAGATGTGTGTGGTTTGAGTGTGCGCTCCTTCCATCTTTTCCCGTGTTGTTCCACACTTAAAAACATCCATCTCAGGTCAACTAGACACTTAAAAGTGCCTCTAGTTGTGAAGATGTTGGCTCTCTGCCTTGTGATTTGTTTGCTGTGAAGCATGAAAAAATATGAAATACTGTAAACAGCCACTAGATGTCTCCACAAATGACAGCATGAGCTCAATAAAAAGATTCCAAAGTAAAATGCCCCGAAATAAAACTTTATTAGATTATGCTCTCACAATAGAGTTTGATAATGGTATTTCTGGTCAACAAAACATCTCAAGCATCAAGCAGCTGCTCACTTTAGCTTCATTAGAAAGTCCACAGGAATAATTCAAAGGTAATGAAGTAAAGTAAAATAAAGGGGGAAAGGTTTCAGGTTAAAGTCACCAAAGACTTGTTTAGTTTCCATTTAAACCTGCTTTAAATGGACTTGCACATGCACTTGTCTGTCATTTTGTCTTAGTCTTCTTTCACTTCTCTAGCCGGTCTCCTGTTGGGATCTCCTCCAGTCCTTGCAGGTCTTTTAAACCATTTCTCACCAATGAAGATGCATAACCCATGCCACAGCACCCGCCTACACAGGAGGAGGACCAGCAGCACCACCACAAGAGTCCCAGAGAACATGGTCCAACCTACAACATTTCCAACAGTTGATTAGCACAAGAACTATTGTCTCACATGCATCAATAAATCTAGGTTTTATATTGTGTGTGACTTAGATGTGCACCTTAGCTAAAAATACTTAGGCAATTATGCTTTTGTTGGACTACACCCTTCCTGTAAGACATATCTATAAAGAAAGCTACACTCTTGTTGAACTTACACTAAGTATGATTGTCTTCTAACATTCCTGAGCATGATTGACTTGCTTCCCTGGTCCACCTCTTCAAGCGGACATTGGGGGGGTCAAATGTGTGCAGTCACAGCGCAAACTGACTAATGTGAATATGCACTAAAATTATTGCTTCAAGAGAATTAAATGTTTAGCCACAGCAACTGTGACCTATCGAACTTGAGCCCCGTCTCCAAAAAAGCATTTACTGATATTTAAGAAAATCAAATACTTCTAGTTTCGCGGAAACGTGACACCTAGATTAATATGGAAGGACCTGTTGTCCGTCATCACTGTGGGAGACAAACTGCCTGTGAGTTTCTCGAGCAGACGTCGGAGTTGGGGGCTGACGGATGCAGGGCTTGAACTTTTCTTTTTCACGTTTTTCTTTTCCATCTTTAGCTACTTTTAACTTTTTTATGTTTTTGGACAAACACTCTGAGTCCTGTCCCACACAATTTAAAATCAACTAAAGGACATACATTATCATCAGTGGGCGAAAAAAGCAGCGCAGAAGCTTGATAGTTACACAAACAGGAGACAAAGTTACTCGTTACTTCCACCCTGTGTGTGTGTGTGTGTGTGTGTGTGTGTGTCCTCTTCAGTCTGATAACAATGATAGCTCTGTGGAGGGCCACTCTGCAACAACCCTTGATAGAGAGATACAGAGAGAGAGGGAGCAGGATGGAGGGAGCATGAAAAAAAAGAAGTCTGATTTGTGGAGTGTGCCTCACACCCTCCTGTGGGTGCCCCCTCTACTCTGGGCGCCCCCTCTCCCCTCTCTCTCCTCTCTCTCTCTCCTCTCATTCCTTTCTTCTCAGCCACTCTGATGTAATCCAAAGGCCTCTGCAGGAGCAGCTGCACAGCGAACCAGCCTTCCCTCCTTCCCTCACCCTTTCTCTAAATCTCTTTCTGTCTTTTCTTTGCACTTCCAGAGGCATGCAAGGCGAGGCGAGGCAAGGGAGAGGAGGGCGCTCAGACACAATTGGGGTCTTTTTCTGCCCTGAAAAAAAGGGGGCTATCGCCTCACATCTCCTTCTGTCGCCCCTCTACTGTACTATACTGCAGGCGGGTGGGTGGGTGGCTGCGGTGGCACAGTGTCTTGGTGTGCTGAAAGGGCAGCATACAGAGACAACTGCATATAAATACCAGAGCCAGACAACGCTGATGGCTTTAAGCAACAGCGTGAACAGGGATGTACTAAAAGTGAGTGTATCCACCTTTTTATTTGTCCTGTTTAACTACAAATGTTATGAGTTGATCTGAGAGGGCATCAGTCACAGTCAAGCCTCCAGCACCCCTCCCCTCCCCTATGAACATGGATGCTACATAACAAGTTATCCATACATGAGTAGAATAGTCTGTCTCCAGAGATATTCTGATGTTATGGCTTCACCCTGCCCTCTCTTTATTTGAACTACTGAAAGCTCTAAACTAAAAGCTCTGCTGCTAGCAGCCCCTACAGGCTGCAAGAATTATTGCACCACAATGATAACTAGAACACGGAATAAAGACTGACCATTACTTATTATTCCTAGTTTAGGGATGCTCCGGATAATCCTACAGTAAAGACTGTGCTGATCATCGTATCATATTAGTTTATCTATCAGTGGTCCTAGATGTATGAGGAGAGACAATGGGTCCCTGGACACAGAAAGAATTTTTTGCAGAAAAGTTATGAGTCTATGTTAAACACTGCAGTAACCACCTCAACCAGTTACAAATGGACTGAACACTTTAGCTGTGTAAAGTTTACTTTCTATCCTTTTAAGATTTAAACTGTCTGTAGACAAATGACTGGACCTTTACAAGCATCTCTGTTACGTTCTTTTGCAGATAACACGTCAATCGCCATATGTAGACTTTGTCCCAATCCTGGATCAGACAGAAAGTGGAACAACTAACATGCTGGTGCAGCTATAAAAGCCTGGAAGCGAAACACCCTCAAGACTTTACTGTCCGTGAAGACTGCTAGTACCATATCACTGAGGCTGCAACACGAACCCCTCCACCAACGTGCTGCCCATCAAAGTTAAAATCCGGAAGGTTTATAAAAACAGTGTAAAAGTTATAGACTAAATCAACAGAAATCAAAAATGTAACTCACCTTCAAAAACAGGCTGAATAAAATCAACGGATTGTGCGTAACTAATTTCCAGCAAAACACAACCAGAACCAAAACTATAATGGCATGCTAGTGCCTCGCACACTGGTGGAAGGGAAATGATGTCCTTGTGCTGACTTCTCTGATAAAGTGCACTGTATGTCAACAGTCTTTTGATACAGATACCACACCAGCAGACTAAAAGCTTTTCACAAGTTTCACTAGAAGGTCTGTTACTGAAAACATTTACTGCTGTACACACAATGAAGCAACAGCCTGACCCAGTTGCAATTAATTCATGAGAACTTTCGTTGGTCTCTAGTCCGGGTTTTCTAAGGTTTCATTGTGTAATGGCACAATAGTCCTGATAACTGACTAGAAGACCTGGATGACAAAACCATAGTATGCATTTATATCGGGGGCAGCTTTGAGTCAGTTTGTAGATCAGACACCCACGAACCATGATTCGACTCCCAGTTCCTCCTGCCCACATGTCAAACTGCCCTTGGACAGACAAGACACCAAACCCCAAAAGTAGTTGTGCCATGACTGTAGCAGCTGTCCACAACAATTTCCTCTTGGGGGTGAACGCTTTGTCAAATGCTTCTGTCATCTGCATTAGTTTTACACCAAGTCTCTTTACAGCTTTCTGGCCAAACATTCATGAAAACGCAGATGAGAAAAGATCCCAGTATTGATGAGAAAAGATCCCAGAACTGAGTATTGATCCAATTTGGTAAAGCGGTTGGGTTCATTTATGAGTACTAACTGACTTACTTTTATGAGTGTAAAAATACTTTCTGTTAAATGCCGTCCAATTCTTATCATATATTTATGACATAAAATGAATAGCTAGAGATTTGATCCTTCAACAAATTCTAGCCACATGCTTCAGACTTAAAAACTGTAAGGTAAAAGCAAAACAAGTGAGGTTTACCCGTTGGAAGCAATTCAGGGTTCTCCCGAGTCAGTGCTGAACCACAGTCATGTAAGGTGCCACGTAATGTCTGAGTCGATTAATCTAACCGGTATTTTTGTCAAACAAGTGGGCCTGCATTTCCTCTTCAATCTCAACTCCCAAGCTGAGAAGCACAGTTTATCCCAACTGCGACTTCCATGACCCTTGGTCCAACTGAAGAAAACCACTTACCTTTGTGTGTGTGTGTGTGTGTTACTCCAGTTTATTTATGCCTAACTGAAATAACTGAACATTGTACTTCCCAGTCACCAGGTTAGAGGGACCTCGGGGTCACATATGGTGTGTCCTAGGGCCATGTACGCAGTGTGTGTGTGTGTGTGTGTGTGTGTGTGTGGTTGTGCGCAGATTAGGGTCAATCAGCCATATGTTTGTTGATACTTTCAGAGAAAGGTGAACCAGCTACCACTTCTGGGAATTATCCCGTGCTGACCATTCTGGAGGGCTGTTTTACTTCTTTTTTGTGGTTTGATTGCAGTTAGGTATGTCAACTATTATTTTCCTATAATCAAGGTCTTCTTCTTTGAAGGGGCGACTTTGTTTACAGGCCTGGACCCATAATTCAGTATTCACATGTAGGTCTGGGTGTAGCATTTGTTAAAATTTCTTTGTTTTGTTTGTTCTAGCTTTTACCTGTTAATTATCTCTCTGTAGAGGATGAGTTAATAGTTTTTTCTTTGGGCTGACTGTCCAGATTGAGCTAAAAAAAATAGTGAAAATGGAAGAGGAAGTAGCCAAACAATAAGCCACATGGAGCAAGCAGACTGCTGTTGTGGCATGACCTGAAAGCAAGGAATGTGTGTGTGTGTGTGCGTGTGTGTCTGTGTGTGTGTGCCTGGGTTGCCATTCAAAGCCCAAAGCTGACAGCCAAGCTACCAACCTTCACAGCCAGGATCAGTGCAGGTTGGCACACTCCACAGACAACATGGCACTGTAGCTCGGGAATGTGTGTGTATGTGTGTGAGGGCGTGTGTGTGTGTGTGTGTGTGTGTGTGTGTGTGTGTGAAGAGTGCAGCATGCAGCACCCTGGGTGGCCTGGCCTGTTCAGCTGCCTGTTTGGCACCATGGGTGTCTGGGCACCAGCATTTCAACCAGCCAATCTCAACACCAAGGAGAAGCTTTTGACTTGTATCACTTAATGACTGTAGTAGTTATTTAAACCACAGCCTTGTATTTAGAGTCGACGTAGTGTTAAAGAAGATATATTGTACATATGGTAGAACAATCCCACACATATATGGTTTCATCATTAATAAATGAGTTGAAGAAATCTACAGACAGAAAATTTCAGTCTGTATTTCTTTAGTTTTTATCTGTTCTAAAACTTAATCTGTCAAAGTCTCCACTAGCGCTGTTTGAAGCATTAACTTAAGAGAAAAGACTGTAAAAAAATAATATTTCATGACCCCCAAAATACATATCTCAGCACAGTTAGCAGTTCGGTTTAGTTAGTTTGGATTTCACGAGGCTTCGACAGCACCTCCATACATTAAAGCTGCAGCATGATGCAGTTAGCTCTAACATGAGCCTGGAAATCAATCTTCACCCTTCTCTGCTCTTCTACCATATGCTATTCCCCACCACACTCTCCAAAACCCAGCAGGTATTAGTCGTTATCAAGTTACAACAAATAAGAAGTTGCAAAGCCATAGGAGTTAGGCAGAAATCATTGAAATTCTCTGAATGGTGAAATGGGACTTAAACAGTTTTAAAAGTGAATGTTTCTATGTGGGCCTAACTTTGCAGGAGGCTTTGACGGCAGCTCTCCACAATAAGATCAGTTTTGTAACATATTTCTAGTAAAAAGAAATACCTGAATAAAGTTATGTATATATACCATAGCTTTAAGATACATTTTGTAGCATATTTTTAAAAAGAGGTGGTTGTTTGTTTTTGTTTTACTTTTGAAATGATGACTAAGATTTCAGATATGTGTAAAATCCCTAAACATTCACACACGCACACACACCCAGACCCTCTTCCGTCTTCTCATATGTGGCAGGGACAGGATGAGGAATGTCAGTTTTAGCCAATCAGTTGATGACACAAGTCCTCAGTGTGTAAATCTTTCATGTGCTTGTTCAGCTCATGGTAAATTTCCGCTGCTCATGGCCACGGAACCACGAAGGCAACAGTTAGCTGTCAAGTCGCTGCAAGTTATTGTAGTCACAAGTACTAAGTACTTTCTTTTTATATTTACTTTACTGCTAACTTTAAAAAAGATCACAAGTTTAATGATTACATCATGAAAATGGCAAGGGAATTGTGAGTGTGTGTGTGTGTGTGTGTGTGTGTGTGTGTGTGTGTGTGTGTGTGTGTGTGTGTGTGAATGTAGGGGTTGTGCAGGGCAGATTTCATGGTTAGTTGATCACAGGCATCCCAGACCCGACCTTCATGACAGCTGCAAGAGCCAGTCCCCCCGAACACACACACACACACACACACACACACACACACACACACACACACACACACACACACACACACACACACACACACACACACACACAGCTTTTGCCCCAGCCTGTCTTCCTTTTTTCTCTGCTTGCTGTCCATCTTCTTCTGCCTCTATTTGCTCTGATTTTTTTTCTAGCATCCTCCCTCCTCCCTGCCATCTCACTAGCTCTTCTCTTTCTACAGAATGGCTTCATCTCCTTCAGGCTCTTGTTCCAGTCTGTTTCCTTCAGTCTGACTGACCAGTTTATTATCAGTCCACCAGCACCTGAGGGAACTCTTTGACTTTTTTCTCTGCGAAATGTTCATCACCTAGTGTGTCTCTGTGTCTGACTGCTGGTTCCTGCTGAGAAGGTAGAGGACAATAGCTTTCATTGTTAAAGGCACAGTACATAACAGCACATTGTCACAAGATCAATTTTAAAGATGTCAGCCAACATCAATTTTAATTTGTAGGTTTCTCTTGGTGTGGCACAGCCTTTTCCCAGAGCTTTTATTCATCCTCATTAAAAGTTAAAGAGTCTGTCTGGCTGCCCTCCATCAATACCTCATGCTGAACTATAGATCAAGATCACAGAGGGGTCGTTAGCTTGGCCGTCAATTGTTCTGCTCACTCCACGTTTATCATATCAGACACCTTGTATAGATTCCTTTCCTCAGCCCTCATACCCACCAGCCCCCTTTTGTGACTAGGGGACGCTGACCCATGACCTCCAAAGTTTAAGGGCGCGAGCACCAGCACAGACATCTTACTTGCAAGGTAGAGATTCTTTGCTGACTTTCTAATGTTTAGCTCAACTGTGCTAGATTCATGAGAACCAGGGTTATTGCTTGGCTCCACAAAGAATTCAGACAGTGTTGTAATTGGGATTTATAATGGTGAAAATTCTATTTTAGCCCATCGATCTACGATGACAACCTGTTTTTGGAAAAAGCCTCCTATTTACAACGACTTTGCATTCATTTTTTCTTATGATGTATCTAAAATGTCATGTGATGTCTACTTCAATCAATGAAGAAAGGAATTGGCTGTAGAAACAGGACTGTTGTTAAGAAATCACGCGATTATAAGAAAGTATTTCTAAAGTTTTGCTTGTTCCCAGGAGTCACAGTGGTCTCAAGCCACATTCAGTCTGTCAGTTGCATATAGTAACATGGTTAAACAAACATCACTTTGAGTAAAAGGTATATGCCAACTTGCTTGGTGCATAAACACAAGATTCTCTGCATGACTCAAATGCCATAAGACACACTGTCTTGGTGAGAAATTGTTTGGAGGATGAAGACTGATGTGGTAACAAACACATGACAAATAAATTCCATGCAGATTGCCTCTTACCTGTTGTGTTTGTACTTCTTAACCCCTCAGCGACACTATAATATTATATACGACAATGATTACAGTATCTAGGCTGTTGAATAACGTATGACACCATAAGTGTAGCACATGACCACAGTGAAATCAATCACAACCAGTAGACGGACCACTGCAGCCGCCACAATATCACCGCCAGATGCTGCAGAATTGTTTAGTTTAATCACATCACTCCACAGAATCTTACATGCTCTCATGTCACTGCTTCATTGTTTGTGACACTGCTGCTCTCACTTTAGTGAGTGGGAAAGGAAATTTCATTTTTCAATTTTTGCATCATTGTGTTGTGTAGAACTGGTAGAACTGTATAACTACACTTAGTACTTATACGGCTACTGCATGGATGACTCTTACTGTATTACATGACATATTACAAGATTTTACATAGAAACTCATTCATAAAATATGATGAACAATTACACACAAAGTATACTGTATATAGTAGTGATATGATATGAATACTTCCATTATCATTGACCCATAACAATGAGTATAATTGTTACATTTTTTTCCTTTGGTTTTGTGTTGATGCAGCTGGTTCGCGTTGCTGCAAAATTCCTTTTTCTTTGTCTACATGGCCATGGTGACCAGCTACCACCAAAACAATCTACAAATGTCAAACATATCACTTCCTGTCTACATTTAACTGACAAAGATGTGAGTAAACTGGTTGGATCACCACTTACACACTGGTGACTGGCCCAAATGTCGGGCCCACATGTATGCTTTATGAACAACATGGTCAAGAGACAGAGAGCCATGAGACAAGAAGATTAAAAAGTTTTGGAAGACAAATTCATGGCTGCATGGATGGATGGCGGGTAGCTTTAGCAGCATTCCAGCAGCCAAGACTGGCCTCATTGTCCTGTGTGTGTGGGAACCTCTGAACACTTCCTTTAAGAGCGATTAACAAGAAACCTAAGACACTGGATTACTGACCCTTCTCATGTTCACCTCAACCTGCTGCAGATCAAGCCATTCAACCCCTTTACGCATCCTCATACACACACACACACGCATGTAGAACTGCGGGCTATGAACTTGTTGTGCAGAGGCAGCACTTTTATAGCAGATAAAACTGTCTGAGCTAATGGAAAGCTCTGATCCGTGGGGTGCGTCTCAATTAACAGAAATATTTGATCAGCTTCTCCATCTGTCAGCCAGCACCGGTCCAGTACAACGTGATTCAGCAGCAAGACTGACATTTTGCTCAGTCTAGACATTCACAAATTCTCAGGTATTTTCTTTACAGATCCCCAAAGACAACAATTAAAATGCTCTGCTTTGAAAAATAATACATCTCTTGGGTCTGCTTTTTTAAACAAATTATTGAAAAGTTGAGAGTATATAAACACACAAATACTTTTCGCTTGAAATAGTAATTTCCCCATCATTCTTTAATATTCACATTGTGTTGAGCTAAAATGGATAAATGATGCTTGACAGAGTATGAGCGCTTTCATTTTGGACAGTGGAGAGGCTTTCCTTTAGCGCCACCCTTAGGACCGAATCTCTCCCCACACAGTGTAAGAGGCAGAGCATCAAATCATCAGAAATATGATGATATTTCTGTAGGCTTTAGCAAACACCACAGAACTTTACACTCCAAAGTGCCCTTAAGAGTCCTGTCCCCCATCCTTATCACTTTAAAAAGACCCGAGGAGGTGGATAAGATGTATGTATTCACAGAGTGAGGAGACATTTCCGTGATCCACTGATTGATTTGTTTCTGTTGGTTACCATTTGGTGGGAAATATCTAAAGTTTTGGCCAAATGGCAACAGAAAAGCAGCTAAATACCAGCTGATGTGAGTTTACCATCTTTTTTCCACACAGCTGCAGAGAAACTGTGTTGGTTTAAAGGTCTGTGCTACCATCTAGTGGTGAAGATGACTCATTATAGTTTATCATAGCCACATTGTAGGATGTGGCTGGATACTAAATAATACTATATTAACAGAAGTCCTATATCACTCAATCAAAATATTACACTAATAATTGTGATGTTTTTGGGATGGGGCTAAGGTTTGACTATTCAAGTAGTGTGGATGAATAATTTGTAACTACAAAGCATATTCAAACATTTTTTTGGTCTGTGTTTTTAGTGTGTGTCCTCCTGTGATATTTGGTCTGACTGATCATTAAGATATGCTGCACCCCCCTTTAAAACTCTATGAACAATGCTAAAATCCCCCACAAAGTGACTAAAACACTTATTTTTGCTAGCTCTGTATAATGAAATTGTCTTTTGTCTGTGGGCATATCTGATTCCCTCATCAACCCCCTGACGTTGTTAGAGCCCCTTTTTCAACTTTCTTATGTTCCAACTTGACACTACACTTTTTTCATTAATATACACTCATAAGTTGAATGCACAGTACATCCTCAGTCATATGTGTTGCTTAGATCTTGGTAACCTCTCAGCTGTGTTGAGTGGTGCTGGTGTCTAGGGTGCAGTAGTTGGCAGAAACTCATGGATAATCTTCTGTGCACTGTACATACATAATTTGGTTTTCTCAGGATGCACTCTACTTTGTCTTATGTATGAGCACAGGACCATGCACTAGTGCATAGTTTATGGTTATCTCTCAGCCGCACATTTCTAGATAAACCTCCTCTTTTGCAGGGTTGGTTTTAAAATATTGTCCTCAGCAGAATATTTAGTGCAAGCTTACACAATACTGCATCAGCACATTGATATTTTTACTGTTAAGTGAAACTGAAATGTAAATATATGGACAGAGACACAATTTTCATGATTTTGTATGTCGCCAAAGTGGATCTGAAATTAAACAATTAAGTTATTCTCACACTGCACAATGTCAGTTTTGATTTAACCATTTATTATAAAACATTGAAGTAACTGGAATTACAACCATTTTTTTACAACCATGTTTTGGTGCCTGACACCGTGTGCAGGGCGATTAAGAAGTTCCTGATGGACAGACGGCAGTTCGTGAGGCTGGGGAAGCATGTCTCTGACTCACTGACTGTCAGCACCAGATCCCCCCAAGGCTGTCAGTCTGTTAAACTCCTGAAGTTTGCAGATGATCTCTGATGGAGATGAGTCGGCCTACAGGAGTGAGATGGACCGCCTGGCATCATGGTGCAGCACCACAACCTTGAGCCTAATGCTCTCAAGACAGTGGAGATGATAGTGGACTTGGTTATTTTCTGTCTCTGCTCTCCTCCTCCATCCTATGTTGCAATTTACCTGATCATATACACCTGTGCTCTGCCTTTCTTAAGAAGGCCTGCAGTCCTCTCTCTTCTTCCAGCTGATCTTTCCTGTGAAGCGACTTTCAAGCCCTTTTTGGAACCGGCAGTGTTTGCTTGCCCGGTATGAACCTGACCTGCCTTTGGACCTCCCTAGCTTGTTGTTTTTTCTCTGTGTTGGATGATTTGGACCCGTACCTGCTTTTCTGGACTTCTCTCTCTGCTATGATTATCTGGAGATTGGATTTTGATGTTTTTGACTGTAATTACTGGCTTACCCTATTCTACTCTGCTGTAATCCATATCTTTTTTTCCTCAGTAGCCTCTCTCCTTTACCTGTACTTGTTTTCCCCTGGAACCCCGGACTCTGGAACTGATTAACTGGACCTGGACCTTGGATCTCTGACTTCTACTACCTGACTCATCCCATGTACTCTCATGTACTCTCAGTCACCTACTGCACCCTTGCTATTCACCTATAGGTGGAATCCAAGTCCTGCCGATCTTTTCTGGTTCAAAGTGAAATACAATTCAATTTGAAACCCCCCTCTTTTCCTACAGAGGAGTCTAAAGTTTCTTATATTGTGTGTTTGCTAGCTGGTCCTGCTGGTGAATGTGGAGCCGCAGAACGGCTCAGTGACTCTGCCGTTGCTAATTCCTACTTCCTGTTCTCCCGGGAGTTAATCAGAACTTTTCATCCGACCCGACCAGATAATGAAGCAGTCACCCAGCTCACCTGCATCTCACACGGAGACCGACCAGCACAACAATACACAATCCAGTACTGTACTCTGGGTACTCTAAGTGGTTGGAATATAACTGCATTATTTCACATGTTTTACCGAGGCCTCTCAGAGAGAATTAAAGATGCTATGGCACCCAGAGACCTTCCACAAACCCTAAATGAATAAATGTATCTAGACTTCTGTATTGACCGTCACCTTAGGGAACGTGTCTGTGAAAGACAGCTGAACCAATCAGCCCCATCTTCTCATTCCTCCCTCCGATTGGCACCCAAGCCACCTCCTACAATCTCTGTAACAGAAGGAACTGGAACCTATGCAAATCGGCCAGACCTGCCTGCCTGCAGAAGAGAGAGAACGCAGATTCAGGAGTAATCTGTGCCTATACTGCGGGGGATATGACCAAAGGGTCTCATTTTGTCCTGTAAAAGACTCAGTTCAGCAGTTCAAAGGGGGGCTCTGCTGAGTCGATCACTGGTGTATTCCTGCCCCCCTCCTCCTCTCACTTCTGTCCAAATACATCTGTCTGACAGGTGCGGATACGGAATTCATTGATACTCAGTTAGCTAGAAAATAACAACTTCACCCCCTACATAATCCGGCACAGGTCAGATGACCACTTCTAGATGACCACATCATCCACTCCTGCTCCCACATAACAGTACCAGTAAGCATTTCTATTGAAAATCATCACAAATCCATCTGCCTTCATGTAATTCACTCTTCCCAGCTTTTCTTGGTACTCAGAGCTTCTTGGTTACTCAGACACAGCAATCATATTGACTGGAGATCTGGCCAGTTTCTTGCATAGAGTCCCGACTGCCTTAACACCTGCCGCCATGCCTCTACCTCCTCAAAGACCATAGATCTTCTTCCTGGCTCCTCTCCCCATTGTGGTTGGTTGTATTCCCTGTCTACTCCAGAAGCCGAGGCCATGCAGAAATATTTGAATCAGGCCCTGGCCGTGGGACTCATTCCTCCCTCCTCATCCCCTGTAGGTGCTGGATTTTTCTTCTTTGATAAGAAGGACGGAGGTCTCTGTCCCTGAGTCCACCCCTCTATTTCCTTGACAATCACGGTCTCGTGTCATCCACTCTGCTGAGAACGTGATCGGCTGAAACCTTCCATCTCTTCAGAAGCTGTACATCTCTTGGACCTGGAGAACAGTAGCTAGGATCACAGCCCACCCTTCTCATCCTGAACATAAACTCTTTCAGCCCCTCCCCTCTGGCAAGAGGCTCCGGTCCATTAAGACCAGGACATAACGCCACAAGAGCAGTTTCTTCCCCACTGCAGACTGCCTGCTGAACAGCAGCCAAATCGCCCCAGATAGAGGCCAGCCATCAAACTAAATCAACAAGCATCCAAAGATCAAATTATTCATAAAACAGTAGCCTATTACAAACTACTACTTCTCTTTCGCCACAGCGAATGACCCTTTTCCACCTCCCTCTATCCTGGGCCTCTTCTCTCTGACACCAGCTAACCTCATGTCCTCTGTTAGAACATCCATATGTCTCCTCCTTGGTCGTCCTCTTGCCCTCTTGGCTGGCAGCTCCATCTCCAACATCCTTCTACCAATATATTCACTATCCCTCCTCTGCACATGTCCAAACCATCTCAGTCTGGCCTCTCTGACTTTGTTGCTAACACAGGCAACGTGCGCTGTCCCTCTGATGTGCTCATTCCTTATTCTGTCCAACCTTGTCACTCCTAAGGAGAATCTGAGCATCTTCATCTCTGCTGCTTCCATCTCTGCCTCTTGTCTCTTTCTCACTGCTACTGTCTCTAACCCATAGAGCAGAGCTGGTCTCACCACTGTCCTGTACACCTTTCCTTTGAGTCTGGCTGACACTCTTCTGTCACACAACACTCCTGACACTTTCCTCCACCCACTCAAACCCGCCTGCACTCGCCTCTTCACCTCTTTTCCACACTCCCCATCACACTGAACTGATGACCCCAAGTACTTAAACTCCTGCACCTTCTTCAACTCAGCCCCCTGTAACCTCACACTTCTACATGGCTCCCTCTCGTTAAGACACATGTATTCTGTCTTGCTATGACTGACTTTCATGCCTCTTCTTTCCAGAGCAAACCTCCACCTCTTCAGCTGTTCCTCCACCTGCTCTCTACTCTCACTGCAAATGTCGTCAGCAAACATCATTGTCCAGGGGGATTTCTGTCTGACCTCATCTATCAACCTGTCCATCGGTATAGCAAACAAGAGGGAGTCTAAGCCGATCCTTGGTGTAGTCCCACCTCCACCTTTAAGTCCTCTGTTTGACCTACAGCACATCTCACATACTTCTCTCATACATGACCTGAACTACTCTGACGTAGTTCTCTGCCACTCCTGACAACCTCATACAGTACCACAGCTCCTCCTCGGCACCCTGTCATACGCCTTCTCTAAATCCACAAAGACACAATGCAGCTCCTTCTAACCATCTCTGTACTTTTCCATCAACATTCTCAAAGCGAAAATGGCATCAGTGGTGCTCTTACGGGGCATGAAACCATACTGCTGCTCACAAATCTCCACCTCCTTCCTAAGCCTGGCTTCCACTACTCTTTCCCACAGCTTCATTGTGTGGCTCATCAGCTTTATCTCTCTGTAGTTGCTACAGTTCTGCGTGTCACCCTTGTTCTTAAAGATCGGCACCAGAATGCTTCTCCTCCATTCCTCAGGCATCTAACAGACTGGTTAGAAACTCCACTGCTGTCTCTCCTAGACACTTCCACACCTCCAAATGTATGTCATCAGGACCAACAGCCTTTCCGCTTTTTATCCTTTTCAGAGCCTTCCTCACCTCATCCTTTCTAATCTCTGCTATTTCCTGCTTCACAACATCCACATCTTCCTCCCTTCTTTCCCTGTCATTTTCCTCATTGATCAGCTCCTCAAAATACTCCTTCCATCTTCTCTGCACACTCTCCTGGCTTGTTAGCACCTTTCCATCTCTGTCTTTAATCACCCTTATCTGTTGCACATCTTTCCCATCTCTATCTCTCAGTCTGGCTAGCCTGTCCTTCCTTCGTGTCTAACCTGTCACACAGCTCATCGTAATCTTTCTGTTTGGCCTTTGCCACCTCCCTCTTCACTCTGCGCTGCACTTCCTTGTACTCTGTCTACTTTCCTCAGTCCTTCCTACATACCACTTCCTTTTAGCCAACCTCCTCCTCTGGATGCAGTCCTGTTCTTCCTCATTCCACCACAAAGTGTGTTTATCTTCTTATCTCCTTCCAAATGACACACCTAGCACCTTCCTACCTGTTTCCCTGATTACCTCTGCTGTAGTTTCCCAGTCATCTGGAAGTTCTTCCTGACCACCCAGATCCTGTCTCAACTTGTGCCACAAGTTTCTTCATTCTTTAGCTTCCACCATTTGATCTTCTTTTCTGTCTTTCCTCTGTTCTTCTTCCTGACCACCAGAGTCATCTTACACACCACCATGCGCTGCTGTCTGGTTACACTCTCTCCTACCACCACTTTACAGTCACTAACCTCTCTCAAATGACCTCGTCTACATAGAATGTAGTCCACCTGTGTACTCCTACCTCCACTCTTTTATTTCACTTAGTGTTCTCTCTTCTGTAAGTAAGTGTTGACTACAGCCATTTCCATCCTCTTAGCAAAATCCACAACCATCTGTCCTTCTGGATTCCTGTCCTTTACACCAAAATTGCCCATTACCTCCTCATCACCTCTGTTCCCTTCACCAACATGCCCATTGAAGTCTGCTCCAACAACTACTCTCTCTCCTCTGGGGATAGTCTCTACAACCTCATCAAACTCACTCCAAAATCTCTCCTTCTCTTCTAACTCACAGCCAACTTGTGGAGCATACCCACTGACTATGTTCACCATTACCCCTTCGATTTATACGTTTAGGCTGATCACCCTGTCTGAGACTCTTTTCACCTCTAGAAGTAGGAGTCAAGACTCCCATGATTACTCTCAGAGCTTACAAACTTGTTTTCTATAGTCTAAGAAAGACATCTTAAGTACATTATGTATTCAGAACTGAACAGCCAGAGAGAATTCTCCCAAACGTTGAACTGGAGGAAATAAGGACACCAGGAAAGATCCTCAAAGAGTGAGAGTTGCTTGAGTCCTCTTCCTATAGCAGAGTCTTCTTGCTAAGACTGTGGGTAGCGTACATCCTGACTTTTTAAAGTGGTAAATTTGAGACAGTACAAGTTTGGAACACACTTGGACACTGAGACCAGCTTCGGTAAAGTACAAGTAAGAGCCCATTCAGGATAAAGGACTCTTATGTGGACAACATACTCACATCCCACAACAGTAAAGAGAGGCTGGGCAAGCTCACAGATGAGGTTGAGGGGATCCTTAAAACTGATGGGTTTTCTTTCAAACTGTGGGTCTAGTCAGGGCAAAGTGGGAGGTCAGAAAGCACAGCTGAACCTTCAAACAAGAAAGTCAGCTGAAATAAATAAAATGTTGATACTTCCAAATGAAACAAAACATGAAAACAAGAAAGTTTAGCTATTGGGTATCTGGTTGAGAAAGATAAAAACTATAGATGACCTCAATCATTGTTTTAAAGAGGAAAGGAAAGACAGGCCAAGACGTGATGAGAAGAGGCAAGACCAAAGACACCAAACCCACTGACTAAAGAGAACTGCTGACCAAAATAGCGGGGCTCTGTGTCCCAATATATCTAGCCACACCTGCCAAGCAGAAAGGAACTATTCTTTTCAGGAAAGGTTTTAAGGAAGTGTGAAAGGAGGATTTGCCCAATATAGATGGTCTCAGAAGGTCTGCAAGAAGAGGCCAACCATCAAACTGTTTGAGGACTATGCTGATCTTGGCCAGGTAAAATTTTACAGAGGTCTTACACCAGCTGGATGGCAGGGAAAAAAGACCTAAAGACCTTTGGGAGGAAACTCTCTCCACTTTCCACTCAGCCCAACCGGTCAAGGCAGATGGCCGTCCACCCTGAGCCTGGTTCTGCTGGAGGTTTCTTCCGTTAAAGAGAGTTTTTCCTCTCCACTGTTGCCTGTGCCTTGCTATAGGGGGGGGGGTGGGTTTTCTCTACATAATAAAGTCCAGAATATACAAACATTTACAGTGCCTTGAGATGACTTTGTTTTAAATTGGTGCTATATAAATAAGTTGAATTGAATTAAACTGAATTGAATCGTTAGCACAAGAAGCTCACTGTGCAAATCATGAGGGAGTAATAGGAACACTCCTGAGAATGAGAAAGGAGGCTTGGGTGATCAAAGGCCAAAAGTCAGCTAGAAAAAATAGTAGACAGCTGTTTGAGTTGCAGGAAGGCTGAAGCAAAGCAGTGCTAGCAAATTATGAGTGATCTGCCCCCAGAGCGGGCTGAGCCAGCAGCACCATTTGAGTTTGTGACTTTGGACTTATTTTGAACGTCTGAGGTGAAGGATTGAGTAAAGAAACAAGTAAAACCCAAAGTCAAAGTGGCATTGTTTTCTGTTGCATAGCATCAAGGGCAGTGCACACTGTTGTTGTCAGTGACCAATCAGCCGAGGGATTCCTGCTGGCTTACCAGACATTTATAGCACTAAGAGGTCAGCCAAGTAAGGTGTGGTCAGATTCAGGCCAAATTTTGTTTGACCTAAGCCTGTCCTCAAAGATAAAGATTTTTAAATCTCTTGGAGGAGGCAAAGATGGATGACAAAGCAGCCAAACATGGTACTGACTGGTCCTGGAAAATTCATCCTGCTGATTCACTTCACAGGATATATGTGGAATATATTACTCACAATTCACCCTTACTAGGATGAGCTAGGCGTTGATGAGACCCAGGACTTTTCTAATTCAAAACAACCCTTACCAGAGATTAAGAGTTATGAGATGTGTCCTTTTTTGCTGATTAGGAAGGAGGTGTGCTGCCATATTTTGGATCATCTGCAGGAATTTAATCTTGCACACCAGTAACCCCATCAACAGTGCATTACAGAAATTGAGATCATCTGCACAATGAGTTGGGTTGTATATTCTGAGAGGTAAGGTCTGATTTTTTTACCGTTGTACAGGGCAAATCTGCATGACCTAGCAGCTGAGGAGTTGTGGTTTGTAAAGCTCAGTTGGTCTTTGATGACCCCCAGATTTCTGGCCAACTTACAGGGGACAGTCACTGCAGATCCATTATTAATGTAGATGTTGTATTGTGTCAAAGGTCTGGCTGGAAAGACAAAAGCTATGAATGTTGGAAACAGGCATGAGCTGATCCATAGATGCCCAAGTGCAGAAAGGAGGATCTGATGGCTCACAGTGTCAAATGCTGCAGGTAGATCTAGAAGAATTAAGAAAAATCAATGACCTTTACCTTTTGCAGCCCATAAGGTACCCACAACCGGAGTGCCGTCTCTGTGGATAGACCACTGTTGAAGCTGGACTGTTTGACATCGAGGAGGCTCTTCTGCCCGGCATGGGTGTGTGGGTGCAACAGCAGAAAGGTGTGTAGAGGGGATCGGATACAGAGAGCAGGTTGTCAGATGGTTTGAGAGGAAGAGAGTTTTAAGACGCGATGAGTGCCGTCTTCAGGGAACTGGGGGAAAAGTCTGGGAAACTTCCATGTATCAGCAACGAGACGTTCAGGCCCACTAATTCATGATAATGGAAATTTTCTAAGCTGCTGTTTAACATCTGGGACATATAGGGAGAATAGAGACAAAAACAGGAGGAAAAGAAAAGGCAACCATTATCTGTCAAGTTACCCAAATGGATGCTACAGGTGAGTTAGCATAAGATTTGGTGAAATGTGAGTTTGCTGCTTTGTAGTTTAAAGAAATAATTATTGTAATGAGTGTTGGGACATTACTGAATGCAAATGACCAATGTGCAGTTATTTTATGGTAAATAGTGACAAAGACCTGGTTTCAGGCAGGTGTGCTTTAAGTAGCTAGCCTGAACATAAAAGGCTATTTTCTTATCCCTGAAAGAAAAACTGACTAATAATTGATACAAAATACTAAAAACTGCACTGTGTTTTGCACTTCTGTAATGTTTCAACCTACTTATTCTTCTTTATGGACAACTTGATGACTTATATTTTTCCCTGAAAGCTGATGGCACTGCAAATCGAGAAAGCACAAGCAACAAGCAAATTTAAAAAACAATTTTCAAACTTCTACATCACTTTGACAACACAGGCACAGCATTAAAAAAACACTGCAAAAAAAGCCATAACCCAACTAAATTAAGAAAGATGCAGCAAAAGAAACAACACAACCAGTCCCCTGGAAACGTTGCAATGACAGTTGTCTACAATGGTTGTCGGGGTCACTAAAAAGTGACAGACATTTATATTTGTAAATGTCTTTTTAGTTTCTGGGGGCCATTTCCAGTAGCTTTTTGCAGTCTGTTTCATTATTTTGGTTGTGTTACGGATTTTTGCACAGTGTGCCTTAATGCTGCACCTGTGTTTAAAAAATTGATCAAGCTGTTCTTGAAATTTGCATCTGTTCTGTTATTTCGCATGTGTTTCCTTGATATTGTATACTGAGCCCTTTTTTAATGTTTAGTTAAGTGTGGAGGAAAATTCCAGGGAACATTACATGACTAAGGTGAAAATTCGTAGACTTCTTTAGTTTTTTGTTGCTTAGTTTTAGCTATTTTTTAATATTCTGGACAGGGTTTTCAAAGCAAATCAGACCTGTTATAAGCACAACTGTAATTTTGTTCCTCTCTTCCTCAGGCTACTAGTGGCGTTCCGTGAGGAATGCAGTGTGTTTAATTCTGAAACAGGCTCATTAAATCCAACCTGCAGTTTGTCTTTTCAGCCCTCAGGCATCGCAAAGTCTTGTCCTCGTCCCAGTCCACACTAATGGGTCCTGCTGTCTTTCGTGAAAACTAGATTTAAATTTGATCAGTCACATAGCTGCTGTCATAACACTCTGTATATGTTAAGTTTTTTAGATGATTTTATGGGCACAAGAATTCCTATAGATTGTGTTTCTAGTAATTTATAGTAGTATATTCGATATGTTGAAGTATTTTCAATTTTTATTATAAAAGTTCCCCTTCCCTCTCTCTTTCTCTAGTTCTAAGTAAAAGCCTACGGCTCACCTGTGTTGGACAAGATGTAGTGCTGCAGTCGAAATTATTCGCACTCTAACAGATGTGTACCTGCCGGACAAGAAGAACAATCAGGAAAAGCAATGAGACGACCAAATGAGAGAAGACATAGTCGACTCAAATGCAGCTAAATGCTCAGACCAAATTGGACCAAATCCATAAACCAAACCTTGCTATTTAACTTTGGTTGACAATTACTGGGCCAGTGTATGCAATGGAGGAACTCAACTGTAAAAGGGGAGAGGCTGAAACAGAGACTGGCTCAGTCAATTGCTGAAGCTCAGTAAGCGTCCAAAAATGTGCTAACTTGCTAGCCAAATAATTTACGGCCAATCATGGTAGAGCTTCTACAACCAGCAGTTTGTATTAACCCCACTGTTTCAGAGTACGAACTGAACAGGGGCAACTGTTGTCCAGTAGGTAAAGCAATGGTCCTCGTGACCCTGAACAGGATCATAGATAATGGTTAAAGATAATGGGAAGGATATCCACCGTATTATCATTTCCGTACTTTTCCTTCCAACTTAAAGCAGTACAATACAGCATACAATGGAAACCTCAGAAACGAGCACACATTTGAAAGCTTCACTAAGGTAGGCCTTACTACAGGACTGTGGAGTTTTGCATAATGCCGTACGAGTACATTAGGCATTATTCTTTACAAGTGTCCACGTTTTGCGTGTACACCAAAATGTATATTCATAAACAAAGTTAGTCGTGCATGAGTGCACACGCACAGTCAGTGACAGTCATGGCTAATGCTGCTAATCTGTCAGCCCTTCAGCCTCCATCCGCCCCAAACTAATTCAAACTGGACAGCCCACGCCTTGGCTAATCCAACTCTCTGGCATTTACATTTAGAACGCTTTTGGTTTATCAAATCATCCCAACATTGTGGTAAATTCACTTTCCCTAAATCCCCTTTGGAGAGGAGATTAAAATGGTGGAGCAAGGCAGGTCAGGGGGAAAATAAAAGCAAATTGAAAGGTGTTCATTTGTCAGCTTTGCCACTTTCATGGAAGCCTTATTGTGTCAAAATGCAATTAGTGCTCTTCAGAAAGCATTTTCAAGTGGCCGTGGTGAACTCCAGGATAATTCCAGGGGGCATTCATTTTACCAGTGAGACACACAAGGTGCATCAAAGCCTAATGCTTTTCTTTTGTACTGGCTATCTACTGTCCTCAAAAACCTAACCTAATCATCTAGATATAATTATAGACATCCAATACTGAAAATGGTTCAGCACAAGGACACTTTCTACGTGTTGCAGGTGGCTTGTGATCCGTTTCTCATACTGTCACTTTCTGTCTGCAATCTGCCACATCCTCCACACACACTTTATGCTAAGCTGCAGGGAAACGGATGAACCAGGAGACATTAGAGGTGTCACTGTGGAGCTAAACACCAAGACAGCCATTCTAATTTAGTAAGCACGGTGAGTGTTGGCGAGCTGCATAGCAACTTCTCCATTGGTGTGTGTGTAATTGTGAGTGCAAATGGGTAAAAGAGAAGCAGCGTAAAGAGCTTTGAGAACCAATAGTTACAAAAGTGGTACATGAATGCGGACCATTTAACATGTTGATGAAATTACTTTTTAGATGTTTTGAAACGCTGTTTCATTATTACCTTTTGGAAGCCAGACTTTTACATGTGAACAAAGCAGGTGTCATACATGTAGCTGGTGTTTAACAACTAACTGCAACAGCAGGGATGCCCAGTGGCATGTTACAGAAACAGGCATTACATCCAACATGAATTAATAAAACAATATTTACTTCAACATTTGTATCTATAACTCTAAGATCTCTATTTTTCAGTTGTATGTATAGTATATTAAAAATAATTTCATAAGATTCTTCAGCTTTGGAAATTCATTTACCAGCCTTCCGTGGGCAATTGCTGATTTTTTTCTCTGGTCACCAGTAGCAGCAGACACTTAATAGTCATATCTAATATTATTTTCTTGAGATGACAATTCTCAACTGAAGAATGTTCCTGTAAATATACACCAACTTTTTAGTACAAGCTGGGACGCCCTTTGTCTTTGGATCAGCCCTAATTCTTCTTGCATAGATTCAACAAGGTGCTGGACATGTTCCTTAGAGATTTTGGTCAGTACTGACTTGGTCAGCCTCAGCCAGTTGCTGCAGATTTGTGAACTGTACATCCGTGATGCAAATATCCTGTTCCAACCCCTCCCAACGGTTGTCTATTGGACTGAGATCTGGTGACTGTGGAGGCAGTGAACTCATTGAATACAGTGAACTCATTTTGTTCGGAAACCTGCAGGATTAAAACAATGCTCAATTATTACTAAGGGCTGCAAAGTTTGACAGGACAATATTAAACTCATCGTTACACCACCAGCAGCCTGAACTAGTGATTTAAGGCAGAATGGGTCCATACTTTCATAGTTATACATACACCAAATTTTGACTCTACCATCTGAATATTGGAGCAGAAATGAGATCAGGTTTTTCCAAACTTCTTTTGGTGACCACTTGTTTTATAGCCTCAGTTTCCCGCTTTTAGCTTAACATATCCATCCCATCGAGAAGGTGTTGGTCATACCTTGTTTACTGCAATGCGCTGTTGATGGGGTTACCGGCATGGACAATCAAACCCCTGTAGATGATCCAAAATGCAGCAGCATGCCTCATTTTTAATCAGCCATAAGCATTTGTCACACCACTCTTTGGATCTCTGTACAGGCTTCCTGTAGCTGAACGCATTAGGTTTAAAGCTCTGTCTCTTGCCTATTGAGTGGTGAACTTGACAGCTCCTTTGCCAATGAACGATGTCTGGTGAACTTGACAAGCAAAACTTTTAGTTCAGTGATCGACAACGGTAGAACGAGCTACCAAAATCTACGCTTTTCTATACACTTAAATCCTAAAAAGAACTCCTTCTTTTCTTCTTCTTTGTTGCACTTGCAACTCATGAAACACTTCTTCTAGTAGAACCTGGCTTCGTTTTTTTTTTCTTGACTTATATTTTTGCTGTTAGTCTTCTAAGTCGCTTTGGATAAAATCAGCAAATGACTGAGTGTAAATGTAAAAAAAACCTCAGTTATCATCAGCTCAGTGTTTGCCTTTTTCCCATAAACTTCAGCATCAATAAGGCATTTTCACCCAGAAAAGTAGCACTCACTGGATATTTCTCATTTTTCAGACAATCTCTATAATGCTAGAGATGGATGTGTGTGCTGATTAGATATTTACATTATCAAGCACTTGAACAGGTGTAACAGATAAAGTCATTGGTGAGTGTATGTTTAGTTGCACTGAGTTCATTACAAATACATTTCCAGATATTCCTTCTCATGTGCTGTGGGGTGTCTTGACATTAATTTTCTCTGAAAGAAATTTTTAACACCCACTAAAGTTTTTTGATTGCATTGTCTTTTCAGCTGTCATTGTTCCCCTCAAATTGTCTTCGCCATTTCCATCCAATTATAGGCCTTTTTATGTCCATTCCATAGTTTATAGTCAACCTTGCACTGGGTAAGAAGCACTGGTGGTTTTTAATTATTTTGTTTATGTCTTTCTGTTTCAGAAAGCCACATTTCCCCCCAAAATGAACTATTCTGCATTAAGGCCTGCTCCTGGCTTGTTTAAGAAATTACCTGCATATGTCCAAAAATACCAAAAAGATAAACACTTAATGACCAAATATAAATGGTCAAAACAGACAAAAACAGAGGAAAAGAGACACAAAACTTCCAAACTTAATTTTCTCATTACTAGTCTATAACCAGGAAAACCATTTTAAACTAATCAATGTGTTTCCAGGCCTTATCTGAATAACAAAGTGAGACCGGTTATCCTGATCTGTCTTTCTGTGATGTCCAGAAAAGTTCTGCATGTCAGTGTGTTGTCCTCAGGCTGTCACTTGACTGGGGCACAACAACAATCTAGTGATAACTTCCTCTCATAACCCCAGCTGAACATCTGTCTTGCAACCACTTGTTTTCTTTTAGCTCTCACCATGGAAAACCCAGTCTGATACTTCCACTCTTGTTCAGTCTGTTACATTCTCTTGCACTCGTTTTGTCATTCTGAGTTCCTCAAACAACACCTTCATGCTACATCTGCCATGATTACCCATTCTAAAGTGTTCCACGGTTCAGTTTTTGCAAGATGTCTCCAGATCAGGACTCCAAAGTCCCATAGTCCAGTATTTAAGAATCAGGGCACGCTGTAGGGCAGAGATCCCACTCACCCTATTACAAGATAGTGTGGCATCTGAAACATTTAGAAGCAGTTATTTAATTGGTAAAAATGTTACAGCTTTAATCTTAATTAATTAATTAATAAATTTAAATAATCTAAATATCATAGCAGTAGAGCTCCATGAGATGCAGCTGCACACCATAATCTGCTGAAACCACAATAACATATCATTTGAACATTTCTGTGCTACACAGATGGCCTAACATCAACCTCTAAAGGTTTAGAGCTCAAAGTTTTCAGTGTGTTTAGGTAAAGCAGGAGAGAGAATGTTGTCAATTTCAACATGCTTTTCATTTTTGGCAAAAAGTTAACAGTTACCAAAAAATTTATGAATTAGAAAATTTCAATTACTACAAACAAAGGGAGCTTTTTTTCTTAATTGAAAATGTTCAGATTATAGATTAAACTGACCAACATAAAATGTAGCCTAAACATAACATGTTCATGTGCATTTCCAAAGCACTGTGTCAGAGATAGGCCATATAACACGGAGCAAGCCTTTGAATCATATGCTGACATCTGCATCCTCTGCATAAGCACACGGCTGCATTTCACTGCCAACAGCCAATATATATTCTATACTATAGTTATTGATTTTTTCCAGTCTGAATCTGTATGCAGAGACTGTTTTAATGCTATGGGGCAATGGCTGACGCTTTCTCACTCATTCTGTCAACGAACAATAGTTGATGTGTTCTTAAATGGTTCATTGTGTTGGCAGTAATGCAGCCGGCATAAGCCACACGTGCTGCAAAGTGCTTACAGACATTTGATGTTTTCCATTCCTCACTGCTATAAGGAAATGTGAATATGTTGTTCTCAGGCTTGTCATTTTCAAGGCTGAGTGACAGCTGCACTCAGCGCTTCTTCCTTGTTTCACTGTTATGGGCACAACGTCTTTCCACCATTTACTTTAGATTTTTGTTAAACAGGTTTCAGCCTGTTCAACTGGGCCAATGGTACACTGACTAGCAAACCAGAGTTTTAGCTGGAGCCAATGTCACATATCTGTAGATGATAAAATAATGAATTTGCATCTTTGGGGCAACTGTG
Organism: Channa striata; assembly: GCA_033026295.1. NCBI lineage: Eukaryota > Metazoa > Chordata > Actinopteri > Anabantiformes > Channidae > Channa > Channa striata. Next base: position 2,463,563 of record CM065171.1, read on the forward strand.
GTTGAGGAGGTGGAGCAGTCATCCACCAATCCCAGGGTTGTGTGTTTGGGTCCCTGTCACATGTTAAAGTGTCCTTAAGCAAGACACCGAACCCCAGCTTGGTGGCTCCTGCTGTGTGGGGGGGGGACTGTGAGTGAGTGAATTAGAAGGAGGGTTTTGGGCACCAGTAAGGTAGAAACATGCTATATAGGTGTGGACCATTTACCATTCATTGCTGGTTTAAAGCTAAAGGGAAATGTAAAATGTGTTGCAACGCTGAAACTGATACATTTTCTGTGGATTTAAACCTTTATGTTTCTTTTCTAATATAGTTGCAGTAAGACTACAATTCGTAATGATTTAGGCTAGAATAAAGCAAAGGAGCAACAGCTACACTGCCATCTGCACATAGCAGAAATACAGTGTTTATGTAGGGGGGCATAATTACATCTTAAGTACAGGAACCCTGGTGATTGTACCAGGCCACTGCCATTGACCGCTTTCAGAGGCTAGCACATGAAACTAAATGGTAGACGAGAATATTATTATATATTATTAAAATATATATTATATAATATTGTATCACTGGTACAGGGATATCTTACATATCTTGCATTCCATACCTTATATTATTACTTAAAGTTCACTACAAAAGTTTCCTCAAATGGTTTTTGTCAACAGAAAGATTAAGTTTATTTCTGGAGGCGTTTTCCCTCTCAGATTATAAAATGTTGTGGAATACGTTATAAGTGCAAGATTCCAATTCTGCTCACATCAAGTAACCAAATTGTCCTACAAATGCTCCAGTTTATCACAGAAATCCAGCCAAACCTGTTTGCTGTGTGTACTGACCACTGTTTGAAGTGCAATATAGGAATCAGTCAATCCACAAGTAAATATGTGAGCTCAAATCACTGCAAAAAAAAAAAAAAAACACAAGAAAATATGAAAAAACTACTTCACCAATTTGACAAAAGAGGAACAGCATTCAGAAACATACTGCAACAGTCGAATCACAGGCAGCACAGAGCTTTACGCTCTCAGTTTGCAGCATGAACGTGTTGTACAGGCATTTCTACAGTAGGCTGCTCTCCTTTTTTGAGCGGCTCACCTTAATGTTCAGAGAATTAAGTCTGTACAATGAGTCAGTCAAATGAGTGACAGGGCTGTCAAATTTGTTCACATCAGTTACACCTCTGCCCTCCCCTGGGTTTGTTCCTGGCCTACACCAGCTGTTTCTCTCTGCGAGTTCAACAAGACAAATCAGGATGAGTAAATCTGCAACTACAGCTTTCTCTCTGTGTATTGACAGTCAATTCAGATTGAAACTGCATTTTTCCCCTAAACTGTATCTTGTCCAAAGTGGCCTCTGGAGCATGGAAATATAAAACTGTTGTAGTCTATACAGGAAAAACATAGCTCTTAAACACACTGTTACATCGGTGACCAAACAGGCGGGGCCATTTGTCCTCTCATCTGGTGTTTCTATCCATGTCTGTAGTCTGACGGCAGAGTGTCCTACCTTTCTGTGGCACCATACCAACAGGCTGGAATCCTTACCGGAGAGGATGATGGAGAAGGACATTTTCCGAGAAGCCTCTTACATCACTGAGACGGCTGATTCCAGATAGATGATTACAAGTGACAATAAGGCCTGTGAAAGTTGCTACATCAAATGGAGATTGAAAGGAGGAATATGCAAACTGCTACAATGGAGCTCCCTCTAGTTTTTGATTAATGGTATATTATTAATGATACCGCTGTACCTTAATAGAGGTGTTAATTTATTAAAGATTTTATGTCAGCTGGATAGCCTTTTTATTTTATTTTAGGATCAAAGAAACTGTCTTTTGATTAAAAGTCAAATCTACCATACCACATTTTGTAATTTAAAATTCTCTTAATATAACACAGACAATAACAGATTGTTTCTTTAGAGGCGTTGATTACATAAGATCAACATGAGCATAGAGAATCTGTGTTCTGGGAGCAAGGTTAGACGTCAGGTGGAGTCAGGGCAAAAGTGTGAAAAAGTAATGACAGAGGTGAGTGATGAAGCTTATAGTTCTTCCTCTACAGATCCATCATTGAGATTAGGGACTGTGCTTGTTATTATGGTCTTAGGTGGCTCTAAAAAGAGCCTTTGTGTTTTTTTAGATTAGGTGGTGCTGGAAGGAGATTAGGGTGTAGGGTTTGTGGACTTCTGCCAAGCCACTGCACCAGCTGGAGAGGAAAAGTAGGTTGTTAAATTCTCCCTCGCTGACATTGCCTCATTGATGCCATCTTGCTGCCCAAACTGGCAGTTTGCTTCCTTGCTGTATATGCTCTGTCGAACCCACGGCTTACAGTGCGGAGAACAGGTTCTTGCTTTTAAATATTTTCAGACAGCTCCTGGAACTCTTTGAAAGCTACAGTATTATAGACTAGATGTTGCATCAATCTTAAGGATCAGGCCTCTTATACAGTGCCTTGCAAAAGTATCTATACCAAGTGAAATTTTGCACCTTTATTAAGGTACAACCACAAATGAAAAAATGATTTTATGTGATAGACCAAAACCATAATGATAATTATGGGTTTAATATTAAGTAACATCATATAAATACAATTGTTGCTAGAGTACTGTGCTGTTGTTTTATGCCAATGTTGTTCTGTGACAGGAGCATGTTATCAAGCCCATGTGTTTAGATGAGTGAAAAGTTAACACAAGTTTTTTTTGTTAAGTTGATTTTTTTCGTGGCTAGACAAGAATGAAGCCTTGACAGTATTGCACTATAAAACATACTGGACACTTAAGATAGAATAAACATTTGTTATTTTTGTTACTTTTTATCCTCTTTTAAACCAGTTGACCCAGCTATTGCTAAACCTGGCAACAGGTTGGCAAAGTAAAGACAAGTACTGAGACAGTACTGTTAAACACTGTTCTCTCTCAGTCTTTTCTATAATTGTCATTTTTCACTATGAGAAGCCGCTTCCTGGAAGATGTACAGCTCTTCAGTCAGGAGGCTGTTATTTTTTAGTTCTTACATAGCCTAAATTAAATATTCAATATCTAATGATCTTATCTAATGATTCGTATCTTCAATAATGTACTTTACATGGTTTCATTTGAGGACCATACGCTTTAGATGTGATGTTTTTATGTTCCTCAGATCCTCACCTCTTGGCTCCACCCCATCCTATGTTTGTTCCCCCCCTCTCCAACTCAGCCTTGCCCCCCTGTGTGTATCTGAGTTCTTACCTGCGTTCTATTTAAGTTTCCAGTGTTCAGTCTTTAACTGCTCATCATGCCTGTTCTTACTTCCTGTGAATCTAATCTGAGGAGAGACGCCAAATGTTTGGAGTGTATTGATGATGCTGTTTGTTTGCCTGTTGAGACTTTTTTGGTACAGTGAAATATTTAGAAAGACTGTCAGTCACAGGGTCTGCGGTTTAAACATCAGCTCTTCCTGTCCATGTATCAAAGTCTTTATAATGGCAAGTGTCCACTTTATTCTCTTATTTAAAGTATTTAAACATTTTGCTGTGAGAAATCCAAATAGTGGTCATCTTCTCTGCTTCATTTTTTTATTAAGATGTGTGAAGTATTAGAGTTCACCTGTGGCCTTGATTATGTCAAGAGACCTCCACAATAACATTTTGTAGTGAGGAATTGGATGAACCAAGATAATAATTGTGCAATTGAAGAGGTTTGAAATTCTCCAAATTCTCCTAGATTCGTGTTTTTAGCCAAACCGAAAGCAAGAGCTTCATCATGGGAACTGACTGTACACAGACCAAGCTTGAATATGTTTATAAATAAAGATTTATTTTTGCTGTAATATTTGCACAGAAATGTGATTTCCCATGCAAAAAAGTAAAGGGGGGTGAATTCTTTCCAAAGTGACGTTATCTTGCTGCTGATCAATGTAATGGATGGACTGACTCCATCCTTGGGATACATTGACAAAGGACTGTAGAAATTCTTCATTCCTAATATAAAAATATTATCACCAAATCGTCACCCTCTGCAAGACAATGTCTCTCGTCTCAGTCTGTTTCAGGGGCTTTTCCTCCTCTAAGTTGTCGCAGTGGAGTTACTGCGTGAGATTATGTTGCTGCCTGTATGTCTGCTCTAAGCAGGCTGAGTATAATCTAGGCTCGGTCAATGTCATGAGCAGGAACAAGTGCAAATGAGTCACATGTCTGCAGGAGGATTGCACTGACAGGGCAAAGAGGGAAAGGGAACAAATGGGCGTATCACCACTGACCCGACCTCCGCACACAGTTCAGTTTAGACAAAATCATCTTTCTACATAACTCATCCGCAAACTGTGCAATAAACTATGGACGCGTGCAGGTTTTCTGATGAAACCAAGCCTGTATGTGCTGATTCACATTTTTACGCATGGATGCTGAGTGCACATCGAAACAGCTGTTGTTGGGTGTGTGTCCCTGTGTGTGCGTGTGTGTGTGCGCATGCTTGTGCTGCGGACTGCCATCCCCGCGTTATCCCTTCTGACCTTGTTTAACCTGGAATCCAATCAGATTTGTGCAAAGACCGGAGGGCCCGTCAGATGTGTCAGCTTCAGCTCGCCACGGACTTCACTGCCAGATGTTTGCTATGGCAGCTGCCTCACAGTGCTACTACTGTCTGGCTGTTTCCCTCTCAGCCTGTTTCTGCCTCTTCCTGTGTGTGCCACGCTCCATCACTCTTCATCTTGCTTTTCTCTTAAAGTCATTGTATTTGCACAGAATATCTATGGAGAACTTTGTATCCAAGGTTCTGGTGCATTGAGAGTGTGGATAAACCAGTGGGCTCAATATTATAAAGAGTTTATCGCTGTAACCATAAACACCTTCTCCTAAATGTCTGAGGTGTCTAGCGACACAGTGGTTTAACTGTATCTCAGTCTGTAGGGGCAGCGATGCTCACCCAACAATTTGCAACTCGAAATTAGCTCTGTGTCTAAAGCGGCTGCTGCTCTTGACTGGATCTTTAGAAGCTGAGTTATTTACAGACGAAGCCTAAGCCTAGTCCCAGACTAATGTCTGATTTAGCCATTTGAACTGTGTTACTTGCAGTTCTAGGCTGTTCTGGATAAATCGATTAAAGTACATGACATGGACTTCTACTTAGTGGTAGTGGATACGGTCAACTTCTCTTTCACTCCGTACATAAAACCCACATGAACTTACATCTGCATTATAGGGGTGGACAATCGTAGGTAACACACTTTGTTTCAAGCCCAGAAGATTCTACAAGGTGATCGTGGCTACAAGCAGTACAGAAACGTTACTGTCCTGATCCTCCAATATCAGAAGGAAGATCAGGATCCAGTAGTTGTGCCTGTCGCTGAGGCAGGCAGTTGGCAAGGACATGCACTCAGAGATGCTTTCACAAAGCAGCACTTCAGCTAGTTAAGCTGTATTTAAATATGGAACGTATTAATTTGCTCTGATAGTTTTTTATACAAAGTAAAGATTATCTGCATTATCATATTTTCATTCTTATGAAAAGTTTGGCTTTTTGGATTTATTTTTCCCTTTATAGCTCCAAATGATAAGAACAATTGTCACTATTAAAAAGCTTTTGACATACATGGGAAGCTAGTGACATAGACAGTGCTCATACTTTTTTTTTGCCATCATGATCAAAGTGAAAAATGTATCAAAATTATAATATTGTGCCTGTGTACCTGGTTATAAGTCTTAGGAACAAAACTAATCTAATGCAATTTTATCATTTCCCAGCTTTGTGCCACTAGAGTTACTGTACGACATTATGTAACAGTTACACCACCATCAAGCTCAAACTCCTATACTTTGGAGTTTGGACTTGGCAAGTTTGACTGTGGAGAACTGAAGGATTATATGAAACTGGGGCAGCAGCTTAGCTCAGCGCTGTTGATTACTGTTACAACTGTACAGTAGTTATACAGTGATGAAGTTATCTCAGCTGTAACACTAACAGACCTTTTTTTGAAAAGACAAAATTAACTGATGGTGATTGTGGTAAAAGACAAACTTATGGGGTATATTGATGCAGGCCTGTGGAAAAACACAGCAAGCGTGAGGGTCCTGCGCAGTATCTTAGCTGTTCCTAGCACTGCACTCCAGACAGAAATCTCAGATGTTGTTCCTGGAATCTGCTGGAGCCACTCTCCCAGTTTGATTTTTACAGCCCCCAGTGTTCCTATCACCACGGGTACCACTTGTAACTTCACCTTACACATTGTTTCTAACTCTATTGATCTTGTACTCAGAGCCTGCTCCTGTGCTGCTAGGATTAGTGCCTCCATCCTGTCTTTCAGTCCAGCTTTCTCCAGCCACTGGTAGGATTTTTTGATATCAGCCACTATCTGCCGGTGATACATACCGTGTAGGGTTTTGTCTTCCATCAGACTTCCTGGGCTTTCTCCCCATGTTCCTCATGTTTCTGCTGCCTGAGGTATTCACTAAGTATGTCTTCACTTTGGGCCATCTTCCTGATGTATTTGTGGGTCTTAGTTGTTTAATTCTGGCCAGTGACTCTGATGCTCACTAACATCTCAGGATGCTGGATTTGGGGTGAAACCCTCCAGGCATTGTAAGGAGCTTCCTTGTCTTTATGTCAGTGGCCTCCATCTCCTCCTTTATTATACCAGCAGGGTACCTGATAACCTGAAGGTGTTGATTGCTTTGTTCTTCTTTGTTCTTCCATTCAGTTGGATTCTCAGGACTTGCCTTACTATTTTTAGCTATCCTCAGCATCTGCTATCTTGCCTTCAGTTCTGACTACCTTTCCTCTCCTTGCTACCATCTGACCCCACTTTTCCAGTCCAAATGACATTCCAGTGTCTTGGCTGTATATCCTGGTGGTATGTATCAGCGAGTCAATGTCTCGTTCGCTTCTGGCATACAGCTTGATGTCATCTGTGTAGAGGAGGTGGCTGATGTGTGCCATTCTGTAGTCGGTATCCGTAACCACTGTTGGTGATGATTTGGCTGAGGGGGTTCAGGCCTATGCAGAACAGCAGCGGGAACAGAGCATCTCCTTGGTATATGCTGCACTTTATGCTGACTTGTACAATTGGCTTGAGGTTGGCCTCCAGGGTTGTTTTCCACTTTCCCATTGAGTTCCCAATGAAGGCTCATAGGGTCCTGTTGATCTCTTATACTTCCAAACATTCCATGATCGACATGTGAGGCATTGAGTCAGAGGCTTTCTTGTAGTTGGTGTGTCTGGTCTTGAAGCCTCGGGTGACTGCTTGGTCTACTAGTAGCTGGTACTTTGCTCCTCTGGTGTTACTATTAATTCCTTTTCGTGTCCTGCTCATGTATTGATCAATGTGCCTGCTCATCTTAGCCACTATGACAGGAGCTTCCATGTTGTGCAGAGGCAGGTTATTGGGCAGCAGTAGGATCGGAATGCTCCCTTCTTGGGATCTTTCAGGCTCAGGACTATTCGGCCTTCCGTTAGCCATTTAGGGTGTATTCCATCCACTAGTAGCTTATTCATTTGTGCTGCCAGGTGCTAATGGAGTAAGGTTAGCTTCTTTAACCTGTGGGCATGGATCATGTCAGGGCCTGGTGCCGTACAGTTCTTCATTCCTGAGACCCTCTCTCTGGTATGAATGGGCAATTGTGATTGTTACTGGATGTTGTTCAGGAAGGCTGCTGTGGTCTGCTCTCAAGTCCACCAGCCACTGGGAATTGCTGTTATGTGATCCTTCCTTCTAAGATATGCCTTTCCAGTTTTCTTCAGTCTCCAGCCTTTGTGAGTCTGCTCTTATGTTTTAACCCTTGGATGGCTCATTGGTGAACACCCTGTTTATTCTCCTGGATTCATCTTCTCTGGTGTATTTCTTGAGCTGAATAACAAGGGCTGTGAGCCGTTGCTTGGCAGTCTCTAAGGCCTCAGGTATGATCATGCTGTTGTACTTCTTAGGTAGGTGGTTCTTCTTCATCATGCCTTTCTGCAACTTTGATTGGTTGGCTAACCTCTCTCCTTGTTTTATCCTCCAGCCTCTGTTTCCATGGGGGATACTGCACTTTTATGGCTTGTGTTGATCTTATAGCAGAGCACCTCAAGGATGACAGTTGCTGTGGTATGTATCAGCGGATTGGTCTAAATGATTGTCATCGTTGGGATTGCTTATAGTGCTGCATTCACATCTTCCAGCAGACCTTTGGAAGTTACTTCACTTATTCTTGGTAACTGGCCTCGGGGGTTCCAGGTATCCATCTGGGTCACCGCCCTTAATGCCACCTGTCTACCTTATTGCAATAATGAGAGTTTGAAACACTAGAGTCACAACGGCTTGGACGTCGCCCGGGTCAACAAGGTCCGGTCAGTGGTTTCTAAGGGAGACTGTGTCTGGTCCTATTCCCATAATGGCCTATGGAATTTGCCCAGTGTGCCTGTAGGTGGACCCAGGTGCAGACCCAGTCTGTTTGGTTTTGTTGACAGTTTTAATCTTTTCTATGTAAGTTCTGGTACTCCCAACTCATCTAGGCTAAGCAGTTGTGGTAGTGGTCTAGCTGTGGTCTTTAACAGTACCGAGGGATGTTTGATAGGATGATTTTTCTATACCATCTAATAGTTTTGAAAGTCTAAGCTGTTTTTTGCTCCCACAAATACCTGTTGCCATTCCAAGGACCTAGGCTTTAACTTTGGTTTCATACTTGCTGGAACTGATATATTATCTCAAGTGATAATGTTTGACATTAATTTTTCAACCCTCCTTTTCAATTAAAAAACTTGTGAAAGTCAGTCAGTAGCTTTTCTTCCACTTTCAACCTTTGCAGGTATCAGTCTGTTCAAAAATATATAATAATAAATATATTTTATAGATTATATACAATTATATATTATCAATCAATTATATGTGGCACAGCATTAGAAACGAAGATTACCACTGGTTCTCTTGATGAAATTGGTACAAGTCACCTACACATAGGAAGCAGACTTGGATAAACTGCAGTATCCATAGCTGTGAGGCTGAAGGTAGAAAGGCAAATCAAAGATGGACGAGATGTCGGCTTCAAATCCAGTATGAGGCTACAATACTACGGTCTGAACATCAACACAGTTCCAGATTTTTATTCAAGACTGTTGTTTAATTGGTAACCCAGTCGCTCATAGACTTTCAGCTGAAAGCAATGCAGACTGTGAAAATGTGTATTTTAATAATGAGATAAACAGAACATTTACTATACCCAGTTTCATTATTGGACCAATTTTATTTTCTTTATACATGCTTCCTCTTGGACAGTGTTATCAGTAGACATGGTGTTTCTTTTCATTGTTATGTGGATGATACAGAACTGTTTCTGCCTGTCAGTCTCCGATTGTGGCCCATAGATTAAAAGCTGGATGGCTCAACATCATTTGAAGCTCAAATGCTGGTATGTATTTGGCAAAACAGATCCTGCTATCTACTTGTCCAGTTACAAAACCTTCACGGAAAAGTGGCTCCCAGTATTTTGTAGAATAGATTATAAGATTTTACTGTCAACCTTTAAAGCCCTTCATGGCCTCTCCCCAAGCTATATTGGATATCTGACCTCTTATACATATAGTTCCATATACGTCTAATTTAAGGTAGTATTAGTGCTAAATTGAAATCCTCCAAACAAATTTTTTTATCTGTCCCGGTCGTGTAGCTGAAAACTGAGTGTTTGCAGTTACAGCCCTAAAGCTCTGAAATAAACTAGGAAATCAGGTCTGCAGAGCAGGTAACCTCATTTAAATCCCTTCCTAATCACACATTTGTTGGAGAGCTTACCCTGACCTTATTTGATTTTAATGATCTGTTTCTACATTTTATTACTTTCATTGTTTTGGTTAGTGTAGATAGTTTTTTATGTATTTTTACTTTGACTTTTTCTGTATTATACGCTTGTGTGAAGCACTTTGTATCACTAAGATTTGAAAAGTACTATTTTAAATAAAAGTTTTTTATTATGATGCAGGACAAGCCAACATAAGAAGCAGGACAGAAAAGGCAGCCCATTATAAGGCTGCTAACCCCACCTGCCCTACTTGGACCAGTCAGCAGAGGGAACTTATGTGTGTATGTGTGTGCATGACAATATGCAGTGATCATCTCAGAGAGGTTGCTGAATGGAATTTGTGTTTTTCATCTTCAAGCTGTTCTCTCTATATCAATATTTCAAAAATAATCTGTGATTGCCTCAGGAAGCTGTTGTAGATCTAAATATATAAATTTTGAGAATCTCACAGATATTTGCCATCAGTGACAAGAAAAACTTCCCTTCAGTAGCACACCACTTCAAAACAGCAAGCAAGGATGCTTCTTATAGTGTCAAAGAGGAGGAAATTATTGGGGCTTAATTTCTTTGGATCTGGTTTGCATGAAAGACAAATTTGTCTATGTTTTTTTAAATGGGACATTTTGTGCAAACAAAACTTGAAACTGAGAGAAGAAACATCACACCAGATTCAGCAAATAGCTCATTTTCATCTACAGTACCTGACACATATGCACACAAACAATTAAAGCCACATCTCAAATATCATATTCTACCTTCTCCCCTGCCATAATGTTTGCACATCTTTAAAATCCTTTTTTAAGCTTGCAGGGCTTACTGACACAAAGAAACATGTCTCTAGTGGATGCCATTTACTACATTCAGGAGACTATTGATGTATTAACAGTCATGAAAGCAAGTGGAGACAAATCCAAACCAAAGGCTTAACAATGCACATCCCCACATCAACATTTAAAGCTGTTAAACTCGTTGAAGGCCGGGGCAAGATTAACCAAAGTCTGTTTTATCAGTCTGTGATTGTCAGGCTCATAAAGCTACTGCCAAAATCAGACCTTGTCCAGATGCTAAAAGCCCAGAAAAAGGACGATTGACCACAAGACCAGTCCATTGATCCTGTATGGAGAGAACAAGGCACTGTTTGGCAAGTAGCCAAAGGGATAGTTGAGGAGTTCTGTGACAGGAAGTTACAATATAAAGAACCAGGAAAAACACTGGGGAATCTTCGTATAGGCATGACATATGTTCTTACCTCACCTGAATGTACAATACATACATACAATACAAATACATCTGCATGACATATGTTCTTACCTCACCTGAATGTACAATACATACATACAATACAAATCTTTACAATCTGTTTCATTTACAGTGAAATTCATTCTCAGCTGATTTGAGTTTGCCCACCCATCCCCTGAGGACAACAATGACAAAAAAATCCAGAAAAAGTGAGCTGCTATTTGATCCCTTTGGCTTGGTGGCAAAACCTTTGTTGGCAATCACAGAGGTCAGCCGTTTCTTGTAGAGTTTAGCCATCTCAGGGGGTGTCTTGCTGGCTGGCAACACCACAGATTTTCTATGGAGGCTGGGGATTACAGGCCAATGCTTTGTTGCCTTGGCCGTGTGTTTGGGATCATTGTCCTGGAATACACCGACCCATTTTGATCCTGCATTGTCTCACCCAACATTTTTAGCCCTCCTTTGATGCGGTGCAATTGTCCTGTCCCCTGGCAGAAAAACACCCCCAAAGCATAATGACTCCCCAGTTGGAGGGAAACTAGTTGATGCAGAGCTCGATTTTTATCACATCTTAGATCTGTTTCATCAGATGTTCAGTGGCAAACTTAAGGGCCTGGTAACTGAAATACACAGAGCACATTCTTATTATATATATTCCTAATAAATTGAATAATATTAAATGAGACTAATTCTGAGCCTCTGTCTGCTATCTGGCTAGTAACATTATTTATGTTTCTTCCATTTACGAATAATTGCTGTTTATCAAATGGCGATGTTGCCTTTTTATCTTGTCCCTGACAAAAGGTCTTTGGTCTTGGCCGTGGTGAAGAGTTTGGAATCTGGATTGATTGCTTGCTTCTGTGGACAGGTCTCTTTTATACAGGTAACAAGCTGAGAGGGCTGCTAATGTGTTACCTGATTTCCAATCTTTCGGATAGGGGATCAAATACTCTTTTTTGAAAGGCATTTTTCTGGATTTTTTTGTCATTGTTGTTTCTCACTGTTCAAATGAACCTACCATAGAAATTATAGACTGATCATCGCTCTACAAAATCAAACTGTATATTCCTAATAAATTGAAAAATATTAAATGAGACTAATTCTGAGCCTCTGTCTGCTATCTGGCTAGTAACATTACTTAGCTATTTATCAAATGTGTTGTTTTTACCCTAAAATGTCGTGCCTGATTTCCAATTTCCTCTCTTTAATAGGTGATCGCTCTGAAAGACGTAAAATAAAAGAGCTTTGTACGGTGGCCCTAAGAGCTCACAGCACTGCAAATCGAGAAAACATATGCAAACAGACAAAAAAGAAGACAACACAGGATCAATATTAGAAAGCGCACTGCAAAAGCCCCAACACCTTTTCTATGTGCCCCCCATCCAAAATACTGTATTAAACATTGAAAGTTACATTTTTAAATGTAACTTTAGTTGCTCCCTGAGCCATTTCTGTTGTGTTGAGGCTTTTGCAATGCATGATTTAACGCTGCGCCTGTGTTGTCAAATTGATGAAGAGGACTTGTTTGCTGTGTTTGGCTGTTCTTTAAAAGCTTTGATTAAAATGTTAAACAATAGTGGCTAACGAAATAAAGGACAAAAAAAGGCTTTTATGAAAACACTGAATAAAACCATTCATGATGCTAAATTAGGCTAAAATATGGCTCAGAGTGAAACTAAATTAAGAGCCATTTTGGAACCATTTGGGAACCGTAGGGAGCCAATCTAAAAGAGCTGAATCTTTAAAAAGAGCCGAACTTCCCATCTCTAGTCCCCAGGCCTCATTAGCTGTACCTGTTTTTAGTTTAGCAGGTGAAATGAGGTGAAAATCTTCTTGGTGATATTTTACAGGACACACCATGGCTTACATAAGATCCAGGTTAGTCACATTTATCTTTTCCTTAGCTGGCCTCCAAGACACAGGATTACTCATTGACTCTGCCCCAGTCCAACACGATGTTGGATCTCTGGCTGCAAAAAAATATCTGAGATCAGGATCAGAGAGAATGGAAATCAAGTTTTAGCATAATGCTCTGGGCAGCAGCCAACTGAGATCTCTATCTAGAATTCATGTTTCTGGGACTTGTCATAATATCTTTCTATCTGCCAGGAAGAATCATGAAAGACACTTTGTACACGAGGATATTTCTGCTTCTGTCTTCTTCAACCAGTGCTGCAGCTCCACCTGTGGAGCAGCAAATTGATACATCATACTGAGGTAATGCTGGTTTCCATGACGGCATGTCACTGTATATTGTTAGGAAATCTATTCAATCATCCCAGCCATGCTACATTATTCTGTGTGAGCTTTGTTCTTAGAGTGAATCAAAGTGGATTGTGGTCCTGCAAAACCTCTGCTTTAAGCAAACTTCACTTTTGTTCTCGTCCTTGGTGGAAATCACTGCAAATTCTGTTTAAATTAAAACAGTTGATCAATATTGTTATTGAATTTTTGAGTCATTCAAATATTCTAAAACCATCTTGATAGCCTGTCTGCATACATCAAACCTACAACCAGAATACCTGAAGTCACACAAGTTACTCAACCATGTTTAACGACTTTGCAAAGGTGATTTTTTTCTCTCATTCTGATCTTATGCAGTCATACTGTACAAGCCTTTAAATGTTTTGAAGGTTATTGTAATTTAGTGTTTTCAGTATTAAAAGCACAAAGAATATTAAATTTTTATGTAACTTGTTTACACTGTGTGAACTCATTAAAAGCTCATTTGTTTTCCTCTGTCTTTGTGTTTTGGGAGGAAGTACGAGCATCTTGTTTTCAAGGTTGCATGAGCATAACAATATAACTATATATAGAGGTGAAGATAAAAAAAATGGCAGACCATCTGGACTAGTTAGTACTAGCCCAGTGCAATAAGAAAAGAACACAGAGTCATGGCTCATTAGAAAGGAACATTTAAGAAACATTTACCTGTGCTTCATCTCAGTTGTGTTCCCCATATAGACTGATAATTATGCAGCATCACTACAGTACATTAAATACTCGATACTGTTCCCCAAAACGAGGCGATCTCCATGGTAGAGATTGCAAACCCACAATTTAAAGCAGGCGTCGCAAAAACTAGAAAGGAGGTGGCGTTTCACTGATTTAGAGCAGTCCCATTCATTTTCATGTACACATTAGCCATCTGTAAAGCTATAACTGCATACTATTCATCATTAATAAAGGAAAATAAGCACCCCTGGTTTCTTTTCAGTGTGATAGACAGGCTGACTAAAAGTCATAGCTCTGTTGAGCTTATTATTCCTTTTACCCTGAGTAGCAATAGCTTCATGACTTTCTTTACAAATTTATTTGTAGCTACTAGACAAAAAAATCATCAGATCCTCATCTACAACAGTGCTAGAATCATCCAATCTCTTTTAAACTTCACCTATTATGAATATTATTAAGGTATTATGTACCTTAGGCTTATAAGGTAGCTGTAATCAAACCTCTACTTAAAAAACCTTGTCTTAATCCTGTTGTTTTAGCCAAATATCCTATCTCCCCTTTATTTCTAAAACACTTTTATCCAATTTGTTAGGTACTGAGTTCCACAAGGCTCTGTGTTAGGACCAATACTTTTTACTATATATACTGTATATATGTCTCCTCTGGGCAACATTATTAGAAAACACTCCATAAATTTCCATTACTATACTGATGAGACACAGTTATATCTATCTATGAAACAAGATGAACAAATCAATTAATCAAACTACAAGGAAGTCTAAAAGACATAAGGAACTGGATGACCTACAATTTCCTTCTTCTAAACTCAGATAAAACTGAAGTTATTGTGTTTGGGCCTAAAAATCTCACAAACATATCATCCAACCATTTTGTTACTTTAGATGACATATGTCTGGCCCCCGGTACCACTGCAATGATTTTCTGAGTTCTTTTTGAGTAAGATCATAGCTATAAAGCTCTGAACTATCAAACAGTCTATCATATCTAAAAGACCTCATGGTACCATATCCTCCTAACAGACCACTTCGGTGTCAGAAGGCAGGCCTACTTGTAGTTCCTTGAATTTCCAAAAATAGAATGGGAGGCAGAGGCTTTAGCTATCAAGCTCCTCTCCTGTGGAACCAGCTCCCAGTCCAGATTTGGGAAGCAGACACCCTCTCTACTTTTAAGACTGGGCTCAAAACCTTCCTCTTTGATAAAGTTTATAGTTGGTTCTAGTCCTGCTGCTATAGGCTTAAACTGCTGGGGGACCAACCCCTGATGCACTGAGACACTTTCCTCCTCTCACCCCACATTTATATGTCACCACTGTATGACATTAACTCTGTGTCGTCTTTCTCCCGTAGTCGTCTTTCTCCGTCTCTGTCTCCCTCTCTCTGTCCCTGTCTTCAGGTGTCCCCGGATTTGGCGCTGTGTCCTCCAGTGCCAGTGCTGGTCCTACCAACCTGCCCAATGTTTTGTTGTTGCTTGTGTTGCTCTGTTCTTTTCTCTCTCCACTTTCCACTCTCCCCAACTGGTCAAGGCAGATGTCCGCCCACCCTGAGCCTGGTTCTGCTGGAGGTTTCTTCCTTTAAAGGGAGCTTTTCCTCTCCACTGTTGGCCATGGCTGCTCAAGGTGGATTTGTTGAGTTTTCTCTCCATGTTTTTTTATAGTCGTGACTTTATTATGTAAAGTGCCTTGAGATGACCTTGTTGAGAATCGGTGCTATATAAATAATGTTGAATTGAATTGAAAGAGACTGACTCAAAGCAGCCTGGAAGGTTAAGCTAATCACCTGATTCAGAATCTGATGATCTGTTTTTTTTTTTTTTGTTAACAAAATCCGTTTCACTAATGCAATCTGGTCTAGGGTGGGTAGTGTACAAATCTTAAAGTCCTTTTACAGTTTAGTTATATAGAAACATAATTTTTTTGGAGACAGAGTTAAAATTGGAAGATATTTCCTTATTTAGTACTAAGACAAAGAAAAACAGAGCAGCACTTGCCCATCCCTCATATTGGTATGAGTTGTGCCTTAGATCAGGCTGCTGCTACAGCAAGTTTCATAGAAGAACCATCTGTGCAAATAGTATTATTCTTGAGCAGCATGATCAACTTTAAGAATATTCGGATGCTTGAAATTTTTGAAGGTCTGATGGAAATTCACAACATCCAGACAAAATAAATACAGAGGAAGCAATGTTTTCAGTGTTTCTGAGGGGTTTCATAAGTGTTATAATTATAGACATATCCATAGAAACATCTCCTGTACACTCCCCTTTACTGCCTGAAAGCAAAATGGTTTGAGCCTCTAGCTTTACATCACTTTTTATTTTTGTCACAGAACAGCTGACATGTTGGAAACTGTACTATTTACACTTGATGAGTGAATGACACAGAGTATGAACTGTGTGTCTTGAAAGCTTTTTTAGATGACGTTTTTCATTAATCTGACAGCATCTCAACATGTCAGCTTCATATCTGTATAGACACCCTGGTCACTTTTTATACAACTGCAATCGTACAACTATTTAGTAACATTTACGTTATTTTCAACAAACCACAAGTCTGAACTGCATGCAATATGCACTAATACTACCTTAAATATGCATATTAACAGACAGAAGACATGTATGTTGCGTATAGAAGGACCTTCAATCATGGCAGTCTAGACACTAAAGCATTAAAACCTAATTCCAGATATTAGGAAGCTTGGCTCACTAAAGACAATGGCTGTTTTGGATATTGGCCTCCTGGAACACTATCACATTTGTCCACCATATTGTAGTAAGAAAACTCATACACTCATACCTCATACACTTTATTTTTGATGTAATGCACAGACCTAGCACTGTAGCACTCTCCTGGTTATGAGTATGTCTGAATTAATCTATAGCCTTAACTGATCGATGGAGCCAGGACCGTTTGGTATTCCATGTCTGAAAAGGGCTTATTTGTCAGCCCAGAGATTGATTGGTGAGCTGTACTCCACTTACGACCCAATGACAGTGGGGATCAACACCAGCCTCCACATAATCCAAAAGAGGAGGAGAGGTGCATGGCATTGTAGTTGGACAGACCAAAAGGTATGTATACACATTTATAAGTTATTATTTATTTATTAGGTTTGCCTGCTCCCAGTCCAGTTTCAGTTGCTTTACAGTTTAAGTTTAGGTGATTTCCTGTTCATTTATATTGCTGATCATGTGCAACTTACAATTGAGTATTTGAACAAGCTGGAACTGTGGCTGCTTTTTATCATAAATCTGATAAACTGTTCAGGAAAATATTTAAACCAATGAATATCCACAGCAAGTTTTCTGGAAATAAAGCATTTATATTTGAGATTTGAATTTTTTTTTTTGTACCAGAAGCACCATTGTCGTATTGCAAACATGACACAGTAGTTGACTTACTGATGGGCATTATTGTCCACATTTTCTTGTTATATGTATTACCGCGGATAAAGAAAGCCATGACCACATGACACCGTTGAAATCTACTTTTTATTACAAAAACAATAAAGCTTCATCTCAACTGCTGTTGGCAAGTTACCAATAAATCCTTTTAGTCTTGTAGAAATGAAATGTGTCACTTTGATCACCATAGATTTAATAAAAATAAACATTATTGGAGGTGATTAACAACAACTATGGTAAGATGTGCCTTGTCTTAATCAAAATATATCAGCTTATATTTAATGTTAAGATTACAGAACACAGTTATGGGAACTAAAGTGTTTGTATGTATGTGTAGGGTGAGGGATACAGCATGTTCTCATTCTGAGACATCACAGAGTGCTGCTTTGTCTAGTCCTTTCGCGTTATATCCTGACACTTAGGGGACTCGTTTGTGTTGACGCTCTGATTTTACAGTGAATTACACTAAAAATCCAGGCGCTTTAATGTTTAATGCTTAAAGCAATGACGTACAATGACGTAAAGTGAAAAATTCTTTTGGGGAGGTGGACGGGTGGTGGATGATGCAATAAAACACAGGACTTTTCCACAGGAGATCGGGGTTTGACTCTAGTGCGAGACGTGTGCTTTGATGATGATCGTTACACACTGGGCTTGGATTTGTAAAGTCTTTACCTCAACCTGATGCTATTTTCCGTAAGCCTAACGTAGTTTCACCGTACCTGTGGCATCAGTATCAGACAGTGTTCCCATTGTGTCAAATAGTGGCCATCCTGGAGCATCCAGTACTGACGTGACGTGATATGTGGAAGGACGTAAAAAAAGAGGCGCAATTTAGGATGAGAACGTGTTGGGGTAACATGACATACATCAGACTAACACTTGATGAACAGTAGTTCTGTATAATAGTGAGGTCCAACATGGCTACAGAACAAAATAATAGAGACTCACTAGGTCATTCTGATCAACTCGAGCCCTCCCAAAGAAAAGAACACAAAGGTCACATTTTTTGCCACGTACTGTAACTAACAACAGTGACTATGTTCAAATCAACAGTCTGTGTGTTGTCAGATGACTCGGATTCACAGTGGAGACGCTGTTAAAAAACGTGAGAGGAGGGCCGTGCATGAAGCAGGTGCAGAGCAGAGGCAGGGCTTCATGAGGCCACACTGAACAGGCTGTGTAAGGATCACTAGTGATGCTGATTCACTGTAAGCACATTTTTCTCGTCTGCAGGCAATCTACGCTCCTGTAGCTTCCATCTGTCCCCCCCTGGGGCGTCCTTCTCCTTGTCCAGTCTCCTCCGTCCCATCTCTTCTGTCTGTTGCTGCGCTGCTTTCGGCAGTGACATGTTGCATCGGCGTACATCGATTTCATGTGACCCCTTTCTCCCTGGTGGGCACTGACTGCTGCTTGGTTTCTGTTTGGTATAGAAAGTGAGAACGTTGCAGGTTGACCAAAGTTTGGTTGAGGTCTCTTCAGTGGGCCAACAAGAAGGGGAGGATCTTATGGAGGAAGAGGAGAGTGATGCAAAGGAGGGGGTCCATGGTGCTCATGATGCTGCAGTCTGGAGAAAAGAGGAAGATAGGAAGAAAAAAAAAAAAGAACTTGTTTAATCACGGTAACAATCATTGATCATTTAGAAACACTTTGCTGAGTCCTGCTGCTAAACCTTAAGCTTCCGATTTTACCATAGCAAGTTTGCAGTTTTCAGCCAAATTAAGTCAGACATTAAATTTGTAACTCAAAAAAAAAAAAAAAAAAAAAACTTTTGAGCTGATGAGTAATAATTTGAAATTCTTAAAAAAAAACTGGAATGTATACTGGGGCATTAAAGCCTGTCATGAGTAGCGAGTAGTGAGGAACCACTGATGCTGAAAAATCTATCATACGCAAACAGTGTTTTTTTTTAAAGCAATCCTTTTTTCTATTTCAACGTAATCAGTTGTACTTGTACCTTGCACTTTCACAATCAAAACAGGTTGTAAGGCAACTTTTTTGGAAACAGTGTTGTGCAGTTAAGGTAGAGCAGACACACACACACACTCTTAAATCCTTTCCCTTACAATCTTGTTCATGATACAAAAACGAAAATGCAATCCAGCTGATTTTTTGCTCTTTACATTTGAAAAGATGCAGCAGTTGCAGTTGTACAAAGCTAGGTGATCAGCCCAGAGAAGTTTAGATTTTACCCGATTCCATTCCCTGCTCTCATGTCTTTCATCAGCCGATCGACAGTCTTACATTGCTTGATGTGTTGTTTTCAGCTGTTACTAAAAAAATAAAACCATCAGATTTAGTTGATGAATTTCTAGGATTTGTTTTGCTGAATGACCCAGAATGTAAATTGAGGAGTTAAGCGCTGCCCTTATGTAAACCTGGACACCCACGCTAACAGCTGGTCCCCAGCTCACCTGCTATGACCAAATCTTCATGTACCTCATTTGATCCCTAAACTTAACTCACCGTCCAACATCCTTCCCTAAGGTCATCACACCTCACACACATTTTTAACAGACACCTCTTACACCCTAGGACAAATGTCTAATAACTGTAAACAAAATAAATTAAAAATATTTACGATCCATATCGTTGTCCTATTCCCGTCCCTCTCACCGCAATAAAAAGTGTATCATAGTAATATCTCAAACAATCGCAACCTGAAGGGAAATAGATACACATCCAGGGATCCATCGTCTGACAAATACCTGGGTGTTCACCTGGACAATAACCTGGACTGGTCAAACAACACAGATTCACTCTACAAGAAAGGACAGAGCAGACTCTTTCTGCTGAGGAGACTACGGTCTTTTGGAGTGCAGCGAGTGCTACTGAAAACCTTTTATGACTTTTTGACATATCTGAGATAAGAGGAATTCAATACACTATTAAGGAAGTGAAGCGCCTGAGGAGGAGCTATTGTCTTCTGTTTGCCCCGTGAGCTCCGCAGCTGGCCTTTCTCAGTCCAGCAAGCTGAGCAGACTCGCACTTTGTCAGCAGAGAAATGCAGGCAGCACAGAGAAGATCCGTCAATCCAATTACCAGACTGACAGATCATGTGACACTCTCAGTATTATCTAACAGAGCTGTCCTACCCCTTCATAACCTCTCTGTGCTAACTGCTCCATCTGTTACCACATCTGTACTTGAGCTTACACTGTGGAAACATGTCCGACAGGTCTCAATGAAAAAAGGACTTTGGCTCATCATTAAGTAATATGTCAGTAACATTACTGAGTTTTACTATTAGGATTGCCCAGTGTTGAGTGGGATGAGAATGCAAATTTTAAGCAGTTAAGTAGGAAATGTTCAAGTACAGCTTTCTCCATACAGACACTAAAAGCATCAGTGAACTGCCTCTACCCATGTTTAGTGTCAGTCTGCAACCTGCTTTCAAAGCACAGCCTGGTATATACTTTTTCCTGGTGAATTAAAACCATTAATGAGGTTTATCCAGCAACACAAATAAAGAAGAAATGTCTTAAATCACAACTTCATATTAGCCAACAAGACCATTTTTAGGGTGAGAATTTCATGTCATTTTGATCTCAAAAGTATTTGACATTCACATAATTCAAAATAACAGAATCTAATCTATAATACATGGTTCTACTGACAATATATTGTACCTCAAAAAGGCTTTTGCAGCTGCAGCACACAGTCTCATTACCCTAATTTCTTAGTAAATCTGTCCCCTTCATTGTCATTTCCCTGAATATCTCCCAACCTGCACTACAAAATATTCAAACAGGTCATTGTTAACAAACCTGCAGTAGAGGGACAGAGACTGCAGCAAATGCTGAATGATGAAGCTGCAGGTCAATCAGCCCAACACTATGAACTGTAATAAATTCATATTTTTTTTCCTACAGCAGTAAGCTAGGTGTGCAATCACAGTAGGAGTTAATCATTGTAATCATAATCATTATAAAGTCTAACGTTTTAAACAAGATTTTCCCAGAGTTGTAATAGTGAAATTGTGTTTAGAGATTTAGAATTTTTCTTTCTGATCAGTTTCCACCAAACATCAAATGACATGTCAGCATTTAGGTCCTAATGTTTTGCATCGATAAATTTAGGCCATTGGCTTACTTAAATTTCTCATGGAATCTTTCCAGCCCGACTGTTCAAGACTATGACTATAATTGAAATGGCAGATAATGCTCGGAAGGTGAAGTAACAAGAGAGCTCACATTACCAAACCGGGATTTTTGATGTCTGATACTAAAGGATTTTAAATGCAAATAAATCAGCTTTGAATAAAAAGTCTGACAAACCTTATATTTTACTACTTCACACACATGTTGAAGATCAGCTGAAAGTGACAAAAGATCATTTTGGTGTGTCATAGTATTTTAGCCATAACATTATCCTTCCGGATATGCCAAGATCAGCACGGATATTGATCCCCGCGGAGTGCTTGTTAATCCAGAACCATGATACAAGACAAATCCATTATAATTCAATTAACAATTCCATTTATCTGAGTAAAAGATGTCAAATATGCCTTGAAAAGTGTAAAATGTTTAATAATAACGTGGAAGCAAGGTTTCAAGGTTGTTGTCAATTAAATCCTAAACAGTCGTGTAGAGAGAAATGAGAAACAACGTTTCTCTGGGATCACAGTGCTACAATGATGACAGACATAGAATACAAGACAACACATTACTATAAAGACTAAACTTAAAACTATAGCTATAAAAAACTGAAGAGCCTGACTACATAAAGTGCACAGATGCATGTGCAAGTTTGCAGTACAAAAGGAGTATTAAGTAATATAGTGTTAAAGAAATAATTACAGTCTTATTGAGGTGAGTGTGCAAATATTGTTAGTTTGCAAATTAATTTATACAAATATTAGCAGCTTCAGAAATAGTGCAAATAGTTCAAAATAGTCTGACAGTGAAATAAAGTGTAGAGTGGTTGTGTGTGTCAGTTCAGTCAATGACTGTTAAGGAGTCTGCTGGCCTGGGGAAAAGCTGTTGCACAGTCTGAATGTGTGTGTGCTGATGGTTCTAAATCTTTTCCCAGAAGGCAGGAGGGTGAACAGTGTGTGTGAAGGGTGTGTGTCATCATCCACAACGCTGGCGGCTTTGCGGATGCAGCGTGTGGTGTAGATGTCTGTGATGGAAGGCAGGGGGGCTCTGGTAATCTTTTTAGCTGTTCTCACGATGCTCTGTAGGGTCTTGCCATCCGAAACGGTGCAGTTCCCAAACCAGGCAGTGATGCAGCTGCTCAGAATATTTTCTATGGTCACTGAGGAACCGTTGATGTTTAGTGGCACGGGGTCCTGAAGTCGGTTATTCTTATTGCACCAGTTGGATGCTTTACATCATCTCTATACGCTGTCTTGTTTTCTTGCTGATCAGTCCCACCACGGTTGTTTCATTAGCGAACTTGAAGTTGTGGTTTGAGCTGTGCATTGCTACACAACCGTATGTCACCAAGGTGAACAGCAGTGGACTGAGCACACAGCCTTGAGGGGCCCCTGTGTTCAGTGTAGTATTGCTGGAGATGCTGTTACCAATCCAGGCAAACTGTGGTCTCCCAGTCAGGAAGTCTAGAATCCTTACTCCACAAAGTGAGGTGTTCAGCCCCAGCAGGCTCAGCTTAATAATGTGTTGCTGTGGAAAGATTGTGTTGAATACTGAACTGAAGTCTATGAACAGCATTTGAACGTATGTGTCTTGTCCAGATGAGTGAGTGCCAGGTACAGGGTGGATGCCATCTTGACCGACTGTGACGATACGCGAACTGCAGTAGGTCTAGTGTAGGAGGTGGCAAGGTCTTGATGGGGCGGTAGTCATTGACGCAGGACACAGTTGATTTCTTTAAGATAGGGACAATGGTTGTGTTTGTGAAGCACATCGGGGTGATGGTGCTGCTCAGAGAGATGTTGTAGATGTCTGTGAGAACATCTGCTAGCTGATCTGCTCCTTGTCTGAGCACTTTGCCAGGAATGTTGTCTGGTCCAGCCATTTTCCATGTGTTGGCTCTACGTAGAGTTTTTTGTATGTCAGCTGCCGTGAGACGCAGTATCCGGTAGTCGGGAGGAGAGGTGGTCTTTATCACCGCCGTGTCAGTCAGCACCTCAAACCAGGTGTAGAAATTGTTCAACCCATCTGGGTTGAGAAGCATCACTGTCACCGGCTGGTGACGTCCTTCTGTAGTTGGTGATGGACTGGATGCCCTGCCACATGTGCTATGTGTCTCTGTGTTGGAAGTGGTCGTAAATGTGCACGCTTTGCCTCTTTGATGACCTGGGACAAATTTGGAGATAGTGACATTATCAATGCACTTGCTGATGTAGCCCGTCACTGATGTTACATACTCCTCTAAATTAGTTCACTATTTTTGGAGCTTCACTAAACATGTCCCAGTCATTGTGCCCAAAACACTCCTGAAGAGGAGGGATGGCTCTGGAGGCCAGGTTTTCAACTGCCTCACAACTGGTCTATGGCGTTTGATGAGCGGACTTTATGCTGAATTCAGAAAAACACAGATGTGGTCCTAGCATCTGAGGTGGAGGCAGGGCTCCAACTGCCTTGAGCTTTGCATGGTTGAAATCTCCAGTGGCAATAAACAGTCCGTTGGCTGTTTTCCGTAGTTCACTTTACAGTTCACTGACCGTTAGCGCTGGGTGGAATGTAAACAGCCACTATGAGAACTGGTGAGCTTCAGCCGTGAATAAAATGTTAAAAATCAAATAGTCGTTAACTACACCAACGATTCACAGTAGCTGGAGACTAGCACAGAGTTCTTGCAGCATTTTGTGTTGATATAAATACACAAACCTCCAACTAAAGTTTTTCCGGACAGCGCTGTGTCTCTGTCGGCTGAGGTAGCAAAGCTCTTTCAGCAGATTATCTTGAAAATTGTTTACGGCTATTTTTCTAAATCCAAGCAGTGCCTGACGGTTGTAAACAAGAGCACTGGTGGTTTCGATGCCCATGTGCGCTCAGAACGTACGTGTTGGTTGGGCTAAAACAAAGATTTAACACAGTTTGATGCAGAGAGGCCGCGGCAGTGTTGCTAACGCACCACCATCGTGGTGAGACGACTCTCCCAATCCCCACAGCTACAGATACACAGGCGTTTCCTGTCGCCAGCAGAATTTCCTCTCATACACACAGTAACACAGAGCACCTCAAACACTGGCAGACATTTTGCCCACAGACTTCCACATCACTCTGTAAACATGACCGAGCCATTGACACAGACAGGCATCAGACATGATGAGAGGTCAAAGTACACAACCCTACGCACAGTGGTAACCCTCAAACAGTGCAGGGCATCACCAAAATGTCCTCACAAGAAGGTCTACTGTAGCTGGTCCTCACAGAGAACACACACACACACACACACACACACACACAGCAGCTGTCAGGCCAGATTCTGCTGAGAGATGCTGAGGTCCTCCACATGTCAAACTGATTCTGTCTCAGTGTTTTTCATCTTCCTGTCCTTTCCCCAAATCTCATACACCGTTTATAGCGTCACTGCTGCTGAGTTTGTATCAGAACTGGTCCACACGATCGAGTATGTTGCCTGTACGAGCTCTTTATCTGCATTTTGAGATACTGTGAGATTCATAGAGAAAACAACCACACACCAGCATCTCCTTTGCCAATCAGGCTCTAGTTATTGTATTCACGCGAGGGCATATATTTCACTTTTGTTAAAATATACTTAATAACCCTGCGTTCTTCTTCTTTAAGACTATTTTAATAGTTGGTGGATGAGTTTCATTATCACCCGTGTGATTAAGCCAAAGGTCAATTAGAACGACCCTTTTGTTCTTCATTCTTTTCTTCCTCTCATCTCATGGCCAGTGTAATATCTGAGTAGCACCCTCTTTATTCAAACTATTCACAGATTCACCCACCACTTCCCCTCTGTTATTATCAAAAACCCCTTTACATGTAAACATTTGTTTAGCCAAACATATAAAAACACATGTCGGTGTTCCTGTTGCAAACTAATTACAATTACTTCAGTAATCGGTACAGCGTTAAATTGGATGAAACAAGCATTTGAATCTGAAAACTGAATGTCCACTTGTCATTTTCCATCAGTAAAATAACTGCCCACATACAGCAGTCCACTGATGAAATGAGGGTTGACAAAACTCATTGGCTTCCTGGTGGTGGAGTCTGTGTCTGCATGAGGTCAGTAATTACAGCTGAAGACACACTTGTCTGATTATAGCTTTGCCTGTCTGATGCTTTCCCTCTTCCTGTCCATCCCTACAGAAACACAGGAGATCTTCTGTTGCTGTGGTTGATGCAAAGCTGGACAAAAACTATTAATTGATACACATATTTGTGATCTATGCAATTATTGACCATTCCTGACATATTGAATGTGCCTGTATGACCTCAAGAATATATACCGTAATAATTATGGTGAGCACTAAACCAATAATTAGGGATGTTTTGATGAAAAATACTATTATATATCACCCCCAGGCTTTCCATATAGCTCACCAAAGTTTTCAAGAAACCTACAAAATGTTGAAAACTTGATTAATGAAATTTGAGTGGCCACTCAGGAAACCAAGTTACATGTGTATCCAATCAAATTTATGTGTCCCCCCCCCCCTTCTTACACAAAATAATAGTTTGACAATCAATTGTCAATCACCAGTGCTGGCCAATGTTGCCAACTTAGAGACTTTGTCATTATATTGAGCTGGTATTTAGACCAATCCATTGGCTCTTTTTCAAAAAAGCGACTAACAACAAATCTAGCAACTTTTTCTGGTGTTACTGGAGACTTTTGTAGACTCTGATGTAAACTCTTACTCTTCTCAATGAGCAGCGGGTGCTTCTGTAGGCCCCTATCACAGCACATAACACTCACAGGCGATGTTCATCCCTCCGCTGCGTCCAGACTGCAAATGAAAGGAATCATGCAAACACGAAGCAGCCGTACACATACCACAAGCCAGTAGGGGAGGGCTGAACAACATGCGTCTTAACTTGTAGGCCATTAAATAGTAATAATCAGTATCTAAAATCTACAAAAGCATGCCTGAATATACTTAGGAGTGAAAAGTTGCCGTCCACCAATCCAATCCAATCTAATCTAATCCAATCCAATCCAATCCAATTCAATCCCTGGCTTCTCTGGTCAAATGTCAAAGTGTCTTTGAGCAAGGCATGTGTGTGTGAATGGGTGAATGAGAAGCAACATTGGGGTGTAGCTCAGTTGGTAGGCAGTTGTTCACAGACCACAGGGTCAGTGGCTTGATCCCTGGTCCCTCCATACTGTGTGCTGAAGTGTCCTTGGGCAAGACACTGAACCCCAAGTTGCCCCCAGTGGGCCAGATAAGCACCCTGCATGGCAGCAATCGTGTGTGTGTGTACCAAATTACTTTTTGGATAAAGGCGTCTGCCAAATTACTAAAGGTAAACGTTGTAAAGCCCTTTGGACAACAGCACATATAATTTACTTTTTACTAAGATACTGAACCCCAATTTAGTTGCTCATGGTGATTCTTGGCCAGCTGTATAGCAGCTCCCCCATTGGTGAGTGTTAACAGGTGAATGAGAAGCACTGCAAAACACTTTTAGTACCAATAGGTAGAATAGTGCAATATAAGTGCAGAACGTTAACCATTTATGATAGATGGACCAACTACACAGCTGACATTTGTCGATAACCATGGTGACTGTCTGGGCAAATAAACAAAAACAAGCAAAACCATGAAACAGATGCTGAAGGCACCTTGAAGAAACCGACTAAAAAGACAACGTGGCTTAACATTCAGAAAAAAAACTTGTCAAGTAGCTGGAGCTGCTAACAATATGCTGTTTTGGGTGTTTAATTCAAATCATCTTCTCACCACAAACAAACCACTCCAGAGTTATTTTCAGACTGGGCTGATACCACATCCATTGAAGGTCTGTTGGTTACGCAATTAATTTGTGCAGACCTGCACATATGAACCACCGAGGGGGTTGGCTTTGTCGAAAGAAAAACTCATGTCACCTGCAGTTGTACAGTGTTCATACAGAGGAGCATCCTCACTCACAGAGTACAAACACGGCCAGAATTTAAAGCTAAAAGGATCAGCCACATTGATATGACCTGAAACATCTGCTCCATAAACCAGGTACTGTGGCATAATTGGATAATTGTGCAGTAATAGAACGTTCATTGACTGAAAATGACTAATCTATTATCATAATGGTTGAGGCAATTAATTTGATTTAAAATTTGTTGTGTTCATTGTCCCACTGCCATTTTTCTGTGTAAAGTTTTTCAGTTGTTGTGGGTTTTATGTATTATTATCACTATTGCTCAAAACGTTAAAGTTGCAAAAGGTCCCAGTACGTTTTCTGTTTTGTGTCATGGTAACACAGCAGAACAGAGCAGAGGAAGGGAGGGCTGGGCGGAGTGGGATGATTTCCAGGCTCCATCCAATCGGTTTCAAACATTTTCTGGGAATTGGTGTCTAACAAAGGTTTAAACAGTGAAGGTGCAGAGCTGTCACGAGTGTCATCAAGGGTCAAAAATCAAATATCATAACAGAGGTAGTTTAGTTTTACTTGATCATAAACAATGCAATACACAAAGCACTTTTATCCAGTCTTTTCTCCACTCTTATGTGAACTGGTTAAAATTGCTGCTGTGACAGCAGCTGAATGCAGACACCATGCTCACATTATGGTTTCCCAATTGTACAAGCTGACAAGGACTGTGAATGCAGAATCAAGCCCAGGACGGTGACGGGCACACAGGTAGAGGAGAGGGAGGCTTATCAGTTCCCAGGCAAGGCCACCAATGCTCGGATGAAAAATAAAAATATGAGAGGCAATTTATGATACCTGACAGCTTATCTCTCTCCTCCCACATGTCCTCCCTTCCATATTAATTGTTTCTGCCACTCAGTCGTGTGACATTGCAGAAAAGTGACAGATGCCAGCTTTTTGAAGCCCTCCCCCCATGCTTGCAACATTGGCTGTTTTTACTGAGGATAAGGCAGAAAAACGGACAGCAAGCATGAGGTAATCCTTCAGTTTTGCCGTGCTTTTCAACCATCACGTGTTGTTAGATACTAAGACCCGATCAGCTCAGAGGAAACAGTAAAACAAAATCTGAAGATAGATTCCTCCACATTCTTCTGTCAATAGGAAAGTGTCAGCAAGCCACTTAAACTATATTTCATTTAGTGTGTAATAGACACCAGCAGCCTGCCTGGCTGACAGTCCACTCAAGATCTCAAATGTGGAAATACCAGCCCACAGCACAGAATTATTAATCAGCTGCACTTTTAGATTTAAATCTGCACTCAAAGCTAATGAACTAATAAAAGAAAATCCATTTTATCTAATGTTTTTTTCTAAATCAAGAGTAATTACCAAAACATTGCACTGGTGCAATATTCTTTTAAAATCATCTTCTATCACTCATGTCAATAAGTTGTAAGTTATGAAGTAAGTTTTGATCATCAATATCACATATTGTTGCAAAAACCTTTCATTTTCTTGATGGATGAAATGATGGAACAATGCTCTGTAATTTGCAAGTGGTCGGGTAAATTTCTAACTTCTTGTGGTTATCTGTCATACGCCTAACGTAAGTTAGATTTAAAACAAATTATGAACAGAAATCTTTTCTGTCCAGTTGCTGATGCAGCAGAAATATTAAAACCAGAGTCCATGCATTTTTTTCTACATTTTCTTTCAGTCTGAAACAAAAATATTTGTACAATATATGTTATTTTTAACACAGTTTCCCCAAGCTCAGCGTGTCTTAGGTGGTATTACTGTAAAATCTGGGATATTCATGAGAACGAACAAGAGAAAAGCATAAAACCTGACAGAAAAAAATTAACAAACAACAAGCTCAGAAATCAAGCAAAGAGAAAGCCAGGAGCAGGCTTGTGCTTGGACTGTCCAGTGCAGTACTGCAGGGAAAAAGGCGATTCATAAGATAGAATAAATGAAGTTGAGTAAAGAGGACAACACAGGATCATCTGGATTAAGATCAGAGAAAAGAAATGTTCTGTGATCAGCCACTGTGTTTCAGCCAGATGTAAGATTACTTCACAAGCACGCCCCGGGCTACTCTTATGTCGACAGATTTCTGCAAGAATCTAAATATGAGAGTCGGCAACTTGACAGTGTTTACATGTTCATGTGTGTTCTTTTCTGTCAAAAACCTGTTGCCAACACATCTTAATATGTCACACTAATATTACCTAAATAACCACAGAGGAAGGTGTGACAAAAAAAAAATCACTTTATAAATCATTATAATAGAAATATGCAAATGTTCTTTTACTACCTAAACATTTGTCTGATAAAGTGGGGATGGTGGTTATAATGCCAAGGCTCCGTTGATGCTGAATGACTTAATACAGGTTTTAGAGCCACATATGCTGCCATCCAGATTACATCTTTTGCAGGTTCCAGGTTATTTCAGCAGCACAAAGACAAACCACATCCTGCACTTATTAAAACAGCATGGTTCTGTACTGAGCGCGCGTGACTGCACAAGGAACTGATCAACAGTCCTGAATGCTCTTTTTTTCACTCCCCAATGTCAACAACAGTTTATATTTTAATTTATTAATTTCAATACAAAGAGTTACTCTTTGTATGGAATAAGGGTGGGTATAGTGAGCCTAGTATGGTGAGAAGTTACATTCTGTCTTCAGGTTCCTCTGCATCACCTGCAGAAAAAAGGGGGGAACGTGCCACACAGATAATGCCCTGCACATTGTCTCATTTAATGTCAGGTACAGAGTTTGATAAGAAGCTGCCCAGACTGGCAGGGCATCAGCATTCAAGACCTAAAGCATAGACTCTGTGGCATGGGTCTGGCTGTCATCAAGCAAGCAGTGGAATTCCTGAGCAATGAAGGCCACATTTTTTACGAATCATCAGCCATCATCAGCATACAGCATCTAACAGCAGCACCAGTGGTGTGTCTTATTTCAATGTAATCTAATATTAGTCATTAGTATCTGAAACTGAAAGCTATAAACTAATTTACAACCTTTTAAACTCTTCAGTGTCTCAGAACTGTGTCAGACCCAGAGAAACTTCTCTTTAAGGTTCTGTTGTTGGTATGAGTTAAAGAACAAGTGGTTACGATTTAGTGAGATCTTTGTGTTACACATCCGGAGGTGTGTTTCTGCTATTTTGAAAGTGTCCATTGTAAACAGGTTTCTAATTTTTAATTTTTGCTAAAAAGGTGTTATGTGGCGCAGTAGGTAGAACGGTTGTCCACCGATCCCCGGCTCCTCTGGTCACATGTCGAAGTTTCCATGAGCAAGACACTGAACCCTCACTTAGCTGCTCCTGGTGAGTGTCGGCCAGCTGCAAAGCAGCTCCCCTATCGCTGTATGAGTGTGTGTGATTGTGAGTGTGAATGGTCAAAAAAGAAGCAGTGTAAAAAGTACCAAAAGGTAGAAAAGCACTATATAATTACAGGCCATTTGCGATTTTACCAAGCCAGCAGACTGCCAGCAGTCCAGACCTGTCACCTTTTAAAAATTATAAGGCACAAAATTACTACAAAGGAATCCCAGAGCTGAATTCCCACAACAAGAAAAACAACTTAAATAAACACGCCCATGTCCCAACTTTCCCAAAACGTGCTGGTGGCAACAAATTCAAAATAATGTTTCCACGTTCAAAAATTTTCTGCAAATTAGATCTGTGTGATAAGTTCAAATTGTTTCTAACTCTTTATGATTTGCTACCTTACTGTGATGACATTTGTGCAAAATGCAGTGCTCATCGTGACAGTGCGCTGCAATGAATGGTTTTAATCCCAACAACTTGTTGATGTCCAATATGTGACAGACGTATTGGATCATCCTTTGTTTGGTGCTTCATTAGAGTGAGTTTGTGCTGAGAGGCTCTGAGCACGGGTTGCGTTATTAATTGGGTGAAAATAAAACTGTGATTTAAACATGAAGCAGCTAAACTGTCAACGCTTTAATGTGCTCCAGTGAACTCATCAAATCCGATGGCAGCGACTGGGAGGTAAGTGGTGGGAGCAGAGAGGAAGCAAGGCAATTAAAAGTGTTACAGCTGCACGACTGGCTGCAAACGTAGGCCAACATGTAGCTTTTATGGTTTGACAGGATTTTTTATCACTCAGATCGACTGTACGTTACAAACTGTACAGCAGCTGTCTTTCCCTACATTGTTACGGTGTGTTGATCTATAGTAAAGAGAAACGTTTGACCTTGGAGAATCTGATGCATTCATAGGTTGATGTTCAGGCCATTCCTCTCAACTGCTTCTACTTCAGAGTTGAATTTAAAAGCATCTTTGCTCGGATTTACAGTCTGCTGTTGCACACGGCAGATACACTTTTACGAAAGCAGATTTTTCCCTGAGTCCCTGATGAATGTTGGTCCCCTACTATTAGAAAATGACAGCGACAGGCAAATTAAGCTAATCAGATCGCAGATTTTTTTTACTAAACTTTGGTATGATTGCCCTAAAAAATAAAGTAAAAACAAGGGCCTTCAGCATTTGGATGATGTTGTTTGTGAGCTCAGTAATGACACTTGCTTTTCAGTATCAGATCAGACGATTCTCAGAATCCTGAAGGACAGGTCGTGACAGGTGTGACTCTATATGAATTCTCGGTGAGATAACTAATGTGGAATGTGAGCAAAACTGCATCCGACAGCTCCCTGATTCAATTAACCCATAGACTTGTGAACAAGATTTTACTTATTAAAAGTTTATTCACGTGAAATTTCATTCAACATTCATATTAAACATATTAAACTTGAACAAGCATTGCTTAAACCTCACTGATTGCCACCTACATGATATTTTACGCATCTCTGACCTGCAGCATAAACTGCGATCGTGATCTCAGTATCACCCTTCTCATTAGTTTCACTAAGTGACCTGTGTCATAGTCCCCTGAAATTCATAAAATATATTTTGTTAGTGCTATAGGTTTTGAATTTGTGACCAAAAGGATTGTTGGTGCTTATTTAATGATCTAAATTGGTTTTAGGACACTAAAACAAACTCTGTATGAGTTCTGCTTGGATTTAGCTGCACATATTTCAGATAGTAACATTAGTCACTAATTAGACTTAAAGCATAATGTAACATAACACACATTAACACTGTGCACTTGGACTTGAGGCATTAAGTAAATTTTGTCTGTAGTCTATAGTTTCTTAATGTCTATATAATATTTGTGAGGTTTACTGCGCCCCTCAAGTTTTTTGCTATGAGGAGATCTTACCGTCTTTAAAAAACGTTTGGACATCCCTGCTCTACAACCTGCAACATGTTGAACATACAGTCACTGAAATGTCTCTTTCTGTAAATCAGCACACAGGTTGTCGACTGAATGTCCTGTAACATTATTAACTGCTCCAGTAATAAAGTTCAGCCTCACAAAGCTTAATCAACAAGCTTCTGCTCCATGAAATCAATTTTACTTTCATTAAAACCTTCCCTTTTAACTTCAGGTTTGCATGCTGTCTGGCAGACACAGAGGACGTATCAGGGGACGGCTGAAGACCAGCCAGCACATCTCTCCTGGCTCTATTTCAAATTTTAAAATTTCACGTGTTTCATCTGATTACAAAGCAACAAATGCTTTGCTCGCAGAGGGGAGAGTGGTGCCGGTTATTTTTTTCCCAAAGCTGATTCAAAGCCCCACATTCCCTAACTTCATCATGTCAGAAAGGGGGCACTCTCCAGCCATCATTATGGCAAACATCGCTGTTTTTACTGTCACGTTAAATGTGTTTTATTCATTTCCTGCCACTGCAGTAATGTACAGCATATAAATCACAGGGGTATTAGTCGATGAACAAAGTACACTAGGCAACATAAGAAGTATCATAATAGCAGTGAAGAAATGTACTGATTTACTAATATTATCTATGATACAGGGCAGAATAAAAGAACAAAAGACCAGTTTGTCATGTTCTTCTCTGGGACTATTGTTGACAGTGAAACCGATAAGATGTTAGGGGAAGGTCGCACTCTTGCTTATGATGAGGTCAAACATGGACCTTTGTATATCCAGGATTCACTGATCCACGAGACAAATATGGCACAAATAAGAAACAACTGACCACAGTGTAAACAAATAACTACCCAGGTATGATTATGATTTTGTTCTGTTTTTATTTTCTTCACTTGTTGGCTGCCCTGACAGTCCAGTAATGGAGGAGGAGCTTCTGACTCCTTCTGAGGTTTTACATGCTGCATCATAATCATCCAGAATACAACCAGCAGATGTGATTACATAAATGAATGGCCTCATAACTTGTTTGTTAATCACTGGTTGGGTTTGGGTTTGGGGCTTTACTGCAGAGTAAACAGACACACACATAAAACAGTGTGTAGTAATAGACAGGTCTGGATTCGTTGCAGTTTATCACTGGATGAGTGCATTTGGCCTTATCGCGGGTTAGTCTGCTCCTGCCCTGCCTCTGCCGCAGGACATCTGAGCTAAAAGCGAGCTGATAACTGACCGTTTGTGTGGCTGGATGCTGTATTTTTTCATTTCACTGCAGCACCTTATCTAGATTCAGCCACAGGGCTTCCTCATTATGACTGCGATGCTTCAAGCAGACGCAGCTGTCTAAAAACAAACTGCGGTATTAGTACCTGTCCTGATTAAATTGA
Organism: Channa striata; assembly: GCA_033026295.1. Taxonomy (NCBI): domain Eukaryota; kingdom Metazoa; phylum Chordata; class Actinopteri; order Anabantiformes; family Channidae; genus Channa; species Channa striata. The sequence continues at coordinate 2,497,552 of CM065171.1, forward strand.
ACACTGCACTGTTTCCAAGTGTCTGCCATCACTCACAGAGATGAGCACACGTTACTGCTGCTCTGCTGAAGAAAACGTATTTATCTTAACAAATATACAAACCACATTGCCAAAAAAAGTTGGGACTAATTTCTGAAATGTAATAAAAACTGTCTATTTTCCCTAACAAAAAGACTTTCTGTGTTTGAATAGTATTTTTTAAATAAAGTTTAATGCCTGTAAGACATTCAGAAAAGAAGGTGATATAATAGTGGCAAACTTGCCTGTGTCTCACCTTTTTAATGAGGCTTGTTAATTGTTTGGTAACCTATGACACTAATTGTTGTGGTTTGTAGAAGTGGAATATTTGTTATTTATATTTGTTGCTGGATACAAAACTTCAGCTGCTTTCTTTGTTAAGCTCCATAGAGTTTCAATAGGAGACAGAGCAGAAGTGCAGCCCAGCTAGTCGAACACACACTCTCACACACACACACAAACACACCTATTGTGTCTTCAAGACCAAGATGAAGAGATGTTGTCCTGATGGCAGAATATGTATCCCTAAAATCCACCCATGCTGTGGGCACTGATGACCTCTCACATTATCACAGATGCTGGCTTTTGCATCTCTTTCTTGACTTTAACACAAATAACACAACATCCATAATTTTTAAGAACAATGTGAAACCTGAACTCATCTGACCACACACTGTTTTTCTGTCCGTGTGACATGATTTCAGACCCAGAAAACTGTGAACTGGCTTCACTGTAAAGAAATGAGCCACTTTCATCCTTCAGGTTGCATTTCTGCACAGAGAAGCGCACTGTTCAGTGACAGTGGTTCAACTCCTTTTCATCATGATAGAATGAAAAGTTTAAAGCTGAGTTTTAGTAGACGCTCCTTCTACATAATAATGATAATAATAATAACAAGTAACAATAATACACTTCAAAACAAAGTTACAAAGTGACAAACTTACAATTGTTCAGTCTTGGTTTGCTTCTGTTAATAAGTTAAAAATTAAGTTGGTCAGCAAAAACAATGAAATCTTTGCTTTGTACTTTTGTCAGATGAAGGTTCAAACACATGCACAAAACACGGATTTTTGTTTTTAAAAAAAGTCCTAACCTCTAAGAATTTTGAATTTGCATACTGTATGTTCTATTTGTGTAGTTCATTATTATTATTATATTAAAGGACAACTGGTCATCAAACTTAACTGTATTTTTAGCAATCCCACACAGACACTAAAACCAACACTGAATTGCATCCACTCACCCATAATTTTTTATATTTTTATACGTTCAAACGTGTTCAGTAATGATGATAATTAGAGATTGCTAAAAGAGATTAAATGACTTTTTATGTGCTTTAATGCATCATCTAAACATGAAATTGTTGCTACGTCAGACTTGGTGTGACAGCATATTCTTAAGCTATTTTTGCATGCGGCTTCTTTACAGAGCCCGCCACTCTTTCAGACACCTCTAATAAAAGGCTGCACATCCACGTAGGAGCTGCAGCATCGGTGCTGATAAAGTCCTCTCCCTTGTCCCTGTGAGGAGCCTTTGAATAACTGATCAAAGCTGTGAAAACAGTGGTCTGATACTCCTGTGAAATGACACAGCAGCCTCAGTGCGCGCACACACACACACACACACACAGAAAACAGCAGACATCAAGACTTTCAGAAGACATCAACTCTAATACCCCAGCACCTCTGACGAGCCCCTGTCATTTAACAACATAATCCCTGCACATGGAAGAACAAATGTTGAAGTCAGCTAAAGCGCAGACACATGTCATTTCCACACATCGTACGCTGTGTGTGTGTGTGTGTGTGTGTCTTAGTCCTGAGTGTGTGATAGAGTCAACCAGCGAACTGATTGCTCTCTGCACCAGCAGCATCAGACTGACAAGCCTCCACCAGACTTCAGTGAGTTTTAATTATTCACAAGTACGTTTCAACAAACAGAACTGGGGCAGGGAGAAGAGCTATGGGGAGGTAGATTACAACTCTCCACCCAGACTCACCCCCACTAGCTCGCTCCCCTCCCCATACCATCTGCCGAGCAGAGGTAGTCATAAATAGGTGTTACATATCTACACACGTCAACGTAAAATAAATAAAAATGATCCCAGGACTTAAAAAGGCTCGGAACATGTGGCAAATGCTGAGCTGGGTTTTCACACTCCCCCAACACATACAGTATGTATGAATGCAAACATATTCACAATCTCACATGCACAGCGATGCCAAATCTGAATATCATCTGAATTCATCTGAGCAGTCAGAAACGGAAGCAGTCAGAAATGTCGATGAAGAGCATCGGAGAGAAAAGGCTGACGCCCAGGAGAGCACAACGATAACCCGACTCCCACGTACTACTATTCCCATCAAACCGACAAATTAAAACACCCAAACACGAACAGGTTACTATAGACAACGAAGCAGATGACTCCTCACAGAGCATCTCACTGGATTTTCTTGAACTACTCAAAGATAAAAGCAAACTAACAGAAACCAGAGGAAACGTGATGTTAAAACAGATGGACCCTGAGACACACACTCCTTTGACCTGTCTGTGAATTACAGGTGCTTTCTCCCTTCGACCACCACTAGGGTTCACTGTGGCTCTGCCCCCAAATGCTCACTCACCGGCTCCGTGCTGCTGCCGGAGGATGGCTGTGTTCCCAGGCGGCGGCGAGGCTGACGACTTGGCCACCGAGGGGGTGGTAGTGGTGGTGGAGGAGATGGAGGGGAGGAGGCCAGGTTGGGCCTCCTGAGGCACCCGGTACTTCCCCTGCCCTAAACGCTGACCCCCTGCCTGGCCCGGACTGGGTTCTGACGTGGCTCTCCCTGCTGCACCTCCTCCCAGCACCGTGTTGGCATTCCTCAGTGGCCACCGGTTCTGGATGTGTGACACGGCCTCCTCGGCCACCATGCCGTCGCCAGGCGTGACGCGCAGCGCAGCGTGGACCGTAAATTCCTGAGTCTCGTCGGCCCACAGGTCAGACACGCGGCACTCGTACACCCCCTCGTCTTCCTTCTTCACCTTGGACAGACTGAGGCGGTGTGAGATGGCGTTGCCCTGAACACGCACAGTCTAGAAGCACAGAGAGACCACATTGAAAAAAGCAAACTGCAACGCTTGAACAACAAGCAGCTTTAGAATGTATTAATCATCAGCTTAATAGGGCTTGGCTTCATGTTTTATGACTGGAGGTGGGGGCACGGGCATCAAAAAAAGCACCAATTCCCAAGCATTTATTAGCTGCTCAGCAGACCGACACATTAGTTCTTACTGAGCCTCAATTAGCCCTAATAAGGTCACAATTCAACAGCACAAATTCAACATATTATCAAAGCTCCCAGCATGTTGAACAGTGACATCATTACAGAGCTGTGGAAACACTACGAGATAAATGATGTCTGAAGGAAGTGGGACAGCGCGAAGCTGCCTGTTGGTTTTAAGGAAAAATGTATAAATACGCAAACTTTTATCCACAGACCAGCGTACATTTAATTTATCATATTATTCTAATATAGTCGCTCCATCATGAATAGAAAAAACACTTAATCAGTCTGAGTGATGAGTTTCTCTAATGACAGCAGAAATATACATTCCAGCAGTTAATCATGTCAGCTATTCTTTCTCTGGCCTCTAGCTGTTCTCCTAATCACCGCCCTTAAATCAGACAGAAAAAAGGACACTTACACTTATTTTCGTGGCTTCCCTTGGGCCAACCTGGAAAGAGAAAGCTCTGTGTAAACTGCATGTAGGCAACATGTTTCTTAGTGAACACAACACTGGTGGGTAGAACACAAAAAGATGCAGGTTGTCGGTAACAGCAAAACAAGCGTTTGATTTCATTTCTTAAGGGAAGAGCCAGAAATTGTTACGAGCAGAGCTGCTCGTGTACATCTCTCAAAGCCGCCATTGATAAGCTTCCTCCCTTCCTCCTTTGCTCCCTTTACCCCCGCTGCATGTTTTAACGCGCTCAAACCACAGAGGGAAATGCCGCAGATGTGATTGTCCCTGACTGCTCAGATGACTGAAAACGACTGATTTGTCATGCCGTAGGGAAAACTAATCCCCACTGTGCCCTGCCACAATATCCTGTCGCCGTTTCTTTTCTGAAGGCAGTGGACCTGAGAAGAATGTAATGGTGCTGATCACCAACAAGTGCCCTTTCTGCAGTCGCAGAGACGCACAGGCTCCCTGGCTTCTGTCTGATCATGAAGACTAACAAATGGTGCAGCCAAGGTCAGTGATGTATTGGGAGCATGACAGCCTGCGGGATGGATGGATTCATACAGCAGCTCCCAAAAGCAACAGTTTCCAACACTAAAAGTGGTCAGGCTCAAAAAGTGAGTGCAGATCTGGTTTGCATCAGGTTCACATCAAACACTGCAGAGTCTCACATACACGCAGCACATACAGAGACACACGAATAGATGATGCGCGTCAACGGACGTGTGACTGTTGTGGTTCAGGTGTGCAGACGAAGCAAACAACAGTAACACAAACACACACACACAGTTGCTCCTCTGTTATGTAACTAACTGATGTGGACGGCCTCGTGCCTACCTTGGCTCTGTTGGCGGGGGAGCTGATCTGCAGCTCATGAGGCAGTTCCTTGGGCACATCCTCCTTCAGGTACCACCACTGGATCTCCAAAGCCATGGGCGCTGAGCTGGCAGCCTTGAAGGCGCAGGGCATCTCCACGTCCTCTCCCTCCCCCACGCTCACATCTTTCGGGACCTCAGTAAATGCAGCTTTTGGTGGGCACAGGAGACAGCAGAGGCACATAATAATGAGCAGGGCAGCAGCAAAGCGAAACTGCACCTCCTAAAACAACAGAGCCTGGCCTGTCTGTAGACCATCCATTTTCATGACATCATGCAGACTTCCTCTATT